>JAHSUH010004884.1:0-490991 GCA_025388415.1 Cynanchum wilfordii | reverse complement strand
TTCCTACCGTCTTGACTATCACCCCAGAAAAAACCTCTACATAGCCGCTCAAGTTGGTTGAGCACTGTTTTCGGGATAGCCACAGTCTGCATGGTGTAAATCGGAATGCTTGTCGGAGTAGCGGTGAGCAACACAGTACGGGCAGCCTTGGAGAGCATCTTCACTTTCCACCCGGCAAGCCTACGTTCCGATTTTTCAACCAAATACCGAAAGTGGGTCTTCCGTACCCTTCCATGGACCAGAGGGACACCAAGATATACCCCCGGATCCATCGTTGAAGATACCTTAAAAGCTGAACAAATTGTGTTTTTCAAGTATGAAGGGGTGTTAGCCGAGAACCAAATCCGAGATTTATTTCGATTAACTCTTTGTCCCGAAACCCCACAGAATTCAGCCAACACATGTTCCATCACGCGAGCTTGGGAAAACGAGGCCTCCCCAAATAAGAGCAAATCATCCGAACAAAAAAAACATGGGAGATCATCGGCCCATCCCGGGACAGACGAACTGGCTTCCACCTTTTCGACTAACGGCTTGAGAAATTGACTGGCCCAGAACTTCCATACAAAGGACAAAAAGATACGGGGACAAAGGGTCTCCCTGCCGCAAACCTCTCATAGGTGTAAAGCTTGGTAATTTCTCTCCATTCCAGCAAACAGACAGTGAAGTCGAGGAGATACAGTCCAAAATTAACTTACATAAGTGGCGATTGAAGCCCGAGTAACTAAGGACCTTCTCCAAGAAGCTCCATTCCAACCTATCATAAGCCTTCTCCAGGTCCACTTTAAGGATGAAGCCACCGTTAGACCCTTTCCTCTTAGAGAGCGAATGGATCGTTTCCTGGGCAGCAATGATATTATCGGACGAAGAACGACCCGGTATAAAACTAGCCCGATATTTTCCGGTCAACTTATTCATCATCGGTTGTAGCCTTTTCGCAAGGATTCCAGACACCACTTTGATCAGTACATTACACAAAGAGATGGGCCGGAATTGATTAAGCGACGATGGGGCCATAACCTTTGGGATTAAGCAAACAACCGACTCATTAAGTCCGGAAGGAAGATTTCCTGAAGTAAAAATATCACCAATAAGCTTCAAAATCTTATCTCTACAATGCCCCAGTATTTTTGGAAAAAAGCTGCCGTGTACCCATCCGGACCAGGAGCTTTGTCGGAGCTCATCCTAAAAACAGCAGCTTTAATCTCGAGATCGGAGACTGGTCTGTTAATCCATCGTCTGTCTCGGTGGCTCAACGCCGGGAAACACCAGCGCCTAGGGTCGCAATGCATGACCGGTTCTGAAGTATATAGGTGTACATAAAATGCTTGAGCCATATCTCTCGGTTGTTGATCGTCCTCACACCACTGTCCAGCGCTATCCAACAGTCTGCTGATCCGATTTCTACGCCGACGAATGAGTGTCGAGGCATGGAAGAAGCGAGTGTTGCGTTCACGGCACCAAGCCATGTAACCCTTGATTTTTGTCGCCATAAAAGTTCCTCTTGATGCAGAATAGCTTCCATCTCTGCTGACAATTCCTTTTCCAAATTGTCAAGGTACATAGAGTCATGATCGGCCCTTGCCCGTTGGATACCCCCAAGTCTAGCCCTGCACCTTTGTTTTCTTTCAAAAATATTCCCAAACTTGAACTTATTCCACTGAATTGCTGTGTTACGAAAGGCCCCCAGACACACCATAGCAGGTCGATTCTCCACCCACTCATTTCGGACCAGCTCCTCAAAATTCGGGTGTGTAAACCACGCAGTCAACATGCGGAAGGGACGGATTGACCGAGGCCTAGCGGACAATTCTGGTTCTTTAAGTAACAAAGGGTGATGATCGGATCCGGTACGGGTCAAATGAATTACCAGAATTTGCGGGAATTTATGTATGAAGCTATGATTCCCCAACGCCCTGTCCAGCCGCTCCAAAATTCTAGCAGCACCCCTCCTCATGTTGGACCAGGTAAAGGGTGTTCCAGAAAAACCCAAATCAACCAAAGAACACAAATTAATGACATTCCGCAAACCTTGCATATTCCGAGCATTAACAACGGAGCCCCCTCGTTTCTCGGACGCGGAGATGACCTGGTTGAAGTCACCCAGTAAAAGCCAAGGAATAGAAATGCACTGACCCAAACGAATTAAATAATTCCACAGCTCTTCCCGAAAAAAAAAGTTAGTAGAAGCATACACCGCAGACAAAATCGAGAAAATTACTACGATCCTGCTTAACCAATACCGTAACAATTTGATCAAAAATAGCTAACGATTCCACATGCAAATGGTCATCATCCCATAGCACCCAAATACCTCCAGTGAAACCACAAGCTTCGGACACTATACACTGATTAAAAGAAGAATTTTTAAAAATACCACCGACCATGGCACTCGAGCATTTAGTTTCCATGAGAATAAGTATATCCGGTTTATGGCAAGTAAGTAAATCCTTGAGGTGTCTAATAAAGGCAATGGAACTAGCACCCCTGCAATTCCATGCCATCACAACTGGAAAAATCATTTAGAAGACCCGACTCCACCTGGATCCCCTCCACCAACGGGAGGCACAGTAATAATAGCATTAACTTTGGAATTATTTGAAACCGACCTTTCAATATCAATTTGCATTGTGTCCTCCCTCGGTTTCCACCTTGATTTACTCCCACTGGATTTCTCCAAACCCCCCTTCTGTTTTCCGATATCGGTGTCCATCGGAGCCTTCCCTTTCCCCAGTAATTGATCGTTCGGACTATGTTTCACTCCATGACCCGTGTCCAGTATCCGTAGATTGTTAGATACCCCAGCCAACGGTTTCCTAATGTAGTCAGATGCTCCTCCCGGGCTAGTGCTGTGTGGGGCCTGCTTGTTTAGTCCTGGGCCATGCTTCGAAAATGATTTCTCCATGTAGCTTTCTTACTAGATTCTCCACGTGCATGAACAACTCCAGAAAGGTGCATTTGGGGTGGGCCTGCAATTGCTTTAATCTGGTCCTTGAGTTGGGCCACAACTAATTCCATGTGTGTATCATCCTCCTCTATTCCATCCAAAATAGCAAAGCGAGATGTATGGGCCTGTTTCGCATTGGGCCGCCCTCGTCCACTCTGGGCCTTCATTGTATGTTGGGTCCGAGTCGGTGCAGACACAAGTCCACTCTCCCCTAGGGTTTCCTCCTCTTTTGACTTGGCCCCCACTTCACTCCCATCTCGCCGACGCTCGGATGTATTGTTGTTGTTCCGACGCCAAGGGTTCTTTGGTAGCATCCACGGTCCGTAGGGCTTCTCAGGTGTGGGTCCCAGTGGCGGGACCGATGAAGAATCAGGCTGAGCGGCATCTGGGCGGTCATCACTTTTGTGGCCATACTTTCCACAAGCAAAGCATATTAAATGCAGTCCCTCATATTCCACCAACTGGGATTCACCAAAGACAGTTACTGAGAAGACAATAAAGGCTGACTCAAATCAATTTCAACACATACACGTGCATATCTTCCTCGGTAAGCATCAACCGAAATCGGGTCCACCTTAACCGTTCTTCCCACCAATTCACCCGGATCGGCAAGAAGTTCTTCATCGAAGGCCTCTAGCGGGAGTTGTCTAAACCGAACCCAAACCAGAGTATTCGAAATAGATTGGCGCGAGGGGCGAAAATTGGGTCTCCATTTAATAACCGAAAGGTAGTGACCCATTATAACCCAGGGGCCCCCTTCAAATACATGGAAATAATCCTCCCTCGAAAAGAATCTAACAACGAAATATCCTTCCTCCAAATCGATAAGTTCATGACCCTTATTCAGCCGCCACAAGGACTCCGTTCTTTGGTACATAGTTCTGTAACTGATGGATTTTCCGATCAGCTTAATAATGAGCGCCCCTCGCCACGGCCTGAAAAGACTCGGGTACTTCTCCTTGGATATCTCTAATCTCGGGCCGGTGATCGGTACAGTGTCCTCGGACAACTCCCGAGTATTAAATAACTCATCAACTCCTGGATACTTCTCTTCCTCATCATCACCTATATAGTACTGCATTACTTCATTTTGAGGAGCACCCTCTTTTACGGTCTCAGCAAAGGATCGAGCCGACCCCTGGTTCCTTTGAGTTTCAAGACCCCCATCACCCACTGGATCGGCTAGAACCTCATCCGGGATAACCTCCATATTAGAGTCGTTGCGGGTATCCCCTGCAGTGGTTTTGGGTTTTTTTGTGCATCTATTCGAACATTCCTTAGTCTCCGTTGGTTTCTCTGTTTGAACAACAGCCCCTGAAGAACAATTTGCGACAGCCTCCATCGTGCACCCAACAACTTTACTGTAGAGACAGAGGGAAATTTCTAGAGAGAGAAAACATAAGAGACTCGAGCTTGAATTCACCTTCTTGCTATCTCATTATGCTAATAAAAACATAAATCATTCAATTCACCCAACAAAGTGTCAGAATTATTTCAAAATATTTGGTCATTATATTTTCTTATAAATTTACTTGGACTTTGTGGTTGAATAATAATCCCAATTTTCTGTGAAGGTTACAGTGTCTTGTTCAGAAAATGCCATGTGTAAAATTTTCCAGTATCTGTTGTAGTTAAAATGAGTTTTCGACATGACTTCATTGAAATCAATCGTGACATAAAGATTAGAAAAAAGAAAAAAAAAACAATAAAAAAAAGTAATTTTCATGTAGACTTCCAATCTTCCTTTTTCCTCTATCTCAAAGTTCACAAGAATATGAACAATATTATAAAAATAAATAAATAAATAAATAAAAATTAAATAAATGAAAAAATAAAAATGAACATCAAAATCTTGGTATTACTAAGAATTGCGTCAAAATTGACATTAAGAACATAACGCTGATCCGTAAACTAACACTGGCATCAGTTTTACTCCTTCGTTCTAAGTCTTTCTCCAGCCTTAGGCCTCAAATCCTAAAAAGTTTTGACTTGATAAAATTATTGCATCCGTCACATACCAAAGAACACCAGAAAAGTTTGACAAACTGAACACAAGATTGACTTTCCAGATATGCCAACCAGGAAGCTTAGCTATTTCAGTTGACACTAGTGATATATCTCCACTTCCCTTGTCCTACTCAAGAAGAAAAACACATACATATTACAAATAGAAAGATAAGTGTTTGAAATCCAAGAAAACATCCAAACCTGCAACTCCCACCTGCATTCTTTATGAGAAACAGGACAGACACTTCAAGCTCAGAGCATATCATCTCATCCTTGAGAGAAATTTCATCCTTCGTATGGTAGTTCAACCCTGCATAATATAAATAGAGATCACAGATGCAACTGCAATTCCATCCTTCCAAAAACTTTCTTTAGAGATCATAGTAATAAAGCTCCCAGAAATATGAAGTTTAAATCTTACATTCTCCTTGGCCTTCTCCTGGCTGCGCTTCTAATCTCTTCAGCTGTTGTTGCCAAAAAAACTCAAGATGAGAAAAGCAGTTAGTGTTAGATACGAAGTTATATACATGATAAAATTTCTATGATATATCCATACAATGCAATGTGAAAGAACATCTATATTTTGAGATTCCTTTTCCTAATATTTTGAAGTTTATTATATCTACTACAGGTGACTTTGTTAGCAAACAATATCTTTTCAATAATGAATCAGGGTTAAGAAAATAAATATGAAGGAAAATATGCAATTTTTATAATATCCACACATATTGTATTGTTTTCTTTAGATGCTGCCACCATTCCCTAAATTAAAGTGAGTCATATTGTTTTATATAGCTATATGTTATTTGTTCACCAAGAGAATCATCCTGAACTTCCAGATTCTTGGCTGACAGGCAATGAAGTTCAGGAGACATCTGAGTCTGAAGATGCAAAAGAGCCCGAAAGGAATGGTAAGGCACAATATCATACGAAGAACACACCCCATACAGTTATGAGGTTGTTTGATCATCAGTACTACTCCCTCTCACGAATACTGTTAACTCCCACCTATATAAAACATAAAATTAAAAGTCACTCTAGTTAGACTTCCCTTATTTATTCACTTACTTTTTGCAGAAGAGGCCACAGAGGGAAAGTACCAGGTAGCTGGAGATGGCTATGGTGGCAGTTGGGGTGGCCCTGGTGGTGGAGGTGGTAGCTGGGGTGGTGGTGGTGGTGGAGGCTGGGGCGGTTGGGGCAGTCGTGGTGGTGGTGGTGGTGGTGGTGGTGGTGGTGGTGGTGGCGGTCGTGGTGGTGGTGGTGGCTGTCAATGGGGCTGCTGTGGTTATAATCACTGGGGAGGTTGCAGGTGCTGCTACAATGCTGAAGAAGCAAGTGCCCACTCAGATAATGAAGTCAAGTCCTAAATTAAACAAGTTCCAAGTCACCATGTGTACATAAATAATCAGCATGGACTTAGATACTCCAAAGTAAGAATAATAAAGATGATGGACACTAGACTTCTACTTGAACTCATAGGTTAGATCCCTGAATTGTCCTTGTAGTTATGTCCATTGCCTGTACTTTTGATAATGAATTAAGACTGCAATACATGCACTGGTTTTTCAAGCTTGCATATGAACCTTGATCATGTTTAGTATTATCTAGGATTCAATATAAACAAAAATAGATATTCAATATAATAAATATATACATAAATAAAGAAAACGAAAATTAAAAAATGACGAGATTGTAACAGTGTAACAACAGGTCTACTGCTAGCACAGTACCATAAAGGACCAGGTGCTCTCTATATATTAATATCGTTCACATGTGAGGCAAGAAGAAAGTTCATTTAAGTAACCTCAGAATCCTGCTGGTGAAATAAAAGAGTAGAGGGCAATCTAAGCGAATATAATCTAAAAGACATAGAAATTGCAAATTAACCTCCATTAAACCATTGCTTCTTTTTTTTTTCCTTTTTTTTTTGTAAAAATAATAATAACATAAACATATAGTTAAAAAAAATTGACCAACTTTTTTTAGTCATTTTAAAAAAAGAATTTTAAATATTAATTATATTTTTAATATTTAGCCATAGAAATTTTAAATTTAAAAAATATACCTATATTGATTTCCACAAAATTTAAATATAATTTTCCTTTCTACAATTACTATTGAAATACTTTGATTCCCAAGTTTTACATGTTAGAATTATAAATAAATAAATGAAAGGCAAAAAATAGAAAGTTTATATTGAATATTTGGGTTGTTTAACTTCTTTTCTGCTATCTTACCCTTTACCTAGAAAGACATAATTTACTCATGCGATGAATACCATAGCAAATAATACCAACAGGGCCATTGATTTTGATTTTTCTTCTCTCTCTCTCCTTTTTTTCCCCCCTTTTTTCTCCTTTCTAAATCGTTAAAATAAAAAATATTAGGCAAATGGTCCTCTTTCAGACCAAGTAACATAAAATATGTCCTTCACAAACGCATCAAGCATTATACAACATCAAAGAAAATAACAATCAATTCATTACATTCCATACACAATGTCCAAAGAGAACTTCTGTTAGTCCTAAACATACTATGAGAACAACTACAAGCAAAATCAAGGAACAGGTTGAATCAGACAACTACCTTTTCATAGCATTTTTGTTATTTAGATGCTGAAAGTGACAATATCATATTGCCCTTCAGCATGAAAAAATTAGCTTTAGAACCAATTACAGATCAAACCTGGAAGGCCAGTCAATGTCCAATTGTGCAATGCAATAATGCTGTCTTGGCAATATCATCAAAGCTTCAAAGAATACGGGATAGATACTGCTTTCTACGAAGCAGTTAATCTCTTTCAGGGACTAAAAAAACAAATGAAGCTTTCCATTCTTTCAAGGCTTTTATTGGTCAGCAAACTGTATAAAAACAACCAGGGCATTATAACATCATCAAGTTTGTCGAAATCCCAACAACAAATGGCTCCATTAATAGACGAGTCAAGAAGTAAAACATGACTCCCAGGGCAATGGAAATAGGAAGCGCAGGTAAAGCATGTCGACAAACAGCCAACAGTATCAATGTGCAACCAAGTCCTGATATAATTGCAAGATAACAAGCATATACTGTCATTAAATCATACATCGCTGCCCTTCCCACCAACACACTGTAGAAAACAAAGTCGCCCAATCCAAGCTTGATTCCCCTACCACCACCCATTTCTTCCATCTCATCATCATTCCTTTCCCCATCACGTCTTCCCCTCCCACCTATCATATCCACAAGAGAAACCTCATTAGATTGCCTACCGTTACTACTGGTAGTCTCCCTAATTTCACCACCATTACCAGCCATTGGAGAGCGCCTTGAAGTAGCAGCCATCAGCGGTGATGTCTCCCCTTGATCGTCCCTCACAACTTCAATCTCATTCTCATGATCCCCCTCGTTCACATTTTCAATATTACCAAAAAGGAGTCCCCTTAGATTCCCAATTTCTTCATCATCACTCCTGCTAGTTGAAGATAATGCTTGAAGCTCAACTCCGGCTGATGATTCCCCACAACCACCATTTCCATTATTCCTAGACACCCCAGCAAACAAAAGGCCATCTAAAGTTGGGCCTCCATTTCTGGATACATTAGTAGGCCTAGCCTCATAAACCAAAGCCGGAAGCTCCTCTTCCCTGCTTGATGCCAACTCAACCAAAATCTTCAACGGTCCCCCAGGAGCCAAAACTGCAACTAAATCATACAAAGCCAAAGCCACGAGCAAAGCCCAAGTAGTCCACTCAGGCAACCTCGTAAGCCAAGCGGCCACAATAATCCCCAGAGAAACCATATAAGATTGCTTCAGCAAAATGGGTACCCCATTGGAGAAAATAGATAAAACCCCTAGGACCGCAAAATTGAAAAGCAATAGAAAGCAAGAAACGGAATCAACTGGAATACTAAATTTCTGAATAATTGTCAAAAAGATCGGACCACCCATGAAAGCAAGCACAAAGAATGCGGAGAGCCTGGTATAGTGCTTGAGAAAATTGGTACATTGGTAATAATAAAGGAGGACTAAAAGGAAAGTGACAAGAGCAATGAGAACAACGAATACAAGAGAATTCAATAGAGCACCTTCGAGTTTCTGACTAGTGGTATCGGTCGGAGACTCGAGGTAAACAAGATTGGCGGCTGTGCGGACTGTGGATGCGGCGGAGGAAGAGGAAGAAGTGGTGGTGGAATAGACAAGCAGGACTACCAAGAACATACAGATTGAGACCGGGGACATTACTCCGATTATCTCTGATCCGATAGATTCCAATATGCTTCCTCTCTCCATTTTCGCCGGAGGGCTTTAGTAATTTGCAGAGGAAGAGAAAGGGATGACTGGGAATTTGGGGGTCGGGGTCATATAAAGATAGAACTGAAAATTTATCCCTCAAAATACCAGTATTTTCAATTAGATTCTTAAATGTTTAAAAATTATAAATAAATTCCAAATTAATCTTAATTTTAACTTAAAAATTTATGAATACTAAATATTTAAAAAAATGTGTAAAAACTTTATTTAAACTCAAAACAGATTTATATTGTGTTTTATTTTACTTAATATTGGGATACATAATATTACTGTAGTACTTCTGTAAAAAACTAACAAATTTAATGAATACAGACTAGTTCTTTTGATTCTTCTTATATATAAGAGTTAAAAATAGACTACATTTTGAGACAGTTTAAAAAATGATTGATTAGTTGAAATAATTAAAATATTTTTCAACGAACTTACACTTTTGACTGTTCTATTCAATCGAAAATAAAACAGAAAACCTACTTGTCCAAAAGATAAGAGGAACAAAAATCAATTTCCTTTATTTTATTTGGAAAAGCCATTATTGAGAAGAAAGAAAAGGGTAAAAGAGATCAAATGGACGAAAAGCAGTTGCAAATTTGCAATGTAAAAAAGTTTTTAATACCACATCCACGCAAAAAAACAAAACAAAGCTTTCTTTCTGTCTATGGAATCTACAAATTACTCAAACTACAGTAATTTGTAGGCACAACAATATCTGACATATACCCTCGAGGGATGTGATTTCTTTTATCTTCTTTTTCCATTTTTAGGAGTTACTGGAGGAATGGACTTAAATAAGCATCCAAATACTGCACCAAAATCCTTTGATATAATGAGGGTCTGCCCTCCGATATAACTCCCTACTCCCAGAAAGAAATGCACTCAGACAAGGCAGAAGCAGACACAGAAAAGAGGTGGAGGAGGAAGGCATGATTAGTTTGGTCAAAGAGTGTACTAATCTGCTTCCTGTTTTCCTTGGTTATATTTCATCCTCCTCAAAAGGGTCTCGTTCTGGATAGTCACCAACCTGTAAAGCAGTTTACATAAGGAAAATACCAAAGCTGCACATACTAGAGCAAGATAATAATAAAAGTTTTCTGTAATTTTTCTTCCTTCACTTGAGGCATTAGGATCCTGTTTTAGAATTAACCTCCTGAATGATAACTGCAAAGAAAGAACCACCGCCACCTTCACCTTCACTAATTTTAAGTCCAAGTGTTGTCATAAAAGATTAAAAACCTACTCATGAACTTTTTTGGTAGTTCATATGGAAATGGATCTTGCCGCAACAATTCATCAATCAGAAATGCTTTTATGATAGAATAAATTTGCTTTTGGGTAAGAAAGCTAATTAAAGAAACCATATCTTCCAAACTTGTAACCTCCCTATTGGCAAAAGTTTTTACAAGAAGCATATATATAGTTTGCTCAAACATAATTCAAGCTTTATTACCACAAGGGCTCTCTCATTTCCTTAGTTCATTAAACCAAGCACATCTGAGATGTACAAATAAAAAGTGTGAAGCAACCATTAAGATTCTTTTCATCATCTTCCTGAATATAATCATCCTCTATCAATCAAGGGAATCTGAATTGTAAGAAGGATCCATAATTATGCCACTTGTTTCATTCAGAACCAATAAAACAGTAGTATCCTTTGTCTTCTTGATTTGTTGATCTATATACTAGAGTCTAGAAAAAGAAAAAAGAATGAATTATCAAGTATTGCCAGTAAGGGCAGTGATGACTCTTTTTTTGGAAAAGAAATCAAATTCTTGGCCCTAATTCGAAGAGAAATTCAATTTATCCTAATAACACAGAAACAATTGAAGTTATCTCAAATCGGTGTTTATAGGAAGAACCTTTGAATTTGATCAATCAGAGCTAAATCCTCCAGTACACAAGATTCATCATTTTCTTTTATCAAAAGTAATTCAAGTTCTACCTTCCATCTTTCTATGAGCTTACTGAGGTTAGGTATCATGTCAGTTCCCAATTTCTTGATTACATCTCCTTCTCAAGAAAAATCCCCATTACTACTACTAAATATATTTTTCAAAATTACCACTGATTATATTTTCTTCATTTTTGTAGAAAAACATTTTGATGTCTTAATGTCTAATCGTTCTAATTTGAAATGTCAAAAAATAAAATTATACTATATCCTAAAATAAACATATTCTATCTAAAGGTCCACTTCAATCTAAGGGATATGAATTTCACTAAGACATGGTTTTGAATACCAATTTCATGAATTCATAAGAGTAAGTTGGTTAACTCATGGTCAAAAGTCTCTTATACATTGCCAAGTCAAAATATGATATTTCATTTTCAAAAGATGAAATACGACTCGTAAAGATAGAAAAACTGCAGTAGACAAATTAAAAATGGGTCCAGAAAGAGAATCAATTATTGGCTGTTAAGGGGATTTACTTTTATGATCTAAAGTGACGCAGAATAAATCCCAAAACTTTACCCTCTAGAATGAAATGAAAGAAAAGAAAATGTGAACATCCTACGGAAATAGTGCATTGTTATAGTCTAATCAACCATCTAACAAATGAGCAACCGAAGTTTTAACCAAGGATGCATCAATTCATTTTTCCAAATAGCCTCTCCCCATTTGAAAAGAAAGTTAATTTATTTAGTGTAACTTCCCACTATCCTTTAATTTATCAAACACTTCGGTCATCATATTACCTTCTACTTAGATCTTTAGTTTATACCTGAAAACTTCATTGCAATACTAGCAATATTTTATAAGAAATATGTAATTACACATTTGACACTGATTTTACAATTTTCTACTAGGACAACAAAGAATCAGCCATACCCAAATCGCTAGTCTAGAGAAGGATAAGAGATAGAGATGCTCTAAATTTTATGTGGGAACAACAAACTAGACTCTAAATAATAAAACCACTGACATTTATAATTCAAGAAAGTACCTTTACTTTGTCGGGTCTGACCATTGCACCATGAAGTGGAGGGCAATCAAAATATCTTTTCCCTTTTACCCTACAAATAAGATCCAAAGAGTAGAAATGTGGTGTAAAACTCAAAAATATAGGAGCTCCATTGCAGACACCGCTCCAAAATCTAAAGCAACGTTTAACTTAAAACAGACTAATAAAGAGAAAACAACAATTTTCCACAACAATTAGGAGTTGGGAAAAAACAGAGAAGAGAGAGAGAGAGAATTTTTTGACAATGGCAGACTATAAGCCTTATATTGGCAGCAATAAAATGACACAACAGCCAAAACTAAACAATGGGAGAACAATACAGAAGAGCAAATTTGCTAAGATAAGAGAAGATTAGAGAGTATTTTAGTAAATTTCTGAAGAGAAAACACATGAAACGAATTAAGTTCTATTAAGTGTGAAATATTATCATATATAGATCACTATCAAACAGGAAAACTAGTACAAGCAAATGTTGTCATCACGTACATGCCATCATGTTTTCCCAATGGTTCATCATACTTGATCCCTATCCAGAATCCAGGTGCAAGTGTTTCAGCATGACCAACAAATTTGACAATACCTCTTTTTTCTCCAGGTTCAACTTGACATCTATCTCCTATCTTTTCAGCAACAAAATCCAAAAGATAAATACATAAAAGAGTTAATCTTCGACCAAATCATCAAGAAATATTAAATCTTCAATCTGAACAAAACAAAAATGTATTGTAGATAAGCATTTGGTAAAAGGCAAAATGGTTCAGAGTGAAACTAAGTCTCCCATCTCTTCAGGAATGTACAAAACCATGTTAGGCAATCAGACTGGGGCTGGGATTTTCATACCAATCTGTCCCATCTACACATCAAATTTGGTCATATTAAAGTATTTAGCACGCAATACTATTTGCAAATAATTACATAGAAATGTCAAAATACCATTTAAATTAGGAGTCTAAAATATGAGATTGCTCTGCACCCGCATATATTATAGAAAGTTTGAAAAGTCTATAACACCAAAATTTTTGCTAGTTCCAGACTTCTTAAACCACAAACCAAATCAATTATCAATAATCCTCATGACTTTATAAGTAGCAATCCATTAAATTCCCTCTGTTCATGTTCTGTATAGCAACGTAATAAATCTATAAATCCAACTCCTCTCTACTTAGGTAAGCTTCAGTACCAATATAAGCATTTAACAGGAGGTCTCATGTCCAAGTCTTGTCTTTGCCTCATTTATTAGTGATAGCATACCTATGTATCATCTTAAACTTTTTGAAGAAGCAAAAATTTAGTCCAACAAAAGAAAAACTTATCATTAATTAGAGAGGCTTAATCAGGTATCCAGAAAATACTTCCTCCATTTGTAAGAAGCAGCTTAATTTCCGTTTCTGCCTGCTTTTAATACAATTGTCATGTCAGCAGTGAAAGCATTCTAATTTTGTAGGTTTCAATACCAATGATAAGGCAAGATTTTTAGTTTTCAAACCCTAATTAATAGGGGCATATATGCAATTTTTGTAGGCAATGCTATTACATCTTTAATCAAAGAGCTTAATATTTTTAAATAGTATGATAATTGGCCTTAAGAAACCCCTGTCTATATATGCATGTGGCAAGACAACTGTGGATGCAGTACACAAGCCTTTTTCTTCCTTTTTTTTTTTTTCTTTTTTTTGAAGCAACAGAAATTTGAAAAATAAATTAGGAGGAAAAAATATGGAAAATGATCACAGAAAAACATAAAAGTATGTGTAACATCACCAGATTATCCTGTTTATGATCAATTTTACATAAAAGATTTCTAAAGATTGTCCAGGGTCTAGCATTTCCATGACAAGCATAACAAAAGAACAAATCAGAACACGCATGCTGCAACAGTTTTGTGCTCTTTTAACAACAAAGTAAGTTGTCTCTGAAAATTTTGTCAGACAATCAATTTGAAAACACCACACTTTATAAACTGTTTGTAATGTCATGTAACATTATTTAGGATTTCAAATATTCCATAAAAGGTAAACAAAAGTGTTTAGGCCATCAACCTTAATGTTGCTGCAAAAATCTTCCATGTAGTTGTCTTCAATCTGTTAGTAGAACACAGATCAAAAAAGAAATTTAATGCAAAAATGACACCCCATAAAGAGTAAGAGATAGCAGTTTTCTTTCTCGAGCAAAAAAGAAAAAGAAAAAAAAAAGTAAAAGATGTTATCTTTCTGTTAAAATCAAAGAAATAGTATAGTTTAAAGCATACTTGGAGAGCTCAAGTCTATCAACTCAGATATTGTAATCACAACAAATAAAATCTTAGCAAAAAGAAGCTTACTTTATGGTCCTGATGGGAAGGATTTGAATGTGCAATTTTTTTCTTGAACTTTCTAAAGGTACCTGTAGAGAAAATGCACTGACTTTTAATTCCAAGACATAGATAGCACCTATTCTGCTATAAATTTATAAGCAATACAAGCAACTGAAACATAACTCAGAAATATAAACTTGGTGAGAAACAAAAGTACCATAAGTCTTTAAAAATAATAATAATAATGATTATAGCATACTTTACTTTCCAATAAGACAATAAAAGCCAATCTTATTTCTTACTTCATTGTACCATATTTTTCTCCTTTTCCTCTTAGATTCTATCCTTCTCTCTCAGCTTCTTCAGTTTTCTTTCAATTCTCCAACTCCTATTTAGATAAGAGATCTGCTGCATCAACTTAAAGCTAAAGGCACCTAACTTATGGAATGACATTAATAAATTAAAACAACCAAGAGCTAGAATGCAAGATAAATTTAAACTAATAGCTAATGCGGCCCCTTATAGTCTACTATCTCAGAATTGTACAAGGAAAATTCATGAAGAATCTCCTTCCTCAAACACAAATTAACATCATGCATAAGTACGGATGAACAGGTTTGTCTTTGGGTTCATCAAATCAAATAAATAAGAAAAAAACAATTTGATACTTGACAACTTAATAAAATGACTTAAGCTCTAGAATGAAGTTTGTCAAACTTTACCATCTCGTTTTTCATAGGCCTCATCAGAAATTTTGTATTTTTCCACAAGAGAAGTGTCCTCCAGCCAACCACCAAAAGTCACTGATGATGGATCGAGATCAATAACATGCAGCCGATAACTATTATGGAAGAAAGAAAAACTACTCAACAGAAATTCACGAGTTAAATGATCAGGTACATTTAAAAGTTAAAAAGAAAATTTCCCAAACGGAAAGTTATCTTTGAAGGGAAATTGACATAACACAAGAATAAGAGACGAATCCCTGCAGTTGTACCATATGAAATGTTGATAATCACCATCATACAAGAAAGGCTATATTGCATGTGAAAGCTCTTTTTTTGCCCCAGTTTAAAGAGACTATACAAGTTATAGTTTTGAGAAAATATAGAAATTCAGAAGATGGAAAGAAGCAATATTGAGTCCACAAATTAAAACAATAACAATGACATTGCCCATAGGAAATATCCAATTCAATTACTTGGTTACCAAAAGTGTACAAAAAAAAAAATGTAATCTAATTAGGATAAGGAGGAATATTATGGCCTTGCAGCACTTAAAATCCAAGGAAGCAAATCAAGTTTATCCATTATCATCATTTGTAGGTCACCAGCAGATAATCATTTGACCTTCATCACACGAGAGTATCTAACATTACAAAATCTCTACTATCGTTATGGCATTTCATCTATAATTATAGAAAGATTTGCATATAACCCGAGTATAAGTTCATTTTTCCTGCTCTACAACATGTATGCATCTATGTTAGCCAGTAAAGTCAGACAGTAAAGGCCAAACTGAAAGTGACACATATTTCAATTCTACTGAATATCAACCATGACCATCATAAATTCAATCCTTCACAATGTATAAGTACTGTATTCTGCTCTAAACACATTTGCATCTATGTTAACCTGCAAAGTAGGATACTAAAAAGCCAAATCAAAAGTGACAAATTTAAATTTTATCAAGTTCCAAAAATGAACAAGAACACAATCATCGTAAGTTGCAATCCAACGGTAAATATAAAAACTAACAAGCCAACCACCATATAATAATCTTTGCATCTTTAAGTATTTCACTATATTGATTTTTGCAAACGTGCATGATGTAACATCAGAATAATAAAGCAAGGTAATCATAGTCATCTTTTTCCGGTAGACAAACTTACAAGCTGTAAGGTTCCGTTCTATTTTATATCTAATTTGAAATTACTTCACTTCACTGATTATTCATGTCTGCAGGAAGACTTCTACAAAATTTCCCTTTTTCCTCTTTCAGTCAGCAATCTTTCTAATTGATATATTTACAAATTTGTGACCAGAATGTGGAACAGTCACAATCATGCTACCTTTTTTTTTTTCAAGGCAACTATTCAGAGTTAATAAGGAACATTAATACTTGACAGGAAGCAAATCATTTACAAATATGAAACAGGTTACACAGAAAATCTTACCCATCCAATGGAGAATAAAAACCAAGTGGTCTCATGTTATCACTGAGATCTGAAATTTTGTACCCACTACCATCATAGAGCTCAAGGGACATTGAGTTGACAGAAGTTCCACACTTTTTCCATAGCTTCTCTTTAACAGCTTCTACTGTCATCTAAAAACAGAGATATAAACTACTATGAGCAGGAGATAATCTAAACAACTTAAATTTAATATACAAATTCACAAAATTAAATGCTTAAAATAAATAAGTTTTGTCCACTGGATAAAGGTACTTGATGACTATACATTATGATCCAAGGAGCTAACATTTTCAGGCATGTAACGTAAAACATGTTTTCAAACCTTGGCATCCATTTATGAAGTTCACTTGCAACCTCTTTTTATCTTGTATAAATATGTATATATATGTATGTATGATAGTAACATATATCTCATTAAAAACGTCATGAAATAAGGTGTTCAACACCACTTTCTGATAACCCAACCAAGTATTCACTCATGAATGACTCATCTGGGTATCTGGTAGGTTAAGTTATCCTTTTTGTTTATTTACTGACACAAAAGTATGCGGGACTGTAAACTATTGAGCGGCTTCATAAGGCAATGTCATTAGAATTCCATGCTGGATTTGAAAAGGTTTGAGGAACAGGATGAAATCTAGATCCTCCACTCTTCATTGCAGCTCTAAATATAAAGACAAGCATGCTGATTAATGTGCACGTAAAATAACAGAGTTTCTTGAGTTGCAAGAAGAATCTTATAAGATATACACACAGGAAAAGTCATCAGTCAGATGTCAAATTTTCACATGATATTCGTACATAAAAACATTGGCACAAGCATAAAAAAAAAAAAAAAAAAAAAAAAACAGATTTACTTTCATAAGACTATGTAGACTAACCTGGGAAAAAAGCATTCTATAACATCAAAGTTGTCCTCAAGATTTAATAGCTATTGTTTCTCAGAGGTGTTGACAATCAAGAACAGGCAGGATAAGAACACTCTTAAACATTTCCAAAGGTCAATATTGGAGTAATTATGACTAAACACAGCATCATCAATGAAATCAAATATGGATTCCAACAAAAAGATCAACATAATAATCACATTTGAGAGGAAAAGAGCACATAGACCAGTGAATTCTCAAATATTACACACCTGAAGAGAAAAACGAACATCAGCAGAGAAACTCTTGATGTTAGAGTGAGTTATACGTAAAAGAACCGATTCATCCCCTTGAATTTGTAAACTGGAGGCCATTTCTGCAAAAACCAAATAGCACTTTGAGCATGCAAAAGAATAACTTACGATAAGATTACCCTTCAGTTTATACATCATTCATTTGCACTTATGACTTCAGAATCATTGGTGAAGCCACTTGACTTGCCAAAACTTGTCCTCTTTTTACTTACTAAGGTGCACTTACTTACCTCTTGTTGTATCACCAGTGCCTAAAAGTGATATTTTTATTAAATCTTGTTATTTTGCTTAAGAAAAGTATTAAAATACACTAACTAGAGAGTAAGAGCTCTGCTCATGGAATGTAATGAATAATATTGTCTTTTTAAGATTATAATATCATAAGAGCTACGAATATTGTGTATATATAATTACAACATTTAAAAGTATTATAAAAGATAAACATATCAGATGTTGAGCCTTAACACATTTGGCAGCTTCATTTCAATTACAGTGACATCATATTCAAGGCTAGAGGGCAGTTTTTGGTCCTCTGACTATTGCTCTCTACACATTATATTATACTATAATCATGATGCTCAAAGTACTATTTCTCCTAACTTTGTGAAGTACAAAATATGAAAATTCTGACAGACTAAACAACAATATCATCGAATGGGAAAGGATCATGTACTTTACTTTTACCAGGAAAGAAATGACATGGGAGCACTGCAATTTGTTAGTCTAGTTTATATTCTTGTGAATAAAGTAGTTTACTGAATTGATAAATGGCTAGAATATAGTCAATCTTTTCAAAAAAAATATGAAAATCACTAGATATGGTTAGGAATGGTTCCATTTCCCTCAGATTTGAGGTCTACTAGAATATATGGAGTAAAATACGTTACTAATTACCCTTGAGGAGCGTGTCTAAGAAACTCTTGTTTTGTTTAATTCTTACGTAACAGAAAATTGCAATAGAGGAAAAGGGAAAGAAACATAGAGATAATAAAGAGAATTTAAAATGTCGAATCCACCATATCAACAGAACTCAGTCCTTAAAACCAAAAAGGGATTGATTAAACAAACAACAGTAAAAAAATTCTAAATATACCTGGGGAAGCAGAAGCAATGCCGTCGATGGCGCAGGCGGGCGACGAAGGCAGCCGTAGAAGCCGACGACGCCTATGTGAGTGAAGAAAGAACAGCAGAGATCGACGTCGTCGGGAGAGAAAGAAAGAAGGAAGCCGATGTGAACTGTACGATAGGGACAAGCCGATGTTGTCTTCCTTTTTTTTTTTTTTTTTTTAATAATAAAAAAAATACTATAAGTTTCTAAAGATTTATATTCACATTTGTTTTATATAAATATTATATATATATATATTTGTTTCTAATTTTACAAACTCACAATTTATTTGTTCATAATTTTCATATGAAATAAATTAGTGGCACAAATTTGGAGTATAGAAATACCAAAAATTAATTTTTGGTTTAATTTTTTTAATATTCGACAGACATTTTGAATTCCAACTAATTCAAAATCGAATCATATTGAGTTCTTTTTCAAAAATGTTTTCCCCACAAATATTTTTTTGTACGCATAATTAGAACTAGAGATCTTAAGTATAAGTAAAATTATTTCACTTAAATCAACGAATTATTAGTCAAATACCAAAAAATAGTAAACCCTCATAAAAATAGTTAGACGACTAAGTTTTAAAAAAATTTAGAATATAAGATCAAATGAGGGAAAACAAAAACATTTAGAGCACCATATTTTAAAAAGTATAAGATGTATGACCAAATTAGGTAATACAAAAATAGTTAAAACATCTAATTCTACAAATTTTAAAATATAAAACTAAATTAAAGTTAATCTTTTATCTCAACTAACATCTTTTTCTCTACAACTTCTTCGTAGAAAAACCTAATATTCTTCCTAAATACTTTTCTTTGATCTTTATAATCTTTATTTTTCTTCATTATTATTTTACTAATTTGATTTTTGGCCACATGTTGAGTGTGTTCCTCGCGTTGGCTCTCCAATTCCGAAGTTAGTTTACTTGTCCTGAGAGTTTCCTAAAGAATCAAGAACCAAAGAGGATATTTTCAATTTACTCCAAAAAAGCAATATGCAATTAGAATAATCGAAATTATTATGATATCTTGTTCAGTGTAGTGCATGTTTTACCGTTTAATTTGGGGTCATATCTAATTGTGGAATCGGACTTGAAAAGTGGACACTACCTGTTAGTTTAATTTGGAGGAATCAACGTCAATCAGTCATTTAATGCTTTTGTATTAGGGTTTATCTTTATGTATGAGTTAAACTATTTTTGTGGTATCTCCGATCGCTAGTCAAGGCCGGATAGAATGAGAGGAAGGACACAAATCGCTCAACAGGTGTTGTCTTCTTCAACTTATTATACATACATGATGTTTATCTTCGCTTCCGCGTCTTTCACATGATAAAATATTAATTCAAATTTTAAGTATAATATAGTTAAAAATATAATAATACAGAAAATAACAATAATGTCATTATATCAATATATTTCAATCACTAATTATGAATTTCATATGCAAAAGAAATCAATCCTAAATTTCTTCATTTTCTTTTCTACTAAATTTGTCTTTTATACATAAATAAATTAATACAATATATCTAGATATAGATATATCTTTACACGTATATATACAACACAAAAAAGTGAAATGTACCAAGTTAATATGTTCTCTCTAATAGTTGGGGCTTGGGTGAACCGCTTCCAATCCGATAATCCTTTTTGCGCGGAAACGGAAGCGGCTATTCAAGCCTTTAAACTTGCTAAGGAGATGAAGATTGATAGAGCATTGTTTGAGGGAGATGCTCTCAACGTTATTTCTTTTTTTTTGTATCCACTTGGGGTGTCCGGTGTCCCACCTTTTCGGTGAGACTAATCCGGACTCGGTATGCGAGCGCTCGCAGAGTTCAACTCTTACTCGAGGGTTAGGGTCCGACCCAGAGCTTTTAACATGGTGACTAAAGGGTTAGAAGTCCGTTTACCAACTCTCTCAAACTACCGGGTTCTCTCAACGTTATTTCAGCACTTAAGGGAATGGATCAGCTGGATGACTGGCATGTTTTTGGCCTATTGGAGGAAGGACGTCGTCTCCTCGCGCAGCATCTTTTTTGGTTTTTGGATTTTTTTTTTTTGGTCTGAAACCGGGTATATTAAACCATTGAGAGAATGGAAATTACAACGGAGGTAAACAAACCCCAAGCAAAACAAAGACAGATCCTATGCCCAAGCTAATAAGAGCTCTACCACTTTGGATAAGCTAGTTTTAGCAAGAGCATAAGGATCCTCCATAAAATAGGTAGAATCATGATACCAAGCATTAAAATTACACCAAAGATCATGAATGAACTGCCGAAAAACATAAGGCCAAAAACTACCAAAAGAAGGAAAGCTGCGCCTACTGTACATATTGACAGAGATCCGGGATGACACATCGTTAGCTTCCTTGAGGACAATCCACTCCCTGTTGGACAGAATAAAGCGCCAAACAGCAGCCACGGGCAAACAATCCCGTAACACATGCATAATAGTCCGATTATGTTGCAAACAAACCGGGCACAAAGGAGAAGCCGCAATACCTCTCTGCCAGAGCAAATCGACTGTTGGTAAGGCTCCATGAAGTGCAAACCATAAGGTCAAAGATGGACGGATAGGGCCCCAAAAATTCCAGATTCGCGCCCAAGGGATTTTGTCCCGCAAACGAGGTTGAGGCAGCATGGATTGTCGGAGAGAATTGGTCGAGAATAAACCCGACTTAGACAAAGTCCAACGTGGTTTATCGCCCGAAGCATGAGTCTCCCCTAAATAAAGTAACACGCACTGCAGGTGTATGGGATGGGAGTAAATGTTGTAGAATATCCATCTTCCAACCACTACTCGAACACCAAAGATCTTGGACCGAACAACCCTGTAGCCCAAGAGGGATAGGGGAAGTTGCCCAGGAACTTAGGGTATCTTTCAATAACCACGGTTCCAGCCAAAATAAAGTGGAGGACTCATCCGAAACAACCCATTCCAGACCCATCCGAAACCAGTGAAAAGCTTGACAAACACTCCTCCAAATATGAGAAGAACACTTGGGATGCATACCTTTAACAAGGGAGTGCCAACCTCCATACTTAGTTTTCAAAACTTGACAACCGATATTATCCGGTTGAGTGAGTAACTTCCACAACAACTTAGCCAGTAAAGCCGTATTCATATGCCGCAAAGACCGCATCCCAAGGCCGCCCAGCCGCCTTGGGCTCGATTCTCTCCGGGCCATCGTGTGCATTACTCTCTTTTCATCTGTTGAACCCCAGAAAAAATTCTTGCAGATGCGATCCAGTTTATCTACCAAGAGACACGACAACTTAATCGTCTGCATTACATAAACGGGCAGTGCGAACATGGTGGATTTCAGCAGAGTAAGACGAGCCGCCCTTGACAAAGATCTCAATTTCCGGGTCGCCAACCTACGTTGGGCACGATCCAGGATATAGTGGAACAGTTTGGTTGGTTTACCATGCAACATAGGGATACCTAGATAGGTACCAAGGTCTTGAGTGGCTGGGACTTGGAAAGCGGCACATATAGAACTCCTGAGATAACAAGGGGTGTTTGGGGAGAACCAAACCCGAGATTTCCCTCTATTAACCTTTTGACCAGAAAAACCACAAAACTGTGCTAGGATATGCTCCATTGTGCGAGCTTGGGAGAATGAGGCTTCCCCAAACTAACAAAGCAAATCATCGGCAAAAAATATGTGAGATATACCCATACCCCTACGACAAGGTTTAAACGGGGACCGGATTCCCGCATCCACTGCCCTAGTAATGTTGACTCAGCACTTCCATGCACATGACAAACAAATATGGAGACAGAGGGGTCCCCCGACGCAAACCTCGAGAGGGATAAAAGGGTGTCGTAGCTTCTCCATTCCAACACACACCAAGCTGGCCGAGGTAACGCATCCCATAATGAGTTCCCTAAATTCGGACTTAAAACCCGTAACCTTAATAACTTCTCTCGAGAAAAGTCCAATCAACTCTGTCATAGGCTTTCTCCAAGTCGACCTTCAGAATGAAACTCCCTTTACGACCCTTCCTTCTAGACAATGAATGAACCAGGTTCTCGAGCAACCACCACATTGTCCACGTAGATCTATCTACGGTATAAAACTCGCTTGGAAATTGTCCCATGAGTTTAGACATAAGAGGTTTCAAACGGTTAGCTAAGATTTTAGAGACCAACTTAACCAACACATTACATAAAGAAATTGGTCGGAACCGACTTAGACATTTCGGGGCTTCGCCTTTGGGAATTAGACATATCATAGCCTCATTCAAATCCGGAAGTCATTTACCATTACTAAACATCAATTGTATAGCCTCCGTGACCTGTTCACCAAATATATGCCAATATTTCCGGAATAGGCAAGGGGAAAATCCATCCGGCCCCGGGGCTTTATAGGTCCCCATTTGCGAGATCGCCTCAAAAACCTCCTCGAATGTCACGGGTCTGTTGATCCAATGTTTATCACGGTGAGGTACAGCTGTAAAACTCCAAGAATCTGGTTGACAAGGTAAGCACGGCTCCTTAGTGTACAACTTTTGAAAAAAGTCTCGTGCGTGTCAGTCGGAGGAAGCTTTGGTCATCACACCAATTCCCATCCTCCAATTTCAGCCTATCAATCCTATTTCTTCGCCTCCCGAATAATAGTAGAAGTATGGAAAAATCTCGTGTTCCTCTCTCCCCCCCGGTAGCCAAGAGACCCTAGACTTTTGTTTCCAAAAAATTTCTTCTTGTTCAAGGACTGAATTCAGTTCTTCCCGAAGCGAAACCTCCAACTTTTCCAAATGTGTGGAATATCTCAATTGAATTTTCCTTTGTACACCTGCCAACCGAGCTAAACACCTGAATTTACGGTCAAAGATGTTTCCGAAGACAGTTTTATTCCACCGCTGCAAAGTTTGTCTCAAAAAGGCCAACTTTGGGATCAAACCATTAAACCTCCCATCATTCCAACATTGTCCCAACACCGATTCGAACTCGGGATGTAAAAACCATGCTGCCTGAACTCTAAAGACTCCAGCTGCCCGTTTCTGTATTTGTGTCCGATTAATGCGTAGTAAAATAGGGCAATGATCCGACCGACTTCTAGGTAAGTGAACCACCTGGCGGTCGGAAAAAAATTTAACCATTTGGGATTACAAAAGGCCCGCTCGGCCTCTCCTGCACTCTCGCATTGCCACTTCGCATATTACACCAAGTATATTTCGGGCCCGAATAACCAATATCAACCAGATTACAAGAACTGACCATGTCCGCAAAAGGCTGGAGTCTGGACCGAGGAACATGCACACCCCCCTGTTTTTCGTCACCCGTTAAGACTTGGTTGAAGTCCCCTATAAGTAACCAAGGAATGTCCACTACAGACCCCATACTGGTCGGATAATCCCATAATTCCAGTCTGTAGTTAGGATGTGGTGAGGCATAAATGGCTGATAGTAACCACGACAGCTGTCCTCTGGAGTGAACGATCACATTTACAATATAGTCATTAACCGAAATAGTCTCCAACATAGTCTTCGAGCTGTCCCAAAGAATCCAAATTCCTCCAGAAAAACCAGTGGCTTCAGCCACAATGTAATTATCAAATTGAGAATTAACCAAAATCTCATCAATATTTTTACTACTACACATGGTCTCCACAAGTATTAAAATATCGGGGGAATTAATTTTAAGCAATAATTTAAGGTGTCTTTTAGCCAACTTGGAACTTACACCTCGACAGTTCCAGGCAATAATATTAGGAAAAATCATTGCGTACCCTTTGGTGGAGCTACTTCCACCTCCATGGCATGTCCACTGCTAGTACTAGCCGACCCCGGGTCTGCATATATCGACCGATCGGAACGCCGAGAAGTTGTAGCCGAGATTTTCTGGTAAGCAACGACTGGATTTTTCAATTTAAAAAAATTGGGCTGAGATACCCTATTTAATTTCCTAGTTGGATCATAGAACTTAAGACCCAAATCCTTGGGCTTAGCCTTTTCGGTTTTATTGCCCCCACTTTGAGCCCAGCCCAAAACCTTGCCCTTCTATCTGCGGCCCATTTGAACTACATTTAGGCCCAAAACATGTTGGTCACCACTCTCTAACCTTGGGCTCCGCGTGGGCTCAGCCCATGTTTTAGTAGTCTTTTTTCCCTGGGCCGGACTACCCTTTTTCCCTGGGCCTTGGAGCATTTGGATTTGTTGTTTTAGTTTGGCAATAATGGGTTCCGCCTCAACCACCTCTTCCAAACCATCAAGCACTTCAAACCTACTGCCCTTCCCCTTAACAGATTTCCCAGCCCGATGAGATTGGGTTGGAGGCTGAGGCACATTTTCCTCCCCTTCCGGGCCCAGCTCGGCCCAAACCTCTAGGTTACCTTCATCCCTACCAGCTCCCTTGGCCGCCGCCTCCTGCTTCCGTTGAACACTTTGTTGAATTTTCTGGCGATGGTAACTCGGAAGCATCCACGGTCCATAAGGTGACGGCGCCTTAACCGGATCTGTCGGGGGTGTAGGAACCGAAGTCATGGCCACATCAGCAGCACTAGGGGATGATGACTGTTTTGGTTCATTTAATGGACAATCAATAGCACGATGGCCATATCTACCACAATCAAAGCATATTAAATGAAGGCCTTCATATTCCACCTTTTGAGCAACATCAAAGACCGTTAGTGACGGGAGTAATGGAGCAAACAAGTCCACCTCTACACAAAGCATCTTGCAAATTTAGCTCTCCTACCCGTAAGGGATAAACTGTCTACTAGTCGTACCAACCATATCTCCCATGGCCGAAATCATCTCTTCCTCTAACATCTCGGGATAAATACCCGGAAATCGAACCCATACAAGGGTCTTGGTAACCTTTTCGTCAGTCGGCCTAAATTTAGGCTTCCATTTCATTACAGTCAAGTAATGTCCCAACACCACCCAAGGGCCGCCTTCCAAAACATGCGAGATAATCCTCTCTTGCAAAGAAACGGACAATGAAGTAACCTTCCTCCATATCGGTTAGCTCAAAACCCTTATCCAAGTTCCATAAGTCCTTGACCCTCTGCTCCAAGGTCCGGTAGCTAACTGTTTTGCCCAACAATTTGACTATTAAGGCCCCTCGCCATTGTCTAGACAGGCTTGTGTACTTCTCCTTAGAAATTTCCAGCCGAGGTCCAAACTTCGGAGGCACTTCTTCAAGCATCACTTTGTGAATTGAAAATTTCATCAATACCTCCGTATTTCTCTTCCTGGTCATATAATCCGAGGGCCCTTGGTTACTATTGTCTTCACCGGAAAACAACGATGAGACCACGAGATAGGTTCTGGGCGGGTTTTCCTCCACACCCGGCCTGGCCCTTCCCGGGGTTTCCATATCCTCTGGTATAACATTCCCTCCATCATCATGTTTTGGTTTCTTAGAGCTACGTGGAACACTTTCAACATCCTCCGGTAGGGCCTGAGCCCCCCCACCAACATAAGTCATAGATTCAACCAATCATAATTCTAGAGAGAGATTTTTCTAGAGAGAGATTTTTTTTTTTTTTTTACAAATCAAAGAAATTTCTTCTTGAAATCGTTTTTTTCCACTTCGAATGATTCTTCTATGGGTTTTTGGATTTTATGTCGCCTTCTTGTAATTCTACGGCACATTTTTTGACTAAATGGGCTGCGTCCCAATCTTTTTGTGGACCTGTACCTCCTGAACCGATCGATCCCGTCTTGTGGGGCGAAAGGGGGGTATAGGTTTTCTATTTTTATTGTCTTATTTTCGGTTGTTTCTCTTAATATGATATTCACTTACAAAAAAAAAAAAAAACCTTCACTTATTGAATTTATTTGATAATCAATATACTATAAAACTTATATATATATATATATATATATATATATATATATATAAAAAGTCATAGATTTCATATATTTATTTAATGTAAAAATTAAAAGTTATGATAAATTAAATATCTTTATTATTTAACATAATTGTTAATTTATTTTCTTTAGATAAATTAATTTAATAAAACATATTTTTATTTTACATGGATTCATTAAATAAGTTTAATATAAAAATAACTTTATAGAAATTTTAATTATAGATAAGATAAACAAAATTTAATATATGTGACTGATACTAATGTCGAAGTAAATGGATATAGATAGTTTAAGGATATTCCCTTAATGTTAAAATATCCCTTTGATTTATCCAGCATTACAAATTTTCAAGCTCTATTTTTCCTTATGTATTATTATTTACAAAAAGTAGGGTTCTTTTTCCTTTCTTTTTCCTTTATTCCCGTGATCAACTGAAATAGTTATAAGGAAAAACCAACAGTTTCAGATGGATATAAATTTATAAAACAACTTATAAGACCAAGATTCTAAAGAAGATGCATTTTTTTTTTAATGACCTAAATTAGATGAAAATTTCAGACATATAATTTCTTGTCTGTACCTGAACTGAATTTGGGGTCCTCTCCCACCGATTAAAGAGGAAATGAACATATCCTTCAAATGCACAACTGTGTACACATTCAGGAAGTTTTGTCACATTTCTAGAACCGGATTTTAGTTCTATCCCCTTCAAGGAAGGTATCACCCCCATACAATTCATTCATCAGCTTCACTATTTTGCGAGTCTGCAGCCTCATCTGTAGATTCATCCTTTCTATGTTCTTCTCCACTTGTGTTTAGTTTGATCTTTTTCTCTTTCTTCTTCTGTTTCTTCTTCTGCCGCTTCATTCGCTTCTTTGCGGTACGCTCCTCTGCAGCTTTCAGTCTTTCTTCCCTTCTACTATTAAACTCTGCAATTTCTTTCCTCTTCTGATAGTCAACATCCATCCTGGCGAGCCTATCTTGTTCTTTTCTTCTCATTTGCCGATACTATCCAAATGAAACAGCATGAAAAAAGTTAAATCTTGATCAAAATTAACATACAACTACATTATAATTGCAATAATAATAGCATAATATTAGAGGCCAGAATTGGGGTTATACTGTGCAAAAGCTCTACAGTCTGAACAAGTCCTGGCCAATTTTCTTTTTCTTTTAACAAATCGCAAAGAGGGGAATGAAGTTGACAATGGTTAGACCTTACACTTTCAGTCAAATATGTAAAGATAGAACCCCATCTGAACACTTTCTTATAAGTTTTGTCTCACTAAACTAAAAACCAAATTGTAAATCTTCTGCTCATACAAATCTTATTGATGAAAAGACGTAAGGTTGATAAGTCAAATATGTCTTCAACATGGATACCATCTGACGTCAATCTGAGCTATTTATATTGATAAGAAAATGCAAGGCACATTACCAATATTAGCAAGGGGAGCATGGATTGAGTACACATTATACAGGTCCAAAACACTTCTGATCTTAATGGTTTATTCTAAAGTTATATTGTCAAAAACTTGAGAAATGCAATTACAGTTAAAAATTAGAAGAAAACTATGGCAGCCAAGGAAAGGTTCTTATCTGTTCCGATTGAAACTATAGCAGTGGGAGAAGTAAAGGCATATTTATGACAAAATACAGACATCCACAGAATTTTTAAGGGGTAGATGTTCCAAATAAATTTCAATGCTCTAAATAAGATGTTTGATTTTTCTTCTTATCAATAATTTAAGGGAATACAATTTTTATAAATTCAATATAAATCTAAAAATAAGAAAATGGCCTGGATGCAGTAAATCCTCCTAGTGATATGATGGCTAAATAACAGTAAATCCTTTTGGTGATCCAACATTTTCTCAATTTCACTTTTTTTCTTCCCCTGTTATATGCGCTCTAAATCTAGGAAATTTTATGCTGAAATTATGGTAAGAGGTTCCTAACCCCCCCCCCTTTTGCCACTAAATCACATTGTAGTTGCTTGCCATACTGTCACCTACTCTTTTCAAGATAAAGAAGCAACAAGTATTCCTAATAACTGCAACACAGAATTTCAGTAGCTATATACTTTCAGAATATCTACTTCTCTTGATAGGAGTACAGAAACGATTCAGCAAGTCTTATCTTCAAGAATTTGAGACTTGGGATTTTTCTGCCCAACTTTTACCAAGGATAAAAACTATAACTAGAAACAAGACCAACAACCTAAGCAACCAGGTTTAGTTCATACTTAAAATTACTTTATCATAAACAAATGGAACAACCAGGCTAAATCTGAGACAGGCACGTTTTGGATTTCCTTAGAATAGAATAGAAACAATCCTATGAAAGTCTATGAAAGAAATTTCATATAAAAAAATTGTGAAGGTAATCCAATAATTAAAGCATTCTGGTGACTGTAGAATCAAGAAAGATTTAATTTGGGGACAGAGGTTCTTCAATTTTCAACAACTACAAGACTGTGTTAATTTAATTAGGCAAAGATAAGCATATATACATATATATATATATATATACATCTTTAAACATATAAAGCAATGTGAATATTACACTTCCACCACCAAAAATCTAAGTTAATTATTCTTGAAAGCAAAATGAACAATAAATTATCAGTTAACATAACGAGAGACAACGACCAAACATGAAAAATATAAGCATGCCAAGAAAGAGTACTTGTTTGAAATAATTCACAGTAAGTAACAATTAACTCAGAATGGAATAACCATGAAGAAATTGACATTCCTGAAGCAAAATGGTTTAATATACGAGTGGTGAATACCTGATGGAAATCACCAGAACCAGAACCAGCCGAACTACCAGAAGTATTGCTAACACGAACAGGCACGCATTCAATAATACGGCGTAGTTTGACCTCAAGATCCTCCTCTTCAGGATTAGTAGCTGGCGGGGTGTACTCTACTAGAGCATTGGATGAAGAAGTAGACGATGCCGGAGGTCGAGGTGGCTTCTCCGTCGACACTATCTGCAAGTCTCCGGCAGCAACTGAGGTATACTTACCTCCAGATGATGACATCTTAAAACCCTAAACCTGAAATTGTTCTGCCAATTTCACATTTAGCCGAGAGATTAATACCGGTCGGGGAAGATAGGAAAGAAAAAGAAGATTGGGGGTGGAAAAAGAGAGGGAAGAAATTGAAAGAAACTGTGGCGTTTGGAGAAATAGGATTAATAGAATCACCGATCACCGGCGAAATGGCAAATGGCCTTTTGCTCTGGGTTTTTGCAGGAGTTTCCTTACTTCCTTTTTTTTTTTATATATTTTTAAAAAATAATAATAATCATTGAGCCATTTTTCTTAGGATAGACTATCCTAATTGCACCAAAATTTACATTTTGCACTTTTTTTCTTTTTTCTTTTTTTTTTGGTAATTTACATTTTGCACTTATACCAAAAAAATCGTCAAAGAGTCATACAAATTACACTTTCTTCCATTTTTGTCCTTAAACGTTGGTCAAATCGTTGACTTTTATTTCACAAAACTTATAAGTAACCTTAATTTCTTATAAAAAATAATTTTATAATTTTAAATAAAAATAAATCATAAACAGTCTAATTATTTTCTTTCCATTCTTATTATTTTGAAAGAAGAAGATGAATGGATTTATTTTTTTATTTAAAATTATAAAATTATCCATTATAAGAAATTTAAGGAGGAAAGTTTGGTTAATAGATAAAAAGGCAAATTGAAAATTTTAGTTCCTTAATTTATATAATTTTTGTGATTTCATCATTTTTTTGTATTATTTCATCATTTAACTTAATAATTTGATAAATTTCATCCGTAATTTAATAATTTAGTAAATTTCATCTTTTAACTTATATAATTTGGTAAATTTCATCCATTAACTTAATAATTTGATAAATTTCATCCATTAACTTAATAATTTTAAAATTTCTTTTACTGATACTAGTGATGTGAATAAGATATAGGGAACCCGAGTCTCAATAGTTTTGATAATAGTTTTTTTTTTTGGATTTATTTTTTAATTCTTTTAATAAGTTAGAGTTGCATCCCTAATCCTATTATTATTTTTTGGGGAGTTATTTCTTTTGAAATATTTTATTTGAAACTTATGAAGTCTAATTGTTTTGTTTTCATTTTCTTAAAGAAAAGTTTTTTATAATAATGGATAAAAGACTTCGTGCTTTCAAGATAATGGATAATGGATCTTGAGAGTATAAGTTATGTTATGATGTTGGCTCCTTTCTCCGATTACGCTCGTTCCTATTGTAGACAATTAAAATTTCTTTTTATTTCCTGTAAAATTCGAAATTACAAGAAATGTGACAATTGAATACAACAATTATATAAAATTAAATTTACAGGGTCCAATCTCTATGGATCCGTTGATTCAATCCGTCGTGGATTCGAGGGGCGTTTTGGGCTTGTCTCGATCCAATTGTTTTGATTTCTTCCGAGGGGCGTTTTGGGCTGGATCTCGGAATGGATTCGATGTCGAGGGCTTTTGGGCTTGATCTCGATCTATCGAACAATTTGATTTCTTCTCCCGAGGGCTTTGAACTTTATCTCGGAATGGATTTGGAGAGGAAGGGCCGATTTCGACAGAGGTTCGGTATCCTTCGAATATCTCTCAACTTCACAGCTTCCGGAGTGTATGGGGAGAGTGAGTGTGTGTGTAACATTTCTTGAGGGAGTTTGCTCTCTATTTATAGATGGAGTGAGTGATAATCGGTGGCTATGATGTTGCCACATGTCACTCATCTAAGGGTGAATCTTTTAATATTTTAATATAAATATAAATATATATTTAAAATATATAAATAATATTTAATTATTTAAATATATAAATAATATTTAATTATTTAAATATATAAATAATATTTATATATCTACAAATTGCCCCTTTTTGGACTTGTTCCCGAGATTGAAGAATTTGTTTCGGGAATAAGTTCCAAAAAATCTTGGAGATATATATCATATCAATTTTGGATATAGATAAATATAAAATTTGAATCAATTGTTTGAGTTTATTTGAATTTAAGTCAAGATAAATATGATTCGAATTCATATTTATATAAAGATAATATATATAAAATATTTTTGGGTTCAAATTTGAGTTCTAGTAGGATACTTCTTAGACTTTTTTAGTCTATAAAAGGATGCCTCCATCAGAAATTTTTTTATTCGGAACTTGTCAAACAATAAGTTCACCTTGATAGATTCCTTTCTGCCAGAATTTCAAGAAAATTCTCCTTCTTTTTTTTTTCAACAAAAACCTTATATATTTTTTTTATTGTTTCAAAAAAATTTTTTTTTTTTTTTTTTATTCTGCCTCTTTTCAAAAACAACTCTCATGGCAGTCTAAAAGACAATTTTTTTTTTAATTTTTTTTTCTCTCTCTGCCTCGGCAAAATCAAAAGTTTTTTTTTTTTGTCTCTCTCGCATGTTTTCAAAATAATTCCTTTTTATATTTTTTTTTTTTTTTTTTTTTTTTTTCGACAGTGAAAACTCTTTTTTTTTTATTTCTTTTTTTTTTTTAACTATAATATTTTTTTTTGTTTCTCTCTTTTTTTTAATAAAAAGACTTGACCTTTTTTTTTTTTTCTTCTTCTTCGGATTATGGATATTAATGATGCTGACGAACCTTACAAACATATCGTCATTCTTGATCGTCGCAATGAGTCTCGAATCAAATCTTTAAACTTAGAAGTACATGAAGTTGGATTTGGTCCATTCGCACCCACGTCCCAAGGAGTTGCAAGCTACCACCGAATCACCAATTGGTCTTCTACCGCGACTCGTAATGTTCATTCTTCACCCCCTCCTCAAGTGGTAAGTTTGTTGTCATCTACTACTCATGAAGCATATTCACGATCGCGAGAGTTTTCCCTTCCCTTTGCTACTACAAATACGGAGAAGCCTTCATGGCCTGTTCATTCATCCAACTTTGGTGAGGTAAGTTCCACAAAAAAAATTACTGGGAGTGGGCCGAGTACATTCTTGTAAATCATGAATGAGCCTTGAAGAATGCAGAGGTCTATGATGTTGTGTATGCGTCGTTGTTCATCTATGATCGTTGTGAGAATGTTATGCGTGCTTTTTTTTTTCAACCAGTGGTGTCCTTCGACCAACACTTTGCATACATCTATTGGTGAGCTGTCGATTCAATTTGGGACATATTCACACTTACCAGTTTACCCGCCTGCGGCCTCCTTTACGACGAAGTTATTCCATCTGCAAGAGAACTGTTTGACAAACGAACTCCTCAAAGCTGTAAGTGTTTTTTTTTTTGCATTAGGGAAACTTGCATATGGAGATCCCACCAGTATAATGCTTGAGCAATGGGTCCGATTTTGGTTCAAAGGAGTAAACAGGTATACACCCCTCCGGCCAGGATCTTTGATAACGCGGAAGCGTCATCCCAAAATGACTTGCAATCCGACTCCTTCAACCTTTGCCGCAAATTCCTCCTTTCCCTGCCAATATTTGGAGACTCAAATATTTCAGAGGCCATACGTGGAGACGGAATTGGCAGCATTCCTTTCATGTTGGATATGTAAGTTCCTTTTTCCAGGTAAGAATGCAGGTTACATTCGTCCGGATGTTTTCAAAGTTGCAAGTTTCATGGCTTGCAGCATTTATCCTTCATCATCTTCGACGGTAAGTTCATTGTTATCAACGCTACCGTTCATCGTCGCCATCAACGTTGTTGTTCATCGTCGCCATCAACGTTGCTTGCTCATCGTCGCCATCAACATTGTTGTCTATTGCCTCAACATTGTGGTTTACCATCGTCGCCAACAACTTTGCGTCACCACCATCGCTGCCAACAACTTTGCAACTTACCATCGTTGTCAACAACTTTGCCGCTTACCATCGTCGTCAACAACTTTGCAGTTTACCAACGTCGTCCACAACTTTGCAATTTACCAACGTCGTCCACAACTTTTCACTTTACCAACGTCGTCCACAACTTTGCAGTTTACCAACGTAGTCCACAACTTTGTCGTTTACCATCATCGTCCACGACCTTGCGGCTTCGTCATCAACAACGTTGCAGATATCAACTTGGAGAATGATTTTCAACTTTCCAAATGTCTATTTGAAGGATTCATCATCAACTTTGTCAACATTGATTTAAGAAATCTTGTACATTCGTCGCTTTGAATAAATTATAATCGTCTACGTTAATCTTCATCAACTTAATCAAATCATAGACTTTTCAGCGATTGGACAACTTTGTAGATAGATTAATTTCATGCCCCTTATTGTTTATTAATCTTGTAAACATATATTGTTTAAAAGAATTGAAATCAATAAAATTTCTCTTTTTTCACAACTTTGTCTTGCAATTTTTTTTACTTCTGCCTCGTTTTTTTTTTTTTAGCAATATTTTGCTGCATTTTTTCTTAATTTTTTTTATTTTAGTACTGCAATTTTTCTTTACCCTTGTGCAGCCTTTTTTTTTTTTTTTTTGCTATGACTGAACTTAGAATTTATCTAAGTTGCCTACGTATCCTGCAAAGGAATCAAGTCGAACGTAGTTCAAAGTTGCGGTTTAAACTCATGCATTAAAGGAGTAACATGCGGTTTTAGCTCGTGCGTCAAGGAGGAGCGTTCTTCAAATTCGCAAACAGTTTATACTCGTATCAAAGAGTCTTCTTTCAATTTGCAGACAGTTTATACTCGTATCAAAGAGTATTCTTCAACTTTGTAGATAGTTTAAACTCATATCAAGGAGTAACGTGCGGTTTAACCTCGTACGTCAAAGAGGAGCAGTACATCATGCTTGTAAACAGTTTACACTCGTGTCAAGGAGCCTTGTTCAACTTTGCAGACAGTTTACACTCGTATCAATGAGTCTTCTTCAACTTTGTAGACAATTTACACTCATGTCAAAGAGTTTTTTTTTTTCAACTTTGCAGACAGTTTACACTCGTATCAAAGAGCCTTCTTTGAATTTGCAGACAGTTTACACTTGTATCAATGAGTTTTCTTTAACTTTGCAGACAGTTTATACTCGTATCAAGGAGTTTTCTTTAACTTTGCAGACGGTTTACACTCGTATCAAGGAGTCTTCTTCAACTTTGTAGACAGTTTACACTCATGTCAAAGAGTTTTTTTTTTCAACTTTGTAGACAGTTTACACTCGTATCAAGGAGCCTTCTTTAAATTTGCAGACAGTTTACACTCGTATCAAGGAGTTTTCTTTAACTTTGCAGACGGTTTATACTCGTATCAAGGAGTTTTCTTTAACTTTGCAGACAGTTTACACTCGTGTCAAGGAGGACTTTTTCAACTTTGCAGACGGTTTACACTCGTGTCAAGGAGTCTTCTTCGAATTTTGCAGATAGTTTAAACTCATATCAAGGAGTAACTTGCGGTTTAACCTCGTACGTCAAGGAGGAGAGCTAATGATTTGATTCAAGCATCGTCAACATTTGAAGTTGACTCTTCATCTTCGAGATTCTTAGAGGAAACGTTGCCCCTTATTTTGATGTTGCTTGTTGTTCAACATGAATTTCAAACTTTTGATTGGCGATAATACTTAGCTCCATATCTCGTCCGCGCGTAGCTAATTCTTCAAATGTTTTTGGTTGAATTCCTTTCAAAATGTATTGAAGGTTCCATTGCATTCCTTGGATGCACATCTCGATCGCAGATTTTTGACATAATTGATCTCTGCAATTCAGGTTCGACTCTCCTCCATCGATTGATGTAGTCGACGACAGACTTCGTCTTTCCATTGCTTGGTGTGACTTAACTCCAACATACTTACGGCTTCTTGGTGTTGTAGAAGCGGTTTAGGAATTTGTTTCAAGTTGATTCCAACTGGCCGATCGATCCATGAGCCAAGTCGGTGTACCGGCAAATGCGTTCCTTTGAGGGATCGAATGAACTGTTTGACTAGAAGATCTCCTTCTGTGCCAGCGTTGTTACATGTTTCGATGAAGTGAGCAATATGTTGCTTGGGATTGCCTCTTCCATCAAACTGCCGCAATTTTGGAGGAAGATATCCTTCGGGCATCTTCAAACCAGGCAATCCTCCTCGAATATGGCTTTGAATACGCAAAGGATGATTTTGATTTTCCTGCATATTTATCGGCTTATCATACCTGTAATGAAATTCCTTAATTCATTTGTCGAATGAGTCCATCGCCAGAAACATAAATTGTTCGTTCTTCTTCATTTGTTTTGGATTCGTCAACCACTTGAGATTGTTTTTCAAGCAATATTAACCGCCCCAAAATCATTTGGTTCTTCTTTTCGCTTTGAGTTAACATCGTTTCGTGCAGTCTCAACGTACCTTTGCATTGTCGAAGTAGACTTACCATTGCTGCTCACCAATTGTGCAATGATGCGATCTTGCTTCGCCAATTGTGATGTGAGGTCCTCCACCAACTTTGTTAAGTTTGCCAATTGTTCTTCTTTGGTTGACGCGTTCACCATCATAACAGGCATGACAAATGTATTTGCAGAGGTATCATCAAGGTCATCATTGTTGCTCATTTGATCTTCTTGGACAACACCTATGGAATCCGCAAAAGAATCTTTATCTTCCGATTCTACCTTGAACCATTCCTACAACGCCTCGCGGTTGGTTCTGCGTTGCAGCAACGTCAAAACAAGGGTTGGTGAATTTGTGGGAGGCGTCGCCAATTGGTCTTTTCTGCAAATCAGCAATCACCTTTTCATTGTTTCGCGTGGTAGGATCGACATGGGTCGCAGACGTCAAAACACCAACACTTACCTCTGCAGCAACGTTGTTTGAATCAACATTGTTGACATCATTCTTGGACTCCATTTCGATGGTATTGACGGAAAGAGATGAACGGTAGAGATGGTCCCACTGGGCGTGCCAAATTTGTAGACAATTAAAATTTCTTTTTATTTCCTGTAAAATTCGAAATTACAAGAAATGTGACAATTGAATACAACAATTATATAAAATTAAATTTACAGGGTCCAATCTCTATGGATCCGTTGATTCAATCCGTCGTGGATTCGAGGGGCGTTTTGGGCTTGTCTCGATCCAATTGTTTTGATTTCTTCCGAGGGGCGTTTTGGGCTGGATCTCGGAATGGATTCGATGTCGAGGGCTTTTGGGCTTGATCTCGATCTATCGAACAATTTGATTTCTTCTCCCGAGGGCTTTGAACTTTATCTCGGAATGGATTTGGAGAGGAAGGGCCGATTTCAACAGAGGTTCGGTATCCTTCGAATATCTCTCAACTTCACAGCTTCTGGAGTGTATGAGGAGAGTGAGTGTGTGTGTAACATTTCTTGAGGGAGTTTGCTCTCTATTTATAGATGGAGTGAGTGATAATCAGTGGCTATGATGTTGCCACGTGTCACTCATCTAATGAGTGAATCTTTTAATATTTTAATATAAATATAAATATATATTTAAAATATATAAATAATATTTATATATCTACACCTACTCCAAGAATCCGAGTTCCTATAAAAAACAAAACTAAATGAAAATTGTTCTCTATCCTCCAATACTTGAGTCAAAAACAATACAAATAGAGAGAAGTAGAATTAGATAGAGAGATCCATCTATTTACGGTAAAGACTCATGCTTATATTTATAGACGTTTTAATATAAGAATATAACATTTTTTTTATATTAATAATAATTTTGGATAAAAAATTCTCTCAACTCTAACCCTCTCCCTCTCTTTCTCTTCTCTTCTTTATCCCTCGGCAGCCGCCGACCCCCTTCTCCTCCCCTCTTCTCTTCTTCTTCTCCTCCCCTCTTCTCTTCCGCCGGCCGCCACCTCCCTTTCTCTCTGGCCAAGGGAGAAGTTTAGCTTCGGCTAAAACTTTTCCCTTGGCCGGAATAACTTTATTTACTATTTTTTTGTGATTTTCTTTTTTTTTTTTTTTTTTTTTTTTTTTTTTTTTTGTGTTTTTTCCATCTATTTCTTTGGTATTATTGCTATCTTTTTCATCCGATATGCTTAGTCTCCTACCGATATTTAAATATCAGCTTTTTCTTCTTCGGTTAGAAGAAAAAAATTTTAAACCTGGACTAAATCTGTGTCATTTGTTTGTATTCGTATTTGGTTTTCTTTTTAGGTATTCTATGAAATATTTGATGCGCCCGGGATGGATTAGACTACTGTTGAAGAAATATGACAGAATCGAACTCTCTTCGCAAATGAGGTTTGAAATTAATCGTATGAATACCCTAGATTTAGATAGAATATCCGTTGTTTTTCTTTTTTATGTATTTTTGAATTTATTTTCGGTTTTGCTCCTCTTCGAAAAAGAGAAGAAGAAAATTGTGGGATTTATATTACTAGTAAATATACCATTTATTTTTATTTTTCAAAAGGTATTATGATATATCATTTATTTATTTTATTATTTACTTTATTTAAGTAAAATTTCCAAATCTTTTACAAATCTTTACTCTTATATTAATATTTAAATTTTATATCAAATCAAGCAATTTCCAAACTATGGCACTCTTTCAATAATATAGTAAATGTTGTATTCTTTCACTATAAACATCAATGAATAATTAGAGAAGATCTCAAATCATTAAGTAAAATTTTGTCTATGAAATTATAGTTCTCTCTCCCTCTAAATTTTTTTGATTATTTTTTTATTTAAGTATAAGAAGAATTTTTATAAAACAATCTTTATTTAACTTTATTTTTAACATAAAATTCAAAACTAAAATAAGGAGAACACATCAAAAGAAACCCCGCACCTCCCAACATATGAATAATACTGTGTTTTTTTTTTTTTTTTTATATTAATAAAAAATAAGAAACGTACAAGAACGAAAACAGGACACAATAAAAGAAAGCAAGAAAAGAGACTAAGATGGATCCACACAAGATTCCAGATCCGGTACCTGGGATGGATCCACCGACCAAAAAAAATTAGAGTGGAAAGCCCACTTAGCGAGAAAATGTTGCCTGTCCTGAGAATGCCTTGGTCCTACCTACCGACAATATTAATAATAATAAGTATATATATATATATATATATATATACATTATCAAAAAAAAAAAGAAGATATACACAGAGAGAGATACGACAAGAATTGATGATAATTAGTACAACAGAAGACAAATGGATGACATAACCATGCTTCATACTCTCGGTCACGGAAACCACTAGTCGACATCGGCCATTGAATTTTTTTATATTTTAATAAAAACAAATTATTTATAAATAATAAAATAATTTTAATATAAGTCATAAAAAATGATAATTAATCAAATTTTAATAAAAATAATTATAAAAATCTAATATTTAATATTTAGTATTATTAAACTTCACTTCAAACTCAAAGACTTTTTAAAAAATTATCTAAAAAAAATAAAAATTAATAAAACAAGAGTTTCACTTCAATTTTTCTTTCTTTTTATTTTTTTAGGGGTTTCACTTCAAAAATTAAGGATGTTTATGGGAATATGATTTGAATTGATTCAGAAGATATTTTTGGTTCGGTGATTGTTGAGGCTTCCTTAATATGGTCCCTGCATTCATATCAGTCCCAAAGGACCCAACAAATCAAGACAGCTGCAAAGGCGTAAAGTGCCATGAATGCTGAATTAACTACCCATTTCTTCCAGGAAGAAGAAGAAGAAGAGGAGGAAGAAGAGGAAGAAGAAGGTTAATTATAAGTTTTGCCATGAAGAAAACAAAGAAGATTTAGCAACAATTTTGTTGGTCTAATTGATTGATTACAAACTTAGTTTATTTAAACAATTTCTTAAAAAAGTTTGTCCAATTGGAAGAAATCAAACTAAATTCAACTTCAAATTAATCAAGAACATCATGACTAATTTATTGGGATCCAATGTGACTCGTATTTAATTTATTTGGACCCAAAATAGTTTGGAAACACAAAAAGATTTAAAGAAAGAAGAAAAAAAACACAGCAGCAGCAACAAATGATATCCAAATACGGTGAGGTTTATATCAGTAGTTAATTTTGAGGAGAAAAGGGGCCACAAAGGTCATTCAGACTTTGGATGAATTTTTCTTCATAATCACTTGTAAATGATGGATTGCTAATAATTTCCCTCAACTTTGTATGCTTATCCTTAACCAACCAACGAATCTCACTATCTTCATCCATCACACATTTTATTGCCTTGCATAGATTCTCTTTTGAAATCCATCCATTTTCATCCTCTTCAACCTCAACTGCAACCTTTAATTCTGTGGCTAGCAATCTCGTAATCAACTTTTGATCACACATTATTGGAATAAGAACTATTTGGGTATCACTCATCAAAGACTCCCACATCGAATTATACCCACAGTGATGCACAAAGCATCCCACTGATGGATGTTTCAATAAAGAAGGCAACGACGGCAACCATCCTCCATAAACTATTCCCTTTCCTTTGGTTCGGTCTTGGAATCCTTCCGGGAGTGCCTCTTCAATGGTGGCTGCACCAATTGGTGGTTTCAGGGATAACAAGAATGGTTTCCCTGTTAACTCAAATCCCAATAACATTTCTTGAAACTTCTTCTTCTCCATAAAACACTGGCTTCCAAAGGAACAAAATACTACCGTTCCTGGCTCAAATCCGTCCAGCCACTTTGCCCACCGATCCTCCAAAACTTGTTTTTCAGGTTCAGGCAAAAGTGGACCCGTAAAGATAAATGGCTTGTTATATTCTCTTGACAAATAATCACAAAATGGACCTTCTAATTCTCTACATGTTCTAATTGCAATTAAATCAGATTTCATCCTACACGTTTGATGTCGATGGTAGAAAGTTATGCCCTTGCCGAATTCAAGATTCAGTAAAATCTGACATTCTTTAGCATCTCCCTTATTAAAAGTAATTGCAGATGAAGGGTACCCTGGCGGTGGACTCATTAATTCATCTTCTGTTATTAAAGCCCTGCTGCTGTTCTTCGAATCTTTTCTTGAAGGGACATTTAAATATGCAATAGCAGTAGCAGAAACAACAATGAAAGTTACCGTTTTGAACCCAATTTCAGAAGCTAATTCCGGGATCCAGTAAGAGAAATCATAGATAACAACATTTGGGTTCAATTTTCGGAGTAATTCTTTGACTTCATCTCGCATGAGATCCATAGCAACTGCAAGTAAATTGTGGAGATGTACGGGTACATCTGAAGCGGTCTCTGTGCCTGGTGGAAGCCCTTCAACTTGAGGAACAGCGAGTGGGTAGAAATTGATGAGATTTGGGTGAAGATTGAGGTAATTAAGCTGATTTCTTGCTTTATTCGGTAACAAGAATGAAATCTGATGACCCTTTTCAGCAAGCTTGTTAGAGAGGAACATGAACGGTGTAATGTGACCAACGGCAAACCACGGGAACATGACTATTTGGAGCTTTGAACTTGCTTTTTCAGCCATTTTCTAATTGAATGAGGGATTTAGTATTTGCAGAATGAAGAGAGAGAAAGATAATAATTGTGTAAAGAGGAGTATTTCACTTTCATATTTATAGTTGAAAATGATATATAAATATATATATATATATATATATATTTATTTACCAAAAAAAAAAAAATATATATATATATATATATACTTTTATACGTAGCCAAGAATCATGTAGAACCCTTCTTTTACCTCGGACAACTCAACGATAGGTGAGATTCCTAGGTTGAAGAGATTTACTCCACTCAAAATATTAATGTTACTGTGTTTGATTTTTTTTTCCATTTGTCCAGACATTGTACCTCAATTGAGGCGAAGATTTATACAATTATATATATATATATATATATTAGAAGTATCAGTAAGTTTAATATCAAATAAATTTATTTTTACAAGTTTAGCCTTTTAAGTCTTAAATTTTTTTATCAAATAAAATAAAGTCTTGTTGATAAATTTCATCATAATAATTTTAGGGTTTATCTGTATATCTGGAGTTCAATCGCACCGATTTGATCTGGAATCGGATCACACGAAATGCATAGCTGAAGATATTAAGATGAGTTCTATGACTGTTGGCAAATATAATATTGAAGGCAATCCTTTGCCTGATTTTCACAAAGTCACTGTTAGGTTATCTTTCCAAATATGTTCTCTCCTTTCCTACTGTTTTTTTGGGGTAATATTAGGTGAAAATTTTTGTGCAGATTCATATGGCGTAATCGTTGATTTTATTTTTTTGCTGATGATTTAGATTCTCCTTTCTTTTTTTTCTTTTTTTTTTCCCTTTCTTTTCATATGTATTGATATTTTTATTTTTTTTAATTAATTAAATAACTTAAACTGTTAATTTTTTTGACAAAATCAGTCAATAAGAACTTTCTCTAATAAAAAGTTTAAAATTTTAAATGTTAAAAAATATATTTTATAACTGTTAAAAGTAAATTTGTTTGAAACTAAACTTACTAATTATTTATATATATATATAATATATGCTTAAAAAAAAATTAGTCTTTTTTTTCATGTAACACAATAAATTCTTTAATTTTGATTTTAATTTTTAGGTACCAAATTAATTAGTTGGATAAATATTCAAAATCTGTTAATTGTATTTTTTTTTTTGAGTTGTTATTTTATGTAGATATTTTTTCTACATAATCTTGTGTATATATATAGAGTTTATCTGTAAACTCTTTTTATTTTTTAATAAAAAAAAATCTATATTATCTTTATACTTCTATTATTTTTTTGTTTGAAGCATTTTTATCTCTATTGTGTCTCGAAGTCATGACTTAAGAAGTTATAAATAATGTTATTACCAACTAAACTATATCTTCTTGACTTTTAAAGTATTTTTCGCCTTCTATTACTGCTTGACATTTTTGCTCATTTTTGGCAATTTTTACAAAAAATACTAAAAAAAAAAAATTGTATTCTATCATTTTTTTTTTCAACTTTAACCAATTTAGCAAAACAAAAATTTCCACTTTTGAAGCTTTTATGATACTTAGATTTTAGTTTAATTTTAATAATAATAATAATAATAATTAAAACATATAATGCGCATATAATGTGTATTAAGATTACCCAGCAAAAAAAAAAAAAAAATTTAAGATTGGAAATGTTTATATTTTAAAAAATGAAATTATCCATGCAGTTATTTCTAAAAATAGGAGTCATTTTCATAAATAATGTTTTAAAAAAGGAAAATATTTTGTTAAAAAAAAAGACAAATTAGTATAAATAGTATTTAAATTATGAACTTTTGGTGAAATTAAACTTTATTTAATTTTTTTTTATAGAATAGATCCTTATATTATATAATTAATGTATAATTAGTCATTTCATCCGAAATCTTTAACTTTTTGATGGAAGGACTAATTACATAGTAATTTAATAATATAGAGACTAATTCTATTAAAATATTTAAATAGGACTTATTTCATAAAAAATTCATAATTTGGGACTATTTATGGGAATTTTCAAAAAAAAAAGACAAGGAAACAAACCAATAACCCTCCTTCCTCTGTTTCACCAAACAAATCCAAAACCCAATTTATCCTCTTCTTCTCAGCTCTCAAGCCTAACTGGGAGCAGAGACAGAAATAGAGGGAAAAAATGGCCACCGCAATCTTGAGAACCCCACCCAATTTGCGAGCTTCTTTAAGCAACTTCACTTCTAATTCTTCTTCAACCTCTAAATCCCATAAATTTTCATTTGTTTCCTTCGTGCACAGACGGCCAAATCGGTGTAGGAGCTTCAATAGTTTGAAAATTTCCAATTTTAATGGAAATGGTGATGTTAAACTGCCGTCTCGCTCAGATAGACTTGTCGTTTATGGTTCGAACAGCGGTGAGTCGACGGAGACTCAGACAGAGACACGGGAGAAAGAGGAAGAAGAAGTTGAAGAACCCATTAGTGAGGTACTTTTGCCATATTAGAATCTCTATAATTTCTGTATATATACATTTGGTTCTTCTTGTTCTTAGATGTATATATTTTTTTTTGGGTTGTTTAAAGGCACTGTTCTTTTTGTTTCATGTGAATTTAATATTTTTGCACATTTGTTTCAAGTTTTCTTTTTGAATGTGATTAATCGAAGTTTGGTTTTTGAATATCAGTATTACGGGCTGCACTCTTGCTTTTGAAATGCTTGCACTTGGTTGAGGAACGGAGCCATGATTTCACTATCCTTAAGTCGTAGTTATTAATTAGGGCATAATAAAATGACTTGATTTCTTTAAGTATAGATTGGTGATCTTGTGGCTTTGTCTCTGATTTTACCAGATTTCTTTTAATTATATTTCCTAGATAATTAGCCAAATTTGTCATAATGGACACATGTTTCCATGGAAAGCATTCTTAATTTCGCCAATAGGAGTGTAGTAGTCAAGGAAATACTTTTCTAATGGCTGAGAGGAAAAGGGAAAAGATTAGATAAACCTGTAAGGCACTCCAATATTAATTAGAAACTATTGGTAGGACTAAAATGGATAATAGAAAATACTGTATTATTTGATTCCCGTACGCCTGTAACTTTTAAATGCAACTACAACTGTGTAACTTAATTTAGTCTTGAGTTTTCCCCTGAAGATTTTAACAAAATTCTCCTTAGTTCATGTTGTGTGGAAATCACTTATTGAGCTCTAAATTTGAATAGTATATCAACATTATTCTGGAATGGTTTTCTTGGTGGGTTGATCCACTCTGTTCATCGAAATTAGAGGAAAAAAAATCTAGAACACAGTGTACTTAGAGGTTTTAAAGTTGGAAATTCTGACATAGAGGGTTATTATATGTAATAGTATTAGGAAAATAATTCAATTGTTAGGGTTTGAAAATGGATTGTTTTAAGGCTCAATATCTGTTTCTCTTTGAAATGTTTGGAAATTCTCGTTGTACCCAATCTTCTTGTACTGAAATTAATGTAATCTTTTACAATGTATAAAACAATGATGGAGTACTACCTCCCCCATATGAAAGACCTCACAATGTATATGGTCCTATGAAGATTGAGTTTACCTGATAGTTTTCTTAAATCTGATGTTATGAAGAACAAAAACTAGCCAGAAGAAAGATATTGTAAGCCTCTCCTGTATTTTCTACTTCTAAGCTAACAATATTTCAAACTTCTAGATGTTTTATGAGCTTGATCATGTTTTTGTCTCCCTTCTTCAAAATTAAAGAATTTGATTGCCAATTGTAGACTTTTAAAAGTATAATTTCCTCTTTTTTAAGAGATGGAGGGAGTATGGAAAAAACAACAGTTAGTACTACAGGAGTAATAACTCCAATTAGTGACTATAACAGTTACCTGAGCAATTATTTGGGCTTCTCCCAGCATTATCCTTTATCTTTTTTATATGATTCTTAGAAATTGCTTATGAGTTATTACATGGTAAATTTCTACCTCAGTTAAAAGTAGATAGGGATTGAATTTAATTACTTAACGCACACCCCACGTATGAGTTGAACACATTTTCGTAACAAGATCAACACATGGACAATATCAATAAATGGGTAGAGACAATAGTCGGACACTGGATTTGTTACTCTAATACCATGTTTAATTTTCACATCATCTAAAAAGTTTAACCGATACAGAAGGTATGAATTTAATTACTTAACATTAGGAGTGCACTTTTGCCAAAGAAATATAACAAAATATGTAAAAACTAGTAGCATGGACTCTTATATCAAAGTAAACTTGAATTTGTTTGCTGAATTGCATGCATGGTGAAATTCTTAGCAACATGGATCAAACAAATCAGGCTATTGAAACTTGCTAATTGCATGGGCAAGTTTTGATTGATTATATATTTGAAGTAGATGTTGATATATTGTTATTTTGTAATTGGATAGTAAATAATGTTAATTGGATATAAATGGATATCCAATTAAATTCATTGAATTTATCAGTATTATGCGGCCCATTTAATTGTGGATTTTGTTTTGAATGATTATTTGATTTAAATCCATTTTGCCAACTTATAGCTTTCTAGTCTTTCTTTGTATTGAGATAAAATGAAAGTGTTTTTATGTATTGGAAGAATGTTTATCAATATTTAAGTACAGATATTTCAGATAAGACGAATAAATGATTTAATCATGTTAATATATTCTTTTAGCAAGAAGAGGTTTCCATCCTTCTCCATTTTCTGAACTTCGTTTCCTATATTTTTTGTTATAAATCTTGGCATAGTTTCTTGTGCTTCTGGCTGAAGAATTTTCTTCAGTGATTATGGTGTGTATTGATGTCTCTAGTGGGTGTCTAAGATATAGTAGCTGATCTTTCTATTTGGCTTTCCAATTGTTAAATTTCATCTTATCTGAAAGTGCCAATTTGTACAGTCATATTTCTTGAAAATTATGCTAAAATTTTGGTAAAAAATTAAAATATCCGTATTTTTTAAAATTTGGAAATGAAATTTTTATAGTTAAATATTAAATGCTTAAATATTTACCTTTTAAATAAATAAAAAATTGGTCTTACTTTTTTACAAATTTTTTTTTTTTTTTTTACAATGATAATGATTGTCCAAATGGACAGGACCTTGAGGGAATAAATTTAACTACTTAGCACACCCTTTCGTGTGTGCATATCATATACTATATTAAAATTTCAAAGTTCAAATTAATAGAGAGGGTTTAATTTGTACTCTTAAATTTTTAAATGAGCACAAATGAAGAGGAATGAGAAAGCATATTGGTCAGTGCATGAAGTTCTTAGTGTAGCTGCAAGACTATTTATAAGCTGGATTGTGAGAGGGAAAAGACAATTGTCACTGTAAAAAAGAGAGTGAAATAAAAAAATTGAAAGTTGGTTTGTCACTTATTCTTGTTGAATCATTTTTAATTATGTTTTTAAGTAATACTAGCCTATGAGTTCAAGAACTGTTTATGCTTTTGCTTACATGTGATTTATATTTTTATTGATTTCATACTTTTTGCATACTAATTCTGTGGTCAATTTCATTTGATTTACTCAATACAATTCTGGAACAGGGAAATGGAGAGGACACAACTTCTGCTGAAGACACAGTGATTGAAAGTGAAAGTACTGATTCGGCCATTATAGTTTCTTTACAAATGTATAAAGAGGCTTTGGCAAACAATGATGAATCAAAAATGGCTGAAATAGAAGCTTTCCTCAAATCCGTTGAAGATGAAAAGAGTGATCTTGAGAAAAAGGTAGCCACTTTAACAGAAGATCTCTCCAGTGAGAGGGATCGAGTTCTCCGCATAAGTGCTGATTTTGAAAATTTCCGCAAGAGAATAGAAAGGGAGAAACTTTCCTTGGTATCTAATGCACAAGGGGAAGTTGTGGAGAACCTTTTACCTGTTTTGGATAATTTTGAGAGGGCTAAAGCACAGATCAAAATAGAAACTGAGGGAGAGGAGAAAATCAATAACAGTTACCAGAGCATATATAAGCAGTTTGTGGAGATTCTTGGCTCTCTTGGTGTTGTTGCAGTGGAGACAGTGGGGAAGCCCTTTGATCCCATGGTATGTTTCTCTTTTACATCATACTCAGAGCTTGACATTTTAATGATTCTATCTGGCAGTGCAATATTTTTTTCTTTTTTCTTTCCAGTGATTTCCACTCTCTTTATTGTATTCTCCCATGATGGTCATGCTAATATCGGGACAGTAGGGCACATGGAATTTTCTGCTTCTCTGGGCTTTTAGAAGTTTAGGGAAGAGCATATGTGATTTTTATTTTAGTTGGCAGTTTGAGCAGTGTAATCATTCTGCGATCCCGGGTTTAATGTAGGTAAATTCTGGAGTTATCTCAATGTTCAGCCAAGTAATTGATGAACTTGTTGAAAAGCTATGTAAAGCTAGTTCAGTTTTTATGAAGACCTGGATACGCTTTTAAACTCCATTAGACAATGATTCCTAAAAGATTCAACGTGGTGAGTTTACAATATTAATACGCGCATAGTTTAGAGGAAGAAAGAAAAAGAAAATGAAAAGAAAATCCTTTCAGACTGATGTATGCATTTCATAGTTTATAGTTTATATTTCATAGTTTATGAAAAATGCATTTCCTAAAAAATCCGTTCATAGTTTATTAAGTATGCATTTCTTTGCTTCTTAGAAGATAATTTATGTTATTGGCATCATACCAGGTTTTCAACAGGTTACCCTGACAGATGAATAAATGTTGACCTTCTCTTCTCTCTCTCTCTCTCTCTCTCTCTCTCTTTCATTTGATAATTCATCAGATCTGCTTTCTTCTGATTGCAGTTGCACGAAGCCATTATGCGTGAGGACTCTGCAGAATTTGAAGAAGGTGTAATAATTGATGAGTTCCGGAAGGGATTTATTCTAGGGGATAGACTTTTACGTCCATCAATGGTAAAGGTGTCGGCTGGCCCTGGACCGACAAAGCCACAGACAGTTGAACCATCAGATGAGGAGCAGGAGAGTGACAAACAAACTACAGAGCAAGAATCTGCAGAGGATTAATTTACCTCAAAATTTTTGAGTAGAAAGTACTGAGTTCATTGATGCCTATATATATATATATATATATATATATATTGAGTGAGCAAATACTACTTACTGTACTGTCAATCCATCTCGACTTTCCTTTGTTGTTTTATGGTTATTGGAGTAGACGCTACTGTAGAGGCAAAAAAAATCTCAAATGACTTTTTGCTCATTCTATTTTTCGCATTCATCCATAAACCAGAAACGGTTTCTTGTAATTGTGCTATTTTTCTTTTGCTGGGAATTGAGTCAAACGAATTCATATGAAATTATACTAGCAGCCAGTGTACTTGGACATGTTGAAGGGTTTTTTTTTTTTTTAATTTAAATTTTGATTGGACATTAAATTTTAAAATTTCTATGCTTAAATATTAAAATTTTAATTAAAACAGTGGTGAAAAAGAAGAGAGACAGAAAGAAGAAAAATCCCACTTTAAAAAAAAATAAAAAAAAATGATAATTTTTAAAATTTATATCGTCCAGATTACTTGTCATTGTCAAGAAGATATAATTTTTTTTGATTACATGGGGGATGTGGGATGTCGAACCCTAGTGACCAGGGAGTTGGGGGAGGGCCTTCCGCCACTCCGCCAACCTTAGCCGACGTCAAGAAGATATAATTGAAGGTCATAAAAAGGACAAGGAACAAATAAAATATAATTTAAACAATCCAATGGTAGGCTGCGGTAGCTAAACACGTATTTAAAGATGAAAACAAATGAGGTTTTGAAAATGATTATCATCATCCTTTTATTTTTTTGAGATAAGTGACTGCTAAAAAAAGTAAATATAAATAATTGACAATTGAATAAATGTTCTTGAATTAATTTCTTAAAAGTTTTGTGATAAATAATATAATAAGAATTATTTTTTGTCTAGTATGAATTGACAAATATAATTATAAAAATTGTCTTTATTTTACCCCCTTTGAAAAACATAAATTATTTTAAATATTTGAAAGAGAAACATTAGAATTAGAGTATTTTAGACTGTGTTGTGTGCTTGAACTCACATATATATATATATATATATAATATATATATATATACATTGTACCAACACTTATTGATTTAAGTGGAAGAAGTTTGGTTCTTTTATCGCAAAGTCTTAAATTCAAACATTACCTATAAAAAATATGTGTAGTTGAGACTCAAAGTGACTGTCGGATACAAATAAAATACCAATATATATATATATATATATATATATATATATATATATATATATATTGCAAACATTACTTTTCTTTATAATTCAATTTACTATTTCTTTAGATGTGATGTGAGATAAAATTCCCAACAAAGTAAACTTTTCTTATAGTAATCTTTATACTAAAATGAATTATACAATCTGTCTAAAAATAGTAATTAGATTAAGAGATAAAAGTACTCTTTAAAATTATTGTCTTTTGGTTCATTATGAGAATTAATTAGTAAGAAAATTTTCAGTCATAAATAAATTACCTAATCATTTATTGTAAATATAGTTAATTCTTGAACTTATGCATATCCTTTTAATTACTTTAAATATGTAGATATATATATATTCATTTTCTAACTAATATATTTAATTCTACCTGTATCATTAAATTAAATTAAATTTCTCATAAATAACTTAATTATTTAAAGTTTAAAATAATATTAAAGTTCTATATTCGAATATTAGCTCTAGATATAGCAATATTGGGCAAAAACAAAATTTGATATAAACACGACGTGACATTGGCAAATTAGGATTTAAAGTTCATGATTTTGAGTCAAAATGAGTTGACACGAGTTGAGATTTGTAAATGACTTGAATTTGAGTAAACTATAAATTAATTAAATATTTTAGTTAAAAATTTTCACATTTAATACTTGTAATCTTTATATGTAAATGTTATTTGATAAATTTGATTAATAATTAATGTAAAATATATATAATATTAATAAAAAAAAAGTAAAATTTAAATTTTATTATTAACAATAAATAGTTAAATTTATATTTTTTTGAGTTTGAGTTAGATAGTTAAATAAATAAATAAATAGTGAGGTTAGGTAATTATTAAATGAGTTAAATTTAGGTTAAGATTTTGAATACGGTTATTAAATATGTTAATTTCGAATTAAAGTTTTGAACATAATTATTTATGTGAATAATCATATATGACATAATTATCACCCTAATTCACTCTCTAAAAAAATACAAATGAACTAATAAAAGATGTTCCTAACTTAAGTAAATAAACGAATTTAAAAGTAAATATATAATTATTTAAAATTTAAGATAAATTCTTTGGGAAAATTAATATGAATGCGAACATTCACCGAAGGGAAGGAGAAAAAACATGATGAGGGTAGGTACGGAAAAGAGGTTACTATTATTAGTAGTAGTAAATACTAAGTGGTAGTAATTGTGGTGGTGGTGTAGTCTGATTTTGCAACTACAAAAGCTCCACGTCTCTTATTCTTTATGACCACTGCAAAAACCCCAACCCAACCAAACCAAACCATACTATTCCGTCTCCCCACCACCACTACCACCAGAAATGTTTTTATTCGGCCCCTTTTTCTAAATTCTTCAAAGCTATATATATATAATATATATACACAAACATACAGACAGACTTCATCCAAGCAAACATACTCCCTAACAGTGGAAGAAGGCAGGTAGAGATCAGCTTAGAAATCTTGTCGGCTTCTGTTGAACTCTTTAATCTCCTTCTTGTAAGTTCCATGCAAAATACATATATACATATATATATATATGCTCACTTTCTGCTAGAACCATAAATTTGTCTTCTTGTTTTTGGTTTGGATTACTGTTTTTTCTTCATCTCATCTTTCTATGAACATAGCTTTTTCTTTTCTTTTTTTTTCTTTCTCCGTTACCCAAACATGCTTTGTTACATACGGAAGGACGATTAAAGGGTTTCGATCTTTATTATTATTATTTAAAAAAAAAAAAAAATTCTTTTCACTCACATTTGATATCACGAATTATTGTACTTTTTCTCAGATATGGGATATGATTCTGTGAATATATATATATATATATTTTTGTTTCTCTTAGCTTTGAGAATGAATATTACTGTTTTAATGATTATTATAAAATTATTTGATCTGACAGTTCATGGTTTCAATGGATTAATTATTAACGTGAAAAATGTTACAGATTAAATTAGTATAATATTGAAATACATGATTCTGAAGGATTTATAATGTAATATAGAAATTATTATGGATAACTATTGATTAGATCTTCAAATCTCATCAGATCAATGCAAATTCTCAAAATTAAAAGTAAATAAATAAAAAAGTAGAGGAGAGAGAGAGAGAGAAGGGTTGAAAGAGTTGAATAGTGCTAAATTATTTAGATAGCTGTATTTGTCCTCTATAAGCAGAAAAAAAAGGACAAAAAAGGTGGGGGGTGATCACTGCTTTTGCTTGTACACTTCATTAAAAGCTTTCCTTGTCCGAAATGCAGAATAATCTTTAAGAAATTTTTGGTAGATTGTCAGCTATGGTGCCAGTCTCAATCAACTCATTTAATTCAATTTATGTATTTTTTTTTATAATTAAATCGGAAAAATACGAAGAGAATCCGAATTCGGACGCAATGAATTTAATTCAATTTATATTACTCAACCTTTTTGTTTTTCTTTAATAAGAAAAAAAACATTTAAAATAAGTAGTAAAATTACAATTTAGAGTTGGTCCAATTAATAATCCTTTTTCTCTATTTATTTTTTATTTAATTATTTTTGTTCGGAAGTCAATTTCGACTCCACCTAATTTGGAATTAAATTTGAAACTAAGCTCGTTCCACTATAACCAATACACTTCTTGTTTTTATTTTTTTACTATTGAAAATGAAATACATTGAATATATTATTAAGGGTAAATTTGGAAATTCAAATATATTAAACCCTAAAAATAGGAGTTAAGCAGAATTCCCAACCGAAGACTTCTGGTATTTGGTCCTCGAAAGCTGCTCCCTCTGTTCAGTCTTTGTCTGAGGAACCCCAAATCATCCCAACCGGGGTTTTACAACATTTTTTCCTTAGAAAAGTAATTAAATTTATTTATTTATTTTGATATGCAGGGAAAAAATGTCCGGTGATGGTGATATAAGGGAGAAATTATTGTCTGAAATTGAAGGTGAAAATGGTAACATCATCAAAAGAGATGATGAAAAACTCACAGACAAAATCTGGAAGGAAAATAAGAAAATGTGGGTTGTTGCTGGTCCTGCCATTTTCACCCGATTTTCTACGTTTGGTATTAGTGTAATCAGCCAGGCTTTTATAGGACATATAGGACCAACTGAACTTGCTGCCTATGCTTTGGTCCAAACTGTGCTTTTGAGGTTTGGAAATGGCATTTTGGTAAACTTCCTACAAACTCTCTTCTTCTACTCTGATATATGTGTATATATAGTTACTATCTTTAGATTATAATAAGGTTGCAGATAAATAAATATTTTCTAATTCATTGTATAAAGATAAAATTTTGAAAGAGAAAAAGATTACACTAATGCATGCATTTACTTGTTATCTTTCCTTGTATAGATATTTATAACTAGTTTGTCAAGTGGGAGTTATTGAGTTCTTTGACTCACCTCGAACGATCTTCTCTTGCATTTTGGTTATATATATATATATATATATTGTAGCATTGGAATTCTTCTTCTCTTATATATGGGTCCGTTTACGAAATTAATCAAATATTAAGTTAAAAAAAAAAAAAAAAATAATTTTTGATTGATTATTTTTTAATAGTGAAAGGAGGTACTCGCATGGGGGACGACATTTTCATACATTTGGTGAATGTGTTGTATAGAACTTGTAGTCTTAGATTTTCTTTATATTGAGTTACAGTTTGATTGAATATTTTTGAAATGCAGCTGGGAATGGCAAGTGGATTAGAAACACTGTGTGGGCAAGCCTATGGTGGAAAACAGTACCACATGCTTGGAGTATATTTACAAAGATCATGGATTGTGTTGACAGTGGCCACAACAATAATCATACCAGCTTTTGTGTTCACTGCACCGATTCTGAGAGCAGTAGGGCAGGATGAAAGCATTGCAGAGGTTGCCGGAACGATTGCACTGTGGTTAATTCCGGTGGTTTACTCATTCATCTTATCATTTACTTGCCAAATGTTCTTGCAAGCACAAAGCAAGAATATTATCATTGCATATTTGTCAGCATTTTCTCTTGGGATTCACATCCTACTTTCATGGCTTTTAACCGTGAAATATAAGTTTGGTGTCCCTGGTGCAATGGTATCCACTATTTTGGCTTTCTGGATTCCCAATATCGGCCAACTTCTTTTTGTTACATGTGGAGGATGCAAGGAAACCTGGAAAGGTTTCAGTACTTTGGCTTTTACAGATCTCTGGCCAATTATCAGGCTTTCTTTGTCATCTGGTGCCATGTTATGGTATCCTTTCTCTCTCTCTATCTCTCTCTCTCTCTATATATATATGTATGTATATAAAATATATCCTGACTGCAGGAGATAATTTATGAGCATCCCCTCATGACTTATGCATTGTTTTGGATTTTCTTAGTCTAGAACTCTGGTACAATGCCATATTGATTCTTCTAACCGGTAACATGGCAAATGCTGAGGTTGAAATTGATGCTCTTTCTATCTGGTAATCCCTTTTTCCATTTTTTTATTCATACAATTTAACTCGATTTAACATAATATCAATATAAAGCAGAAAGTTCACGTGTTAGACTTTGTTAAATTTGTGTTCCATTCACACGTGAAAGACCTGCTCTCTAATATTATGTTAAATTAGAATTAAATATTTTCTTGATCTAAAAGAAGTTTTAAACCGATAAAGAAAGGTTAAATTTATGTGATATTCCAACTTCTTATTGCAGCCTTAATATTAATGGTTGGGAGATGATGATAGCATTGGGATTCTTGGCAGCAGCTAGGTAATTATTCTATATATTTATTTGATGATGAGTTTGGATGGTTGGTTTTATATATATATATATATGTATGTATGTATTTTGTTTCAGTGTGAGAGTTGCAAACGAGTTAGGGAGAGGGAGTGCGAGTGCAGCAAAATTTTCAATATGGGTGACAGTGCTAACATCATTTGGCATTGGATTTGTGCTATTCATATTCTTCCTCTTCTTCCGGGGACGCTTGGCTTACATTTTCACAGATAGTGTTGCGGTGGCTAAAGCTGTTGCTGATTTGTCACCTTTATTAGCTTTTTCCATACTTCTCAACAGTGTCCAGCCTGTGCTCTCTGGTAATTTAATTACTCTTTCTTCTCACAAATATTTAAAATTAAACAAAAATTCTTTTTCTTAATCTTTTTGTGGGTTTCTTAATTAAGGCGTTGCCATTGGAGCTGGATGGCAAAGCATTGTGGCTTATGTCAACCTCAGTTGCTATTATTTGATTGGGATTCCTATTGGAGTTGTTCTTGGTAATGTTATCAAACTTCAAGTGGTGGTTAGTTTTCACTCCTCATCTTATATATCTAACTGTTTTAAATATACAATTTTCTTCATACTTTCTCAAGTTATTTAACTCGAAATATCGTACATAATTGAGATTCTTCTCAATTGAATTGTGATAATTAATTATATAATAATTGTTTTAACAGGGTGTGTGGATTGGAATGCAAATAGGAACACTTGTTCAAACCATTGTACTTATTATACTTACATGCAGAACTGATTGGGATAAACAGGTAAGTGAAAAATTCCCCATTTTTTTTTTCTTTTTAATTTTATATTTTATAATTCAAAATTTTAAATTATAGGTGGCAGTTGCTCAACAAAGAATTAATAGGTGGTTTGTCAGAGAAGAATCAGAAGAAGCCAATGGTGATCAATCAATCTAATTATTAAGTTTTGGATTTTAACCCTTTGTTTTTTTTGGTCTTATTGATTTCCAGAAAGGAGATTTTTAAATATTTATTATCCATTGAATGTTAACCACAAGACATTAGTGGGTTTAGTAAAGCCTATTGCCGCTAGCATATATATTATTGGAGCAAAAACTATTGTTACCTGAAATTTTTTGTGAATTGTCAAAAAATTGTTTATTGAATTATTTCATGAACAAGTAAAAAGCATATAAAATATATTACAAGAGATGCAAGCATTGAAGGCACACAATATATCTACTGTAATTTTTTTTTTTTTTTTTACCCACTTGGGGCGCCCGGTGTCTCCACCTTATTTGGTGAGACTAATCCGGACTTGGCCTGCAGAGCGATCGAAGAGTTCAATTCTTACTCGAGGGTGAGGGTCTGATCTAGAGTTTTTTTAACATGATGCTAATCACCACAAGGGATTCGAAACTTCGACCATCCGCCTTAGAGGAAGCATTAGGAGTCTGCGCACCAACTCTCCCATACTACCGGGTTATCTACTGTGTAATTAAACATGACTTGAGTAGCTATCCTAAATAAATATTTATTTAGGGAACAGATAATTAATATTAAAGAGAAAGATCATAAATACACGCAAAATTGCATTGCATTCGAATGAGATTCATATCATTCGTGGTACGTAGCTTTTAAAGATAAATCTTGCTGGGCAAGGATATGAGCATGCAGGTCTATTACCGATTGTACCAACAATAGATAACAAGCAAGACTTACAAAAAGAACCCATGAGTTACTAAAAAATTCTCCAAATCTTGACTCATGTATGAAATAGCTGTTTAAAATTTGGGATCATAGCTTTCTATCGCAAAAGACCAACTCGACTCGAATATTGATGATTAATTTAGATGTGAATTGACTTAAAAATCTCCTCCTATAGTTGAGATCCGTTTAGTACACTTCGTGCCCTAAGAAAAGGAAAAAAAAAGTTACAAAAAGAAATAGTTCTAAGAATAGCCTTAATGATTCTACCACTTGTATTTACATTTTAATGAAAAAATTAGAATAAATATATATTTTTTAATGTAAATAATGATTGGGAAGTATAAGCCAATACTATACTTAACAGTCAACGCTCGCTCCATGCAGCCGTCAGTTTGGTAAGCTTCCATTCCTTTTCTTTTCAATTTTTTTTTTTTTTAAAAAAAAAAATGAATGGAGTTTTCAACGTTGATTCTTCTACTGTATTTATTTTTCTTAAATAGTTTGCATAAACTGTTCAATATAATGAATTTTATTTATTTATTTATATTTTTATATCCCACCTAACTTTTTAGGAGCAATAGGAAAAAATAAATCTGAATTTTACTTTTCATATATTTGAAATTTGAGCAATGGGTGTGTGTGAGCATATTTACTACTATTATTTATTAATTGTGTTAAAATAGTATTAATTAATTCGATGATAGTAGTCTCAGACTTATGAAAATTATGAAAATTATGAATTCGAGACACAATAAAAATGAAAATGTATTAAATTTTAAGAAAAAAAAAATTCTGAGTACAGACATGAAAGCCTATAATTCTTTTACAGGTGTCCCCCATGTTGTAATTATATACAACAATGACAAAAACACACCATCCAAACATTTCATCCTACCAAGCTTTCAAGTTTCAACCACCAGTTGGTTGACCCACGTCCGGCTAAAAACTCATAAATAAAATTGTTATTATTATTATTATTATTATTTTATATATGAAACTATCCATTAATGTTTCTTTTTATTTTTTGTAAGCAATCCATTAATGTTTCTACTGCATGTTTATATATATATATATATATATACACATATTAATAATAATAAGAAGAATATTTGATCTTATTTACTATACTTCTATTATTCTTATTATATATATATATATATATATAAGGTAAATTAGGTATTTAGTATTCTGTATATTTTTAATTTTTCTTAAAAGAGTTTAATTAATTGCATGGAAGTTAGGTGCACGTTTTCGTCGGCTTTTGATCCTAACAAGTTCAGTTATAAAAGTTTGCCCCAAAATAAACATGCTGAACTCTCTCTCTCTCTCTTTATATATAATTAAGCAGAGCTCCACATATATATATATATATATATATTTCATTCATTAATCTTTCTGCCAATGCTTTCAAGAACCAGCGAGCCATCTGCTTGAAGCTGAAGTGTGAGATCACTCTTTTCTCTCTGCTTTCATTTTTCATGTTTATTTATTACACAATTTCTGCGTTTCCCTTTTCATTTTATTTCTTCAGTTTACTCTATACTATTTGAGTAATTCAAATTTAGTTTATAATTTACGTTACACTTGTTCAGTTTAAAAAGAACTCATGGTGATCCTAATATTATACTCATAACGAGTATAATGTCCATGCTTTTTCTACCTTTGCAATACAAACGTGCTTTCTGCCAAGCGCTTGGCTTCATTCTACATTCGGACCACTTCCACTTCTAGTTTTCTTTTGGTAGTTATGAATGGTAGTTGTATCCCCCATCTACCCTTTTTTTAGTCCACTGTTATATATATATATATATATATATATATATAATATATAAATATATAATAAAATATTTTATCTATTCCTAACAATTTTTTATTTTCACAAATTAAAAGATATATATTTTTTTATATCATTATTATTATTTTGTCTCAATATTTTTTATTTAATGACTTATAGTAATTCATTATTATTTTATATAATTGTGTAGGAAAATAATATTTAATTTTTTATAGCAAAACTCATTTTCCTTTTAAGAGAGTTACGTCTAGTAGCAATTTAAAGAGAGAGAGAGAGAGAGATATATTGAGATGACTTTTTTGAGACAGAGATATTAAATCTTATTAATCTTTTTTTATTTGATAGAAATTATATTAACTATTAATTTCTTTAATGTAATCTAATATTTATTTTATTATGGTTAATTTTTTTTTTTTAATTTTTTTTAAAAAATTAATTATTTTTTCTTTTATTATGTTTTGAATTCACTACATAATAGACTGACTATCCTTATTTATTATTTTTTAATATTACTTACTCTTAATAATCTTTTATATATACAATTACATATTTTATTTTATATAATTAATTTTTAAAATATAAAAAGATAACAAATATTATTTTAAAAAGTTATAAACAAAGGAAAAAAACTCATCTTTCATATTATCATATACCGACTTTTTTCTAAGAGAAATTGGACATTAAACATTCATTTGGTATCGCATTTTGAAGATTGTTTCTTCAAGAACTGGACATGGGAAAGATGCCCATTATGGAAAGTTTGGTTGGGATTAGTCAATGCATTCTTCTATGTGGAAATGGTGAAGCTTCCCTGGGGTTTATTGGTTTTGAATGCACAGTTCACAAAGGAATAGTAATTCCACCAATGTAGTGTTTATTCAATAAATACATGCAAGTTTAAGGCTTGTTAAATGTGACGACATCAGGGTTCAAGTTAGATTGCGGATATGTTTTTGAGAAGTTACTAAATTTCAAGTAGTGCCAAGTTTTCATGCACAATCTCTGTTTGATAGAAGTTCTGTTAGAAGAACTGAGGTTAAAAATTTGGTATGGGCATCTTATGCATCATAATAATTCACTTCTGTGATGAGGAATTGCTGTGTGTGACAATTATGCGAACCCTGATCATGACTGTGTTTCTTTGCACAGAAAGAGAAAAGCTTGGTGAATTTTTGTCTTTACTCCTAGTGAATGATACACTTACAGAATTATTCTTTTTTTCTTAAAAAAAAAATTCTTTAAATTGTTCATTCTTTTGCAGAGCCATGGATAACGGAATGCACGAGAGTTTGCTTACATCTGTGAATGAGGAGGAGGTGGGAGATTTGAAACAAAGGATCTTTGAAGAATCCAGCAAGATATGGAAAGTTGCTTTGCCTGGTATTCTTTCTCGTGTGGCTTCATTTGGGTCAATAGTGGTTACTCAATCATTTATTGGGCACATTGGCGAATTGGAACTTGCTGGTTATGCGCTTGTACAAACTCTTAGTGTGAGATTCATCAATGGTACACTGGTAAGCTCATGAAATAAAATACTCACAGATAAAGCATGTATGTATATATACTAGCATAATTTATTCGTTTGGTGCACTCATGAAATGAAGTTCAGTGGCAAAAGAAAAATGAACGACACTGATTATAGTAAGCAAAACACGGGGAAGAAGAAAAAGAAACTAATTAAGAATAAAAAGTGACAAAAATAATAGAAAATGCATTGGCATGGATCAATATTATTTTTATTGAATTCCCCCTTTCCTTTACAATATATTTGTTAAGGTTGCCATAATCAAGACTTCTCTTGATTAAAAAGTTCATTAAATTTGGAATATAGGCTTTTCTTGGTGCTAGAAAATACTTTGTCGGCACTCTGTTAGGCTATACTATTCATTCAACTTTCCCTTGTGCACCTGATTGTTACCCTTCCGGTATTCTTTTTAACATGTTTGTTATATGCTGGTTATCTGTTTAGCAGTGGACATTTTGTTAGTGGAAACAGAATTCTTATAAAGATTTGTGAATACAAAAAATCCACTTGATAGATTCTGCACATACACAATCTTTTGCACGTGTTCTTCATTTGAGGACCTTTTTTGCTTTCAACTTTGGAGCCAAGCTTTAACCAGTAGAAAAATCCTCTAATGTTAAGCTCTAATTTTCATGTTTCCTTGCTATTATGGTGGGCAGGATAGTCATTTGTAAGTTGGTATCTAGAACCTATAGGTTGAAAATGCATCACATTTGGGGTCCACTATGCAATTGGCAATTGATAATTTGGTAACAAGTGGGCCATGGTAACTATGTAGTCCTTACATAGTACATATATGCACGCTAAAATAAGAAGAAAAAAAACTCTCAAGTACTCAAGGTTTTGGCATAGACAGATCTTGGTTTGCATATTGAAATAAAGAAACAGGAATGAACGGATTGAGATAATGAATGTTGTGAATTGGATATGTCTTAAGGTTTCTAGACTCTGTACTGCTAAGCTAAAAAAGTACTAGTTTACTGTGTCATCTAGATAGAAAAAAGATGTTGCCTCTGTCATCTATATCCATCAGAATATTTTCTTCGTCAAACTCATTGTTATTAGCTGCTGGAATTCTCTGTAGTAAGATCCTTTGGTGTTAGACATTTGAAACCAATTGCATAATAGAAGCATTATTTATTTGGATAGGGATTTCTTCTTTTTAGTAGATTTATTTTAAGAACTGGATAAACAAATGCTTGTAGTGCAATGTATTTTTGAATATATCTTTTCTGAAAATGCTATTCCTTTCCTTTCTTAATTGGTTTTTTCCCCCCATTTCCTTTTATTTTTGGTCTGTACAGATAGGAATGTCAAGTGCAACAGAAACTCTTTGTGGACAAGCATATGGTGCAGGACAGTACCATATGCTGGGAATTTATTTGCAAAGATCATGGATTGTTGATTTCCTTACTCTAACTATCTTGCTACCAATTTTAATATTTGGTACACAAATCTTTAGACTGCTTGGTCAGCAAGAAGATATTGCAAAATCTGCAGGTCATACCGCTTTGTGGTTCATTCCTTTTGTTTACAACTTTGTGTTCAGTTTGACGAACCAAATGTATCTGCAAGCACAGCAAAAAAACATGATCATCGCATGGTTATCTATTGCCCAGTTCATCGTGCATCTTCCTTTGTCTTGGTTCTTTGTTGTCAAACTGAGTTTAGGAGTTGGTGGTGCGATGATAGCACTTTGCATATCTTCTTGGTCTGTGGTGTTTGGGGAATTTGCTTACATCTTTGGTGGTTGGTGTCCTCAAACATGGAAAGGTTTTACACCAGATGCATTTAAGGATATATGGCCTGTAGTGAAGCTCTCAGTATCGTCAGGTGTAATGGTTTGGTAAGTCCATCTTTTGGATTTCCTGTTCGGCCAAAGAATTATTAGGAAACAATGAGTTGAAAAATATTACTAATTTCGGCATTTTAAGTGAGATGAAAAATATAGGAAAATATGTAAAAAGCTCAAACTTTATAGGTAGCTTTTACTCCAGAAGTAAGACTCTCCCTTAAATTTGTTGAGGATGTGTTGCATTCAGTAGGAACCTTTTATTCTTAGAAACTGCAAAATGTCACTGAAACAGAACAGTATCTTAATAACTCCATTACCAGTGAGCTTAGTATTCCCTAGCTTGGCCAACCCAGGCTCTGACACTCCAGATACTCCGACATGATACAAAATGGACAAGAAAGTGGGCAAAAAGATAACTAAGGGAGTGAGGGGAGACAAGTAAATGAAAAACATTCTTATTCTGTTCAAGATTGCAATATCTTTTTATGTTTGACTACTTCATAAATATGGTGTTTTTACTGATATCTTCTTTTATTAATAGCCTGGAGTTATGGTACAATGCTGTTTTAGTATTGCTGGCAGGATACATGAAAAATGCAGAGGTTTCAATATCAGCCTTCTCTATATGGTAAAAAGATTGCACTTGATCATCTTTGTTCTGTTGCTATTAGATGCCTCTGACTGAAAACAAACACTGGTTTTGCAGCCTTAATATCAATGGATGGGAATTTATGATAAGCCTTGGTTTCCTTGGTGCTGCTTGGTATGTATGCAATGCAACTTTAAGATAGCAATCATTGTCCTCCCTTTGTCTTATCTCCTCTTGAAACATTTTCCATTTTCTTTTCCTCTTTTGTGCAGCGTTCGTGTTGCAAATGAACTAGGGAGAGGAAATGCTAAAGCTGTGAAATTTTCCATTAAAGTTCTCCTCAGCACTTCAGTCATTATAGGAGTCTTCTTTTGGATTCTAATATCAGTATTTGGCAATAGACTTGGTTTCCTATTTACAAATGAAACTGATGTAGCTCAGACTGTGTCTGCCCTCTCTATTCTACTTGGTATCTCAGTATTCCTCAATGGCATTTTCCCTGTATTGTCAGGCAAGTTCCAGTTCCCAAAGCAATTTATATCTCAGAAACCAAATTCAGAGCTAATATTTATTCACAAGATATTTCTTTCAGGTGTGGCAGTCGGAGCAGGTTTGCAAAGCACAGTTGCAGTCATCAATCTTGTTTGCTTTTACCTGATTGGAATACCTGTTGGAGCTCTGCTCGGATATGTTGGTCGTCTTGAAGTTACGGTAATGACACTACAAATCATCTCTAGTTTTGCATTTACTGTAACAAAAAAATATCACGAGTTAACAATGCATACCTAAGTCTATCTTATATTTTATATCACGTACATACGTAACTAGTGAGGCTTCTTCTTGGTTGGGCAGGGTATATGGATTGGAATGATATGTGGGGTGGTTACTCAGACCCTAGCACTATGTTTTATGGTATTTAGAACAAATTGGGATAAAGAGGTTGATAAAGCTCAAGAACGCCTACAGAGATGGTACCTGCATTCTTCCGAGGAATCAAAACAGACCTCTGGTAAAAGTGAAGCTTAAAATTCTTTTAAGAATTATCAGATTGCCAAAGGGAGGAGGGGAACTTTTTTCAGGCAAATTTTCTGCATTCCTCCTCCACTTTGTTTTAAAATTGATTAAAAAGATTTAGTGTCTTTGTTATCAATTATTAGTACTTCAATTTTTTTTCTTTTATTACCAGAAATGTGGTTCTTCATATTATCATAAGAGGTACTTCATTTTTTCATGCATTCTTCTCTTCATTATCATCATCTTAGTCTGAATGATATTAATTTTTTAAAAAAGTAAAATAAGATATATATATATATATATATATATATATATATATATATTTATATTATTTATTTATTTATTTATTTGACATTGTGCTTTGAAAGAGAATTTTAAGAAAAAAATATATGAAAGAATAAAAAATTGGTGAAAGGTATTTTTTTTTTAGAACATTTTAAATAGTAATTAGGTGTTACCTTTAATAATATTCTGATTTATGTGATTTATACTATATTTAAGAAGCTTGTAGATATAAAAAAGAAAAAAAAAGAAAAACAAAATCTAAAATTAGGTATATATTCGGAATCTAAAATTAGGTAAATCTAAATTATTACTTCAAGTGTTAATTTTGTTAGTCAATTAGAGATGTAAACAAACCAAGTTATTCGCGAACAAAGCTCATTTGAATTCGTTTATGTTTGGTTCGAGCTGTTTGTTTATTAAAGAAACCAAACTCAAATAATTTTTTAAGCTCGATTAATTTTCAAGTCTACTCGAATAGTGTTCGCAAACATAATCTAAGCGTTTCCGAAAAAAATTATAAATATTTAGATATTATATATTATTAAAAAAAACTATAATATTTAAATTATGGTATATATAAGTTTTTTCTCCCTTTTTACTTAATCTGTGGTGATGACTCTCCTTTCTTTTAGAATCCAAACTTAACTTTCCTTCTACTTCTTTGACAAATTCTAAAAAGAGTGGCAGCTCCTCTTCCCTTATTTTCTCCTAGAGCTATAAATAAACTAAATTATTCGTGAACAAAGCTCGTTAGCTTATTTATGTTTCGTTCGAGCTTGTTCGTTTATTTAACAAATCAAGTTTAAACAATTTTTTAAGCTTAATTAATTTTCAAATCTATTCAAATAATGTTAAAAAATTAAACAAACTAAATTATGTTTAGTTTGATTCGACTCGAACAGCCTTAAATATCAATGTTGCTCACTGATTCAAATTCTCAAAATAAATTTTATTACTTTTATAATATTAAATTCTCAAAACAATATTATATTACTTTTAGAAAATATTTAAAGAAAAGAGAATAGAAATCTAGACTGGTGAATTTCTGATAAAGTTATTATGAGCGATTAGGGTTGACAAGATGGGAAATTCGAATATCAACCTCAATTTTGGCAGAGAACTTTCGGATTTGACTGCTCATGGGAATGAGATTCTTCCAAAGTCAAAAAATGAGATTCTAATAAATATTTTGTTTCCAATGCTTTCCCATAAATTATATAAAAGGTTAACATATATATATATATATATATATATATATATATATATATATATATATGTTAAGTTAGTAACTTTTTCATTTGTGAGTGAATAAAAAAATTAAAGATTAAATTTTTTTATTATTATATTTGTTTGTGAAAAGTACGTATAAATAAATAAAAAAATAAAATAAAATAAAGACTAATCTCTATTTGAGTCAAGTTAGACCCTTTTAAAGCACTACATATATGAATTGAAATTTAAACTTTCAAAATCTCACTTAAATAAAAAAAAAAATTTACCAATTCATTTAGGGCTTGAAAGGTGCAAAATATTTTTATTAATGGGAAACACCATAAATGTTGACTAGAAAATAATAATAATAATAATAATGAAAAATTGGAAAGAAGGCAACAAGCATCATGGTATAGGCAATCATGAGAAATACACTTCTCAACAACAAAAAGAAAAGAGACAAAAAAAAAAAATAAAATAAATAAATACAACTGTTGAACCAAAAAAAGAAAAAGACAGCTTTAGAAACGTGGTGCATTTATCTCTCTACCTTCTTCTTCCTTTCCCCCCTTTTTTTGCAGAAAAATGGAAACAAAAAGAATCATTGTTTTTGTGCAAAAAGATATACTGCCTTTTTTAATATCCTAATATATATCGTGTACAAACTTCGCCCACAATCCTACTCGTCTTCTTTTTTTTTTTTTTTTTTTTTTCTTCTTTATTTATGATATTCTCATCAAATATGAAAAGAATTTATGAGAAAATACACCATAAAATTATTACACAAAACACAATATAAGTTAAATTTAAAATTTCTTATTTGATCATTTTTTTTATTATTTCTTTATATTTTTTTGCGCTTATGATACGAGATGGTTTGAATGAATCTAAACTATTGATAGTAAATCTTAGTTTGTGCTCATATCCAAACTAATCTTCATTCGAATCGAATAGATTTCTTTGTTAAAGATAAAGTCTGATCCAAAATTTAAATAGTGAATATGTGAGTGGAAGTTAAACATGACTACCTCACTTTAAATCATATATATATATAATTTGACACTTGCTTAATTTTTTTAAAGTTTAATTAGAATTACTATGTGATTTGATCCTTAAATCACAATCTATTATCTATTAAGATCTTTTAAGTTTAAACTTTAGACTATTGATAAAGAAACACCTTAATGGATAAATTATAATAAAATGGAAACCTTTTTAAACTAAAATTTAAATTTAGAAACCAAGGATAATCCTTATAATTCAGTAAAATTCTTGCCAAGTTAATGAACAACACAAATTTATTCAACTCAAAATGATCCATTTGAAATATATATATATATATAAAAAATATTTGTTGAATATAGTCTCTAATATTATATCCTCAATCTTTATATATATATATATATATATGTTAGGGTTCTTACTACATATTAGAGTGAACTTTTTTTTTTTTCTTCACTTTATTTCACAAAAAAAACTAATTAGGTACCATAATAAACAATATAATTAAAAACAGATTGAAAATAATATATTCAGTATTTATTTAGAACATGATTAATTTAAATTTGAGTAGCATCAAAATTTTTATAACATTTAAATTAAAAAAAAAAGCTCTTCAGCGATAAAGTTGAAACTCAACTTTTATTAAATAACAACCAAATGGGTTGTTGGTGGTCAATTATATATATATATATATTGTACATACCATTACATATGCAGAACGTCAGCATAAATAACTTTTAATTAATTCTTTTGTCCACTGACATATTTTCATCAGAGAGCTAGCAGCAGCTATGGCTAATGAGATAGATCAAGAGAGGCTGCTGCTTGTAACAGCTCCAACAAGATTCAGAAGAAGCTGGGATAATGAAGAAGAAGAAGTAGGAGATATGAAAGAAAAGATTATTGTTGAATCAAAGAAGATATGGAAGATTACAGTGCCCAGTATTGTTGCTCGAGTGACTTCTTTTGGGAGCTTAGTGGTCACACAATCCTTCATCGGACGTACAAGTGGTGCTGCAAATCTTGCTGCTTATGCTCTTGTGCAAACTGTCACCGTGCGATTTGTCAATGGATTACTGGTAAAACTTCCTTAATTAATTAACGTTATAAACAACACCATGCATGATTTATATATATCTACATATATATATATATATTCATATTATATATGAATTTGGTAAACTAATTCATTAAATTCTTTTTGTAAAAGAATTAAAGATATTGTTAAAAATGCGTATAGATATTGGTTATTAAAATTTGGATTCAATAACACTCAATTAAATCAAGAAACTGTTTATATTTGGGATAAAGGTCGAAATTGAAAGTTAACAAACTTTTGTGAATATAAAGCTATTATTTTTTTGAAACTTTACTATGTCGTTATTAAACTTTTTGAATATCATTGTGCATAACTTGAGAGAATAGAGTGAGCAACGATCTTGCCCTGACTGTGTGTGTCTCCATATATAGTTAGGAATGTCAAGTGCAACTGAAACCCTTTGTGGGCAAGCATTTGGTGCAGAACAGTACCATATGATGGGAATTTATTTACAGAGATCATGGATAGTTGACTTGATTACCCTAACAGCACTGCTTCCAATTTTCTTATACGGAAAACAAATCTACAAATTACTTGGTGAAGAAGTAGGAGTTGCAGAAGCAGCGGGACATATCTCAGTATGGTTTATACCATTCCTTTACAACTACGTTTTCAGTATGACAAACCAAATGTACCTACAAGCAGAGCAAAAGAATATGGTGATTGCATGGTTGTCCGCAGCTCAGTTCGCCATCCATATTCCTTTGTCATTTCTGCTTGTCTATGAGTTGAATTGGGGTGTCAATGGTGCAATGCTAGCACTTACTGTATCTTCATGGTTTGTGGTGTTGGGTGAGTTCATTTACATATTTGGAGGTTGGTGTTCTCAGACATGGAAGGGATTTACGGTTGTTGCATTTCACGATTTATGGCCTATGGTAAAGCTCTCGGTCACCTCTGGCATGATGCTTTGGTAAGCACCCATGGCATAGTGCTACGGATACAAGTTCAAATTAACAATCATTGTTTATTCAGTTCTTGTATAATAATTAATATCCCCTCCTTTTTTTTTTTTTTTTTTTTTTTAGCTTAGAGTTGTGGTACTACAGTATTCTAGTGCTGCTGGCAGGATTTATGGAAAACGCAGAGGTCGAAATATCCTCCTTCTCTATTTGGTAATTGGATCAATCATGAATTCCAATATCTATATAAATGTATTGCAATAATTTCACTGATAAAACTAATTATTTTTCCAGCCTTAATATAAATGCGTGGGAATTCATGATAAGCGTTGGCTTCCTTACTGGTGCATGGTAAATTAAATACTACTCCCACTTTTTTTTTTTCCTTTTATTTAATTTGTCAAACTCGACACATATCAAAGTTTTTTTTTTTTTTATTTATTTATCATATTAAAAAATTAATATTTTTATATTTTATATGTGATAAGTTAAAAAACAAAAAAACAAAAAATATATATGTGTAAAATGTAATTTTCCTTAGTTTTGTTTATGTTGCTGTGAGTTGTGGAGCGTGCGGGTGGCAAATGAACTAGGGAGAGGAAATGCTAAAGCTGTGAAATTTTGCATTAAAGTCATACTGAGCACATCATTTCTTATAGGGCTGTTTTTCTTGACACTGATATTGATTTTTGGCAACAAAATTGGATATGCTTTTACAAATGAAGAGGAAGTAGTTCAGAGTGTGTTCAACCTCTCTGTTCTTCTAGCTTCTTCAATTCTTCTCAGCAGCATTTTCCCTGTACTGTCAGGCAAGTAGTTCAAATTTCACCTATATATACCTCCATCTCATGGTACATACATATATATATAATTAACTTTGTTTTATAAATTTGTGTTGTTGATGAACAAAATATTTTCTTCCAGGGGTAGCAATTGGAGCAGGTCTACAGAGCATAGTTGCAATCATAAATTTGGTTAGCTTCTACATGGTTGGAATACCTCTTGGAGTTGTTCTTGGCTATGTTTTTCATCTTCAAGTTAGGGTAAGAATACTTCTCCTTTAACTTTTGTGCAATACTACTACTACCTTTTTTTTAAAACTAAAAATCACATTCAAAATTTTTAATTTTTTTTTTTCTTTTGGGCAAAATGTGTGATCTTTTTCCAATGACCAATAAAAATAATAAGAGTATCTAAAGAAAATAAAAGGGAGAAATTATATGTGAACAGGGAGTATGGATCGGAATGATGTGCGGAGTGATGATTCAGACGATAGCACTTTGCATAATGGTTTGGAAAACAAACTGGGAAAAAGAGGTGGCTAAAGCATCACAACGCCTTCACAGATGGTTTGTGGAACCTGCTGATGATGAATCCAGCCACCGCTTATTGGCTCACCAATGAAACAACCAAGTTTTTTTGTGTTTATGTATTGTGATTTTAGTTTGATGTGTATTTTATATATATTATGCATGCATGCTCCTAAGAAAATAATAATTTTGGTGTATCTCAAACTTAAAAGGGTTCAGATACAATAAATCTGTATCCCTCCGACTTGATTATAATTTTCCATGTGATAGGGTATCACCGGGCCCAATTCCAGGTGTGGGGAATCTCTCCTACTACTTTTTTTTTTTTTTTTCTGGGTCGTTGACAACAGTGACTAATCCTCCTCGCCACTATCAGCGATTCGAACTTACCAACCACTTACTCTTAAGAGACGAGGGTTTTTTGGTAAATTAGAGAACTAATACTTAAAGAGAACTATGGTTGGATTAATAGCTATTTGTAAAAAAAACGAATGACCATGTGTTGGCTTTGGACAAAGGTGGGCCTGCGTGGGCTTGGCCCATTATATCTCTTTACACACAAATATTTCCTAGTAGATTATGCATAAAGATGGACTTACATATCGTACTAAGTATTTACTAATACAAAAAGGAGAGACATATATATATATCATACCAAATGAGATATATATATATATATAAAGGAATTAAATTGTAATTTTTACTTAAAATTTTTATAATATACTTTAAAAATTTACAATTTTTTTTTTTTAATTCTTCTTTCTTTATTTTGAGTAGTTGTGACTTCTTTTTTTTCAAGTAGGTTCATCTAACTTGTCATTTAAAAAAAGTTTTAGATTTTATTTTTCATAATTAACAATGATTTTATGTCACATTGTAAGCATTTCTTATAATCTTAAAATACCTAATAATAGATTTGTTGGAGATTAGTTGAGATTGAAAAATAATTAAAAAAGAGAACTTATCCAATTAGGTTGGCAGCTGCATGAAATTATTAACGTGACATCTCAGTCTCAGTTAAAGAGATTATTGAATTCAACCTTCTTTTTCAGTGTGAATTCCATTCAAACACGCAATTTCCGGTTCTTTTAGCCGGTTCCGGCTGTTTAGTTTCAGCAATTTCCACCACCAATCCTATGCTCCTCCACCAGTTTCTTTGGCATTTACTTTAGACGCTATTTCTTTGATTTTCTTATTCTTCTTCTCTCTTTCTCACTCCCTCGGTTAGGTTTTGAAATTAACAGTCATATATATATATATATATATATATATATATATATATATATATATATATATATATATATTATATTTATGTAGGTCCTATTAACTTTATTAATTTTATACAATTATGGAGATGAATATTGATTGGACAACGATTCTTTGGTCTTGTCAATTGTGATGAGTGGACTTCACTTCCCGCTAAGCGTGACCTAGTACTAGAGTGTGTTCTCGGCTTTGATTCTATGATTAAGTTAGTGATTGAATCAAGACGACCCTCAGAGAACTAGAGGACTGAAGATATCTCAGATGATTCTCTTTGAGAGTGCAAAGTAAGACAACAAGACACTTAAAATATTTTGTGATATTTGGCTTTCATTGTCTGTGTTTGAGTGTGAGTTGCCATTTATATTGAGAAAAATCCAACATGGAAGTGACACATGAATTAAATACCTTTCCCGACAGTATTTTGTACTAAGTGTATCTTTCTTTGTCAAAGATCACACTCTCTGCGTGATACTTGTAGTCGTCGGCCGAGCTCGGAGGAAGCCTATCTAAGGCCCAATCGACCCGTCGTGGCATCCATCTGGACTCTCTAGTCTACGTGAACTTTTCAGGACTTTGGTACTTCTCAATATTATGATGGAAGTCCATGTCTAAATAATACTAGACTCCTTACTACCAATTGAGTATGGTTTAGAATTCTTAACTTAATTAAGAAAGTAAGTCGTATATATATATGTTAGAAACTTAATTTACCAAAAAGAATATGTTAGAGATGAAAAATAGGAATTTGAAATATGTTAGGGATTAAAAATACTAATAATTCTTTTGTTTTTACTTAAACAAACTTCCTGCCAATTAATGAAACATATTGTAATCGGGACTGTGTACATGTCGTGTGAACCATGAAATAGTGAAACACTAAAAGATGTGGAAAATTCTATTGCAAAATAATAATAAAATAAGTAAATCCAAGGTTTCTTTCTCTTGCTTTTTTCCGAACCTTTGTTTTGGTCATAAATTGCTTGCTCATTTTGAATACTACTACCAAAGTTTGTTTTCACCATTTGCAATCATTTCTGCACTTTTCCTTTTTCTTCTTTTAATTGGTAAATACTACAATCATTTCAGCAATTGAATTCTGTAATGGAAACATTTGTGTAGAATATAAGACCCAAAATTTAAACGAATTCTCCTCACAAAGGGAAGAAAACAAGGGTTGCTAAATTCAAAAAGGCATCAATTTACATCATGTTTTTGTAGTTTTCAGCGTTGTACACGCTTTCAAGTAAACCTTATGAGTTTAAAACTATAAAAATCTCTTAGACAAGTAATGTGGACCATATATGAAAATCGATTTATAAATGAAACCAAATTACAGTATTTTTAGAACAAAAATATTTGATTATTGAGAATTCTAATTTTTGTATAATAATGTTAATTTAAATTTTATATTATGTCACAGCAAATCCGACTTCTACTACCCCACATAAGCAGCATGGAGTTTTGGACTGTGAAAGTATATAATAAAAAAGGTCGACATAGAAATGATGAGAAACTCCTCCTTTCCTCCTAATCTTCTTCTTCTTATTCTTCTGGATACCATGTTCGCCTACTTGCATGCCTTTTGTACTAATCGCCATCATTATTGTTTGAATCTATCTATTTTCCTTCATCTATACAAACACCTCCTCAATAAACATTCATTACAATTCTCACTTCCTTTATATATATATATTATATTATTCCTCCGCCTTAATTAGTTGCTCATTCTTCTGCAAAACAATATACACCTTCTCCAGTAGTTTACCAACCCAATCCTTCAATCTTTCAGAATGTGTATAGAGAATTACACTTCATATCTGAAATCTTATCAAGATGATCCCTTTAGTTCATCCAAAGGTCAATCTTTGTTGAAGAGACCTAAGGTTCTTGTTCTGAACCTCATGTTTCGCAGGTAATTAAGCTCTTCTCCATGTTTTGGTTTTACAATATATATATATATATATATATATTATGTATATATAGGTGTTAAATTGTCGACAGTAATCAATAAGAATTTCAACACCTCTGGTACCATATTAAATTGATTGAGTTAATTGTCAGTTGAATTTATCCACGGTGTGTTGGTGTGCAGGAGTTGGAAAATGGCAAAGCAAGCTAAAATTTACAATAAGGTGAAGATGGGAAGGTTGATGAAGAGAGAAATGGAAATGAAGAATCTGAAGCTGTACATGGCAAACAAAATCATTGTTGATGAAAATGAGAAACTGAAGAAGAAAGCTTCTGAACTTCTTCTTGAAAATAAAATTTTGCAATCTCAATTACGTACAGTAAAGCCAGGCCTATGTAGCTTATCACAGTAAATGCAGAGAACAGAATGCATGCTTGTTAGTTAGTTCTACTACTGACATTTGTGCTCTTTTTTTCCCGTTATTATATATATATATATATATATATATAATGTTTATTTATTTATGTTCTATGTTCTTCATATGATATTTCATTATAATCATAATTTTTTTTCTTTTTTTTTTGCTATCATTTGCTTGTTGAATATACTGCACTAGACTTTTCCCCTTTTTTTATGACAATTTTTTTTTTTGTTATTATATAAAATTAAGGTAATATTTAATAATATATATTTTTCAATATTTATTTAATTAACTACTTCATATCTAATATTAATTAATTTCTCCATCCTATTATTTGTTACTTGTCACAAACTAACTTCCACCATATTTAAGAAAATATAAAAATAGATACATCTTTAGGTCATATTTAATATATATATATTCTTTTAAAAAGTAATTTCACTATTTTCTTTTTTACTTGAAAAAATATTGAATTTATTTTTACTCTTTATATTGGAAAATTAAAGTGATATTTATTAATATTTTTAAATTAAAAGTATAAAAAATAGTGAGACATGATTAGTAGTAGAATAATTTAATTTTTTGACTAAAAAGAGAGGATAATAAATAGATAAGAGACAAAAAAATTTTAAAACTTAACATTAAGACTAAGTTTGAGAAATAATATATATATATATATATATATATATATATAAAGAAAAAAAAAAAAAAAAAAATTCACCAGAAACATATAAAATTTAAAAAATAGAAAAAGATATTTCAAAATATTAGTTTTAATTTATAATATATATACTATATTTGAAATCATGACATTGTTGTACATTGAAATTAATACCAATTTTGTCTTTAATTTTTTTTAGATGGCCAAAAGTTGAACGAGTCAGCTTTTAAGCCAAACGTGTTATTAATTACTTTACTTTTCTCAGTGTTTTTTTTTTTTTTTTTTTTTTTTTTTTAAAAAAAAGGAATTTCTTTGATCAATTATAGACTTACTTTCTTCTCTCATCTAAAGCACATACATAAAATTTAAATATAAACTCAGCTTTTTTCTTTTTTTTTTTTAAAAGTAATTAATTTTATTGATTTATATAGATTAATTTTGTTTAACCTTCATTTTAAACTCCGACTAATTTAAAATTTTTTGTAAGAGCAACACTCTTTCAATATTATTTTTTCATTTACAAAGTTCAAACTTGATGTAAATAATGAAATATATATATATATATATATATATATATATATATATATATTTAGTTTTATAATATATAGAAAATTTTCATATTTTAATTCTTTAACTATATAATTTTCTCTAATTTGGCCTTTCATCTTAAATTTTTAAAACTTGATCTATTGATTTTTTTTCTTCTCTAATTTAGTCTTTCTAGTCAAATTTGTGAAATATTTTGACAGTTTATCATATGACAAGCGCATGTTAAATTTATCAATAACACTTTCAATAGTCTTACTCTTCCACAATGACATGATTTTTTTTTTTTTTGAATTAGTTTCCATTTATAAAGTTTGTTTGCAAAATCTTTCTTTTTAGATTCTACCGTTATTTGTGTTTTAAAAAAAAAAGTTTTTGGAGCCATTGGGAAAGATTAACCTTATTTACGAGATCTTCTAAAAAATCTTTAATTGTTCTTACATAATTAATCTAAAATTTTTGTAATTTTTTTTATTATTATATACATATACATTTTTTTTTTTTAATTTTTTTCTATTTTAATGATATTTTTTTATGTAAAATTACACGATTTTATACAATAATATTTTAATCTTTTGATATTTTTCAACATTTTTATTAGTTTTTAAGATTAAATAATATATTTTAAACAGTGCAATATTTATATAAAATTTATAAAGAAAAAGTAATTGATAAATTAATGGAAAAAAATTTTTACTAGATATAAAATATAAAAATTTATAATATACACATTATGTATCTATATATATTTGATATGGACTATTGAGGATTATAATATTTTGGTGGACGTATTTTCCCTCTAAAGCCTTTGTAATAAATGGGCTAACTCCGTGCTTACAAAAAAAAAAAAAAAAAAAGGGCTAACTCCGTTTTTACTTAGCCCATTATTCTACTAAACTCATCCCAACATATCACGTTACACAGTGCACCCACCTCCCAAATAAAGAAGCTTTTGCCTCCTGACCACAGTAAAGTAAAAACGCTGACTCCACACGCCTATTCTTCTTGTATTCTCTCATTTTTTCTCTTTCTCGTACTTCCCCGCTTTTAAGGCACTTGAAGAATCTTACTGCTCTACCATTATTACCATCTAAATCAAAAGTCTGTCCTTATTTACATCTAATAAATAAATTTCTTAACTCTATTATACTAATGAAATAAAAATCAAAAAATTTCATTTAAAATAAATGCATGTAATTAATAATTAAATTGAAAAAAAAAAAAAAAAAACAACACAAAAGGACCAATCTAGTCATTTCGAACCATTCGCCCACCAACACACGATCACCGGTCGGCAAAAAATTTATTTAATGTTGACCGGAAACTCCGGTCTAGTTGCTGGCATTTTCGTACTTTCACTAATTATTTGTCTCTCTCTCTCCAGTCCCGGACTCGTCTCACCTGTCTCCTTCCCTTCCACTCTCCGCTAAAAGAGCACCGTCTACTGGGTCCCACTACCCCTCTCTCCACCTCTCTCCCCGTTTAAAACTTTACTTCAATCTACTTCCTTCTTGTAAACGCAGAAATTGTTCACGCGCTCTACACTCTTTTAACTGTATCTATCTCTCTGTGTGCATATACATATCTTTGTTCTTCTGTATGTTTGTGCTTTTCTGCTTGTGATGGCTTCGGGAAGAAATGGAATTCAGAAGGCGCCGAATCTAAGAACTTCTTCTTCGTTTAAATCTAAGCTGCCGTCGACGAATGCGCGCCGTGGAAGTTCTGGTTTACCACCCGGAGCTGATGGAGGTTACTTCTTCTTTACTCTTTTGCTTTTACATCATTTTGTTTTGTGGAGTTTTTCTACTTCTGGCTACTTATTGACATTATTTCAGGATCGAGTTTGATTTCTCTGTTCACTGTGGAATCTGTTTATTTTAAAATTTTTATGTTAGTGTAGACAGTTTAATTGAGAGCTGAATCTGTAGTTAGTACTTGGAGTTTATAGTAATGTGAGTAGGATAGTGGCATGGCATTTGGAACTTTTGGTGTTTCATTAATTGGTTTCCTGGTAGTTGAACGGTAGCAAGAAGAATGTAATACGAATTTAGCAACTTGGTGTTTGATAGTTGACTTGACAATTTTATGCTACTCAAAGCAAAACATTTTTTGAATATTTATGTACATTGCTCTCAGAGGCTTTATCTTGTAACTGCTAGGGCAGATTAGGAGTTCAATTAAAATGTTATTTCTAATAAATCACCTTTCTTTCTGCAGTAATCGCTAAATCAACTAATATTTGGAAATGTGTGATTGTCAAATTATTTTTTCATTTTCATATGTTCATATTCTTTTTTGGGGCAATTCAATGCCCGGATCTGGAACTGAGCCAGAACCAAAAACTTGCTCACTAAAATGGGCTATTCCTTTAATTACTTTAGCTTAGAAACTTAAGAATATGCTATAATTATGGCATCAGAATAAGAAGTTTATAAGTTGTCTGTGACACAACTAGTATTGCAATCTCCAGTTCCTACCCTAGGTCAACTAGCCTGAGTAGGGGGCCTCACAACTACAGGTTTGTAGCATTCATTGAATGCCATTAGGATCTGCTAGAGACTGATGTTTAAAGTTTCAGGAGCATCATCTTCTTCTTTTCCTACATTTGGTTTTGCATAACTGCCAATAAATTTGATTGATTAACATAAAATGCATCTTGAGGAACTGGTGCAATGATCTCATATATGATATGTTTTACTTACTGAAATTTGAATTTCCTACTTTGGCCAACAATTGGATGGGATTAAATGTGAGAATAATCCAATGCTCAAAGCAAATAATTAAAGATGGATCAATGGTTTTAATAAAGCAACATTATTTTAATATATCAATGTAATTGTTCTTCATATGCATAAATTTTCTGTTTATGTGTGCAAAAAAGTGGTATGCATCCATGAGTCTCTTATTCAACTCATCAGAGGATCAGGTTCAGGTTATGCATGCAACTAGAACACTTAACTTTGCCTTTCTAATTAATATGATTAATACTTAATCAGTTTGGCATCTTGATTCACAAAATAGAATATATTACATACACTTTTGATCCCATAAAAAAGTGATGAAGAAAACAGGAAAATGGAAATTGATGATTTTTATACTTTCTAAAAGAAGAAACCTGGCTTAAGGAAGTTGTCTTAGCTATTCATTCTTGTAAAGTACTCATTCCATCCTTAAAATACTGTCAGAATTTTCTTTAATTGTTGTCTCAATTTATTTGTCAATATCATAATCAGTACAGTATTTAATACTTGGCTAAAGTACACTAAGATATTCCTGATCTTTCTTGCAGTTTAAATATCTTCATTGTACTTACAAAAATTATAAAAAATTACCTTTTCAGTAGTTTTGTCTGCTAAAAAGTTAGAAATACTCTCATACCATACATATATAACTAATAAGAGTGATACTTTTAATAGAAACAGTACATTTTAATACAAACAACTCAATACGAAAATAGAAACTTTAATTTTGATTGGGATTAAAAGTCAACATATGTAGATTTCCTAAATAACTCTAGAATGATAGATTTATGCTTACAAGTATATGTATATATATAAAGTGAGAGAATATGTTTACTATTTGTTTGTTTTTTACATAATAATAGATACCAGTTAGCTCTAGAAGAAGGAAATGAAAAAAAAAAAAAAAAAAATAATTGAATTTGAAATGAAGTAGAGGAAACAAGTGTAATATTTTTATTACAATATTGCTTATTAGATAGAGTAAATACTGCTAGTGATGTTTTTCGCCAATTCCTCCCTGCTGTCTCTTCTTGATTGAATGTCTCTTTTTCTCGAAAAACCTATAATCTGTTTGAGAACAGAGGGTAGTTTGCTCTTGATTCAGCTCCGATCTTCAAGTTAGTATTTCTCTCTAAAGGGATTAACTGTTTTATGTCATTCGATGTTGTATACAGTGGTACTTAATTAAGCAGAAAAAATACCCTGATAGCATGCGTGGCTAAGTAACTCTGTTGTGCCTCACTTCTCACACGTGAAAAATAAGCTAGTTGATTAGGGGGAATACACCTGCTAGATATATTCCTAAACTTCCGTAAACTTTACTCATTATTGGGGTTTGCATTTGCATATATTAGAATATAGTTTTATGAAGATGTAGAATTTTATTTGTTAAGTGATTGAATTCAATTCCCTTTTTGTAAACTTAATAGTAGATGAAAATTTAAGCATGTTATCAAAGTGGACTTCCCCATACTTGAGTTGGCCTATACGTAAGGGTAAGTGTGTGCGGGAGTGTGTTAACTGAATAAATCCAATTCTCTTAATTTACTTATGCTGTTAGAGCATATAGAAATTGAACATTACTAACATATAAATTATCTTAATTATATGCCTATTGCATATTAGCTTTGGTAGCTTTTTTTCAAAGTTTAATGATAGGACAATTTTTAGTCAATTTCTGTAAATTGAGGGGAAAAAATCTAAACAAAAGTAGTTGATATATGAGTTGTATTAGCTTTTTAAATAAAAAATAACAGAAATTTGTTTATAGTTTTTGTATGATGAAGGGAAAAAATTAGAGCAAAAACCAAAATTTAAGAAAGTTTAAGGGTATCTGACATAGTTTACTCTTAATTATTATTATTATTATTATTTTTTTTTTTTTAAACATGTACCCCAAACTCTGGAGTAGTTATTTAGGTGCTACAAAAGATGTATGAGGAGGAGAGAGAAAAGAGCTAATAAAATAAAATATAGAGGTAAGCCTGATTTACATTGTAGAATATGGAAGAAAAAGGGAGGAGAGTTAATGTGATAAAACAAATTATATATTGTTGATTTATATGCATGGTTACTTTTAGTAATGCAATTTATTTATTTATTTATTTTTTAAATGAATATTAATTTGAGTAACTTGCCTTAAATTGACAAGATCTATTTGGGATTGAGGGAGTAGTGAAGTAGTTAAAGATGAATATTGATATGGTTTTCAATTTTTTTTGACAGTTTCGGGAAGAGTAAGAGTTGCTGTAAGATTGCGGCCTCGAAATGCTGAAGAGTTGGCAGCAGATGCAGATTTTGCTGATTGTGTAGAACTGCAACCAGAGGTTTTTCAGACCCAATCATTAATATAATTTGAATTTTTTTCTTTTAGTTATATCTTTTTAGCATACTTGTCTCCCAAGTAGCTGTATTATGATGCCTTTTTCATTATTTTCGTCCAACAGCTTAAAAGATTGAAACTTCGGAAAAACAATTGGGAGTCAGATACCTATGAGTTTGATGGGGTGCTTACTGAGTATGCATCACAAAAACGTGTCTATGAAGTTGTTGCCAAACCTGTTGTGGAGGTGTGTTTTCTTTTTTTTTTGTTTTATGGTCACACTTACCTGTTTAGTTTCCCATGTCCTTCATTTGTTATCTTCAGCTGAGTGATACAAGAGTTTTTAATTAATTTAATAAATTGATATATGTAATTGAATATTCTTGAAAGCCCCTACTTCTGTCACCAGTTGCTAAGGGGAGGGATAAATTGAAAGGGACAGGGAGAATTCTTTCCAATGCTCCTTAAACTGGCTTCAGCAAATTATTGGCAATCCTGCAATTACAAACTTTTTACTGCAAGTATGGAAGTGGTCAATATTTTTGGCATTACAGATGAATAGACAATATAGTGTCGCTGAGTGTATATATGAGAAACTAGCTCGACAAGTATCTTAAATCATGGATGGCAATGGATCTTGATGTAGTAAAACATCTGCTAGAGTGTCCTTATAAATACCCAAGATTCGTGAATTATCTCTGACATAAATTTTATAGTCCTGTGTATAGATTAGGCAATTACAAACATGCTAATTATTATCTTTCCTTCTTATTTATTTATTTATTTATTCCCTCATAGAGTGTTCTTGATGGTTACAATGGAACGGTGATGGCATATGGACAGACTGGAACTGGGAAGACATATACTCTTGGAAGACTTGGTGATGAAGACACTTCTGCTCGTGGTATCATGGTCCGGTCAATGGAGGATATACTTTCAAGTATCAATATTGAAACTGATTCTCTCATGGTCTCATATTTGCAGGTAGCTGTGCAGAAGTTGCTATTTCTTGCTCGGATTTGCAATACAATGTATCTTCCCTAATCTGGATTTATACTCACATATTTAGTTTATATGCAGCTTTATATGGAAACAATCCAGGATCTTCTGAATCCAGCAAATGATAATATTCCAATTGTTGAAGATCAAAAAACTGGTGATGTTTTTTTACCAGGGGCAACTGTTGTGGAAATTCGGGACCAGCAAAGTTTTATGGAACTATTACGCATTGGAGAAGCTCATAGATTCGCTGCGAACACAAAGCTCAATACTGAATCTTCTCGCAGTCATGCTATTCTCATGGTCAGAAATTAGTTTACTACATCTTGAATTGTTTGGTTGTTTTTTCAATAATCTTTCATGCATCTTGTATAGGTTCAAGTTAAGAGGTCAGTCGTGGGAAGAGATATTGATTTTAATGCTGAACATGATGGCTCAACTCACTTGGCCAACAATTTTAAGCCACCGATTATTCGGAAAGGCAAGCTAATTGTTGTTGATCTTGCTGGTTCTGAGCGTATCCATAAATCAGGTGCACTTGACCACTCAAGAACTAGCATCTTCTACTGTTTAAATTTTTGTCATGAGTACTAAAAATGTGCATCCCTGCACTGCAGCTTAGTTTGCTTATATTGGTGTCATTTTATCTCCTAATCTTGTCAGAAATTTGACTCTTGAACATTTAAGGAAAGAACATTGATATTCTTTCATGAAACCCAGCCGTTTTGGCAATCTTCCCTATAAAGTTACATGTTCATAGTCGCAAGAGGTATAAGAAAAGGTCTGTGGTTGAGAAACATGAAATGTTGACATGTCTGTTTAAGCTTCATCAGTTTGTCTGCTCTGCTTTTCGAAGATTTGGAACCTTCAATCCACCTAGAACTTAAAAAAATTCTCTCTATTTGCAGGAAGTGAGGGACATACCTTAGAAGAAGCAAAATCAATCAATCTTTCATTAAGTGCATTAGGGAAATGCATAAATGCATTGGCAGAAAATAGTGCTCATGTACCAGTTCGAGATTCTAAACTTACAAGGCTGCTCAAAGATTCATTTGGAGGTGAGCTTGTATGGTCAAGCCTGCTAAGATGGGTGATAACATGCAATGTCTGTCTAGGATGTTAAATTTATTATCTATCTCTCTTTTTTTTCTTTTTTTTTTTTTTTTTTTTTTTTTCCTTCGCACCCCCCTGCCCTTGCTATTTCGCAATTTAAAGTAGGTTGTCTTTTCTATTACAGCCCGGCACTGAACTTAATTTTTTTCCATAGCTTCATTTATGTCTGAGTCTACCATGTACAGGGACATCGAGAACATCTTTAGTTGTGACTATTGGGCCATCTCCAAGGCATCGAGCAGAGACAGTGAGCACCATATTATTTGGGCAAAGGGTGAGCGCATGATTTTAAATTATCTGGGCTAATGTTGAGAAGCTGAATCTTATAGATTCATTGTATTTTCATCTCCTGGTTATACACATTTTCTAGGCTCACGTGTATGTGAAATTTATGTTATTCATATTTTACAGGCTATGAAGGTGGAAAATATGTTGAAAATCAAGGAGGAATTTGATTATAAAAGTTTGGTTAAAAGGCTTGAGATACAACTGGACAAGCTTATAGCAGAAAATGAAAGACAGCAGAAAATTTATGAGGATGAGGTTGAAAGAATAAGGTTAGAAGCACAAAAGAGGATCTCAGAAGCTGAGAGAGATTGTGCTGATTCTCTGAAGGTATTCTCCAGATTCTCTTTTGTTTTTATCTAAACTAAAACAACAGTTGATTTCTTGGTGTTGGGAGATGTTGACATGACCTATTGTGTCTTAAGATATATAAATCTTTTTCTTATCCTCTCCCCTAATATAGATTAATAATACCTTAGACATGTTACATGAAATTTAATATTATGTTATTTATCAATTTGTCTATTAGAACAAGACAATCAATCCCTAACTCCAAAATAAATAAATAAATAAACAAACCAATAAATAAATAGAGCTGCTAATGTTGGACAAGTAGTTTTTTTTCACTTTTCCTCCCTTTGTGACATTGTTGGAGAAACCATGTAGAATTGTTTATTTCATAAAATATAAGGGATCAAGCGAATCTTCTGAACTACCACTTGTCCCATGGATGAGGAAGTTTTGTTTACCATTAGCAATGATTGAAGTAATGTGTCATCACAATTTTATTAAATTTTTGTTAATTGTAGACATTCCAGGCACCAGTTTAATTTTCTCTTCATTTTCCCCTATTATTTTCATTCAAGGAGGATAAAATGAAATGTCAAATGGATTACATGGAATCAATTAAGAAGCTGGAAGAGAAGTGGATGCTTAATCACCAAAAGCATACAAACAATGGCTTCATTGGCAGTTCATATACCAAAGAGGTCAGCATAAGTTTGAACTAAATCTACTTCATAGGCTTTTGCTTTGTTATTTTGGACTTTGGTTATACCATTGTAATCTTTTGCATTTTTCCAGGGAATAAGTGCTAATTATATATTGGGGTTGAATTTGTTTGTTATCTCATATCTATTTCTAAGAGACAATTAGTAATGATAAATCTAGAATCAAAGTGAGAAAAGGATCCTCAACTTTACTTGAAATACAAAGGAACAAATATTTATCTTCATTTGGTCAATAGGGTTTATTCCTTGTGATTTTATAGAAAAGTTTATTTTTCCTTTTTCTGCTTTGTAAGCTTTAAAACGGCTTTAAGAGGGGAAAACATGGTCACTTATTTTTTCAAGTGTGGTAGTTGATAGACTCTGTTATTCTCTTTGTTCTGACTTGTAAAGTAAAGGCTTTAGAGTTGGGAGATGAAAATATCACCTAGTTATTTCAAACAAAGTATTTGAATAATACATTTATTCAAAAAGCTTGAATATGACAATTGTGGTTGTAGGTGTGTGATGATCTAAACAAGATCTTGTTTTTCATGCAGCTTACTTTTTGCTAATTATTTGATAATTATCCGATTATTTTGATTATTGGCGATCTTGCTTTTTATTGGCAAAAATATGCCTAAAAGAGGGACCAAATTGACTAATTTTCCTGAAATAAATCCTACCAGAGTGTTAAGAAAATTCTCGCATTTAATTTTCCTTTTTAAATAGTAACATATTGGGAGGGGCAAAGTGGTATTGAACCTGTTTAATTGATCTATTGATGAGTCCATAAATTGGTGAATTCTCTTCCAATTTAAAGGTTGAATCATCTTTTTTCTCAGGGTGATTTACCATCTAGTAATGACGAAGTCACTGAACTGAGAAAGTCACTTCAAAAAGAAATTCATCTTAAGAAGGCTGCCGAAGAAGAAGTGAATAATCTTAAAGAACGGTTGTTAAGATCAGCCAACCTAGAGGTATGGTTTATGAAAGATCAAAGAGTTTTTTTCTTCATGGGAGTGGAGGATAATGGGCAGAGTCTGTAGCAGAAATTAATCTTTAATATTGAATATGTTGATATAACTAATTAATGTGCTGTAGCAGGCTGGTGGAAGCTCTGATGGTTTTGGACTTCAGAAAATGCTTGAAGAGGAGAGTCAGCAGAAGCAGAAACTTGAGCAAGAAGTGTCAATTCTTCGGAGTCAACTGTCACAACTAGCCATGGAAGCAAATCAAGTATGTTATGTCTGAGGCTTAACACTTTTACAATGTGCACTGTGCCTTGTAATATGCTTATGCATATTGTGGTGTAATTTCTTTGTAGCCAATTTTTTCTTTGCTTGATTTTCTATGTTTTCATATTTACATAGATTGGCTAAGGTGTATATTCCCTACAACCAAAAATGAACTTCCTGGGTATAAGTTCACTAGAATGCAAGTAGCCTCATGTGAGTGTAGGAATGAACTTGACATGAAGTTCTTGTGTTGTATGTGCATATACATATATACTAACTGAAACTTTTTTTCTTCTTGTTCTGTAACTGCTATTATGGGTACTTGTGCTAAAAATTTAACAACATTTTGTTGGTTGGCAGCCTAGAAGCTGTCTTGACAGGGGTAGAGTTGGGAATGGTTCTGTTGGTCTTGATTCTCTTCCTTCACTTAGGCATTTGCAGTCGAAGGATGGGTTCAATGGAGAGAGACCATCTATTGCAAATCTACACGAACAAGGTACAATGAAAAAATTTGGCAGTTCATATTATTACAACTTTGAGGCTGCCATATTATTTTGTGACTCCTTTTACCAATTTTTCAGTTGGAATGCACAAGATCTTGTCTTTGCTGGAGTCAGATGACCCAAATGTGCGAATACATGCTGTGAAAGTAGTGGCCAACCTAGCAGCTGAAGGTATTTATTATGCAATTTACAGTTATGCAATTTACAGTTATTATTCTCTTCTCTTGAAATTTTCCTTTGTGTTCGTTTATGATTCTAAATGAGCACTTTTGCTACAATTGTTGTATTCCTTGAATATTTGAATCATGACAATGAAATCATGTTTCTTTGATTTGTTTGTGAAACACAAATTGTTCCAATGCTAATCCATCATGCATTTATGCATCATAACCACTGGTATATAGGTTTGGAAATACTTGTAAAATGTATTTGAGATATTATAACTAGAACTGATGTATTCTTTATCTGCCTTGCAGAAGCAAATCAAGAAAAAATTGTAGAAGCTGGTGGTCTCTCATCATTGCTGATGCTTCTTAGGAGCTACGAAGATGAAACCATCCGTAGAATAGCAGCTGGTGCAATTGCCAATCTGGCAATGAATGGTGATTCTTTATCTCCATACCTTTTCCTCCATCAAAAAGGATTACTCAACAGCCCATAGGATTGGAGTGTCTAGAGAACATTCTATTTTGCATGATTCTAATATCTGCATTATAATTGTGCTCCATTTTTTAGAATCATTTTTACAGTGATTGACAATAGTTTCGCCTGTTCAGAATCAAATCAGGAGCTCATAATGACTCAAGGTGGAATTTGTCTTCTAGCCATGACAGCAGATGATGCAGAAGATCCTCAAACTCTACGAATGGTGGCAGGAGCTATAGCAAATCTTTGTGGGAATGGTACTCCTATTTGCTCCAGTAATATATGTCTAGCCTTCTTAAATTATTTTTTCTTCAAAATCCAATTGGTGGAATGTTTGTGAGAATTCTCTTTGCTGAATCATTTGTTTGAAGTACTTTTTGGCTATGAAGGCAAAAATATGTATTAGAACCAGAGATTTAATTTTCTGTTGATGTTAACTAAAGTTTTGTCCATTGCAGCCATTACTTATAGAGGTTCCTCATTTTGATGGGCTACCTCTGTCTAAATTCATTCATAATTAGTTTTGTGTGGCCCTTCCATCTGATGTTTTTTAATTTCTTATATCTGGTTTATCCAGATAAACTGCAGACAAGGCTCAGGTCTGAAGGTGGAATCAAAGCTTTGCTTGGAATGGTTCGATGTCGGCATCCAGATGTTTTGTCTCAAGTTGCACGTGGAATTGCAAATTTTGCAAAATGCGAGTCTAGAGCTGCAACACAGGGTAAGCATCACATCACTATCAAGTATTGAAATGGATAATAAAATGTAATTTAGCACTTCAAGCATTATAGGCATGAGTGATAGGCATTCCATCAGTAGTAGTTTGCATTGAGAAAATAGGCTTTATCTGTGTTGACTTTGAACTCATGGAGCTACCACAATCTTCTTAGGTGCAAAACATGGACGATCACTTTTGATAGATGATGGTGCACTGCCATGGATTGTGCAAAATGCAAACAATGAAGCATCCCTAATTAGACGTCATGTTGAACTTGCACTTTGTCATTTGGCTCAACATGGTAAGGGAAATGACCATATCTGAAACATTGCCTCAAAAACTTCTGATAAGTAGTTTGTACTCTATAATTTGATATTTTCCCTGAAAGAAATAAGAATAAATGAAAAAGTAACCTTTTTGACATTGTTACCAGAGGTGAATGCAAAGGACTTGATCAGTGGAGGAGCTCTTTGGGAGCTCGTGCGTATCTCCCGTGACTGCTCTCGTGACGACATAAAAGCTCTTGCTTGTCGGACCTTGACTTCAAGCGCGACATTTCAGGCTGAATTACGTAGGTTGAGGATAGAAGTGTAGTGATTCTGAAACTGCACAAGTAGTTCGTAATTTTCATCCACTAAGGTTTATTCTACGTGTTATTTCATTGTTATCCTAACGAAATACGCCATCCAGATCGGACATCAGGTTAAGTAACATCCAAGATAGGAATTCAAAGAAAAAAAAAAAAATTGAGTAGGATTTATAGTCGCATGTCGCAATCATCTATCAGTGAGCTGCATGTACAGTTGTATAACTCCTATCTTTGTGATTGCCATCGGGCAGCTGCTTGTAATTATCATTTTTTAAGTTGGGCCTTAGAGCCAAAGCGGTTGACTCGGCATCACTATTGTCGTAAGCTTATTTATGAAGTTGAACAAAATCTATTTACAAACAAATGAATGGAATCTTTAATCACTATATTCTTCTGCTATGTAATTTATGTAGTCGTGTTATTTCTTACTTTCTACTTGATAGTAAAAATTTTATGGTTGATTTGGATACGTATTTATTTTATATATATTTAAATTTTGACGAAAAATTAAAATAGCGTATTTTTAAAATTATAATTTTTGCTGTTAAATATTAAAATTTTAATTAACTCACTTACTTTAAAAAAAAAAAAAAAAAAAATTTGGTGAATTTGATCTCAAATAAATTTACTTTTAGTAACCTTAGTCTCAAAATATTTTTTTAAACTTTTAAAGTCTCAAATATTTTTATTATAGAAAAATAAGAAGGAATCCATATTGTTTAACTAATTAAAGAAAATGGTAAAAATGTCATTACATCTAAAAAAATTTAAAAAAAAAAAACAAAACCTTACCAGCCGGACACTGCCAACATCAACGGTTGATATCCCCTTGAAGATCCATCACCTGCAAGGAGAAATATGTAGTCTAATCGAAGAGAAGAAGACTGAACTTGAACCTAAAGTTATGGAAATCTACGCTTCTTCTACTGAACTTAAGATCTGTTAACTTTCTTTCCTCATGTTTCTTGATTAATTTTCTCAGTAATCTATGCAAAGAGACAAACTTTACACCAAATTGAAACTTTCTTTCTTGTGGGCTGATGAAAAAAAAAGAAAAAAAGGTTTCATTAAGACACCAAAAGATTCAATCTTGAAAAAGCATGCTCCTGTTGTTTAGAAATTCTTGGACGAGATTGTGAAGATTGTTATGTTTTTTTTTTGTTTTTTTTTTTTTTTTTTGAATATTGAACTTCTCGTGATGATAATATATATATATATATATATATATATATATATATGTATAGGTATATGTATATAGAATTTCCTGGAACGAAAGCTGTGGCGGAAGTGCGGAAGCATCTACAAAGTTGGGATCCCCGGCAATTTGATGTAGCGGCTGGTAAGTTTTGTTCTTTTTTCCCTTTCTTCTCACATGTAATGATATTTTTACCATTTCCTTTAATTAGCTAAAAATACAAACGGTTAACTTTCTAAGTTTTTTGACGGATTCTGTCAAAAGGACCTTATTTTTTTCTAATAAAAAAGTTTTGGACTTTAAAAGTTAAAAAAAAAATTATAACTAAAGTTGTTAAAAGAAAGTAAATTTGTTTGGAACTAAACTCACGAATTATTCTAAATAAAATTTAGTCAAAATTAAATAATTTTCAAAAAGAGAAAAGCTTGTACAAGTTTATCTTGAATGTTTTATATGGATTGAAAAACAATTTTGAGAATATAAATGTTAAACTTCTCATGAATATTTTGAATAAAAGGTTTGGCATAGAGAAAAATACATCATCCACGCTCTTTCCATTCACGTATTTAAATCTGTATTTAGTTATATATTAATATGTCAACAATATTTTCAAAATATCATTCTAAATCAGCACAATTTTCTGTACAACATTCCCATAAAATTTAAATTATTAAAAATGTATACTACTCAAATAACTTTAAATCTAACATTCAAGATTTCATTCTTACTTGCACTTATATTTCGTTAACTTCTAAAATACATACCTCAGTTTACTAAAAGATTTTAACAATAGAGAATTCATCAAGAATTGTAACTTCACCGTAGTCTTCTTCTTTTTCTTTTTCTCCAAACAAAATATCTTTAATTATCTCGAGTTGTTACCATTGCTTCAATTTTTTCACTCACCTTTGAACTTAGGGTTTCGAATTCCACCTTTCTTCTTTCCTCTTTCCTCTTCTATTCTCCACTCTTCTCACCTTGATTTCTTCATTTTGCATTTCAAACCATTTTTTATTGAATGTTACATTTTTTTCCCCTTAAAATACGCAGAAGATCTTTTAAGATATTGTCTAAAATATCAATAAAATAACACATGAATTAATTTAATTAACTAAAAAACTAACACCCTTCATATTTTTAGACAATTAATATTTATAACTTTTTAAAAATAAAAATTATAATGGTATCAAAAAAATTATTTTAATATAAGTAATTGATGAATTTGGTTTTATACAAATTTATGTTTGCCAAGTTTAGTACTACAATTTTTTTTTTTTTTACTTTTAAATTCCAAACTTTTTTACCTAAAAAAACTAATGTCCTTTTTCATAAATGTTGTCAAAATTTTTTAAAATTTAAAGATTTGTGTGGTTTATTGAATAAAAGAAAAGGTAATCAAGTCATTTTACATAATATATTTTTATATATATATCGTTTTACCATATCAAAAATATTTTGTGAATGAGTGCTTTGACTACGACAGTGGCCGGCAACAATAGTCAATAAATTCCTCCACCATTTTTCTTCTTCATTCCTCACCACATCCTACCCCTATTCTTACCCCCACAAAAATTTCAACAATCTCAATTATTTATTAAGTCCATTAAAAGAAAAAAAAAAATCAACAAATAATTTCACTAAGGAGAGTGGACCCTCCCAAGCCATTCGGGCTACCATCCTTCTTGTTGCGATAATATAATTTTGATACCCTATTTTAAAAAATATATGTTGATCACTAGCGATTTGTCCTAATAATATACATTTCACAATCATGGATTGAATACATATATAATCAATATCACCTCTTACGAGTCATCCTTGTTTTTTTTATTTATTTAAAAAACAGGGTGCCTTTCTCGGAAATAAATAAAAAGGTTATCTGGCATTTTGGTTAACTAGGAATACCCAACTTGATGAACTTAACAGCGAGCCGAAATACTATATTAATTAAAGAATTAATTCAAAAGATAAGAATTGATCGAGTCTTTATATATATATATATATATATATATATATATATATATATATATATATATATTAAATATATGTATGTATATATTTTAAAGTTTTAAAATGTGCATCTTGTTTTTTTTTTTTTTTCTTTTTGACCACAAAATGGATAGGACTTAGAGAATTCTTTGAAGGTGATGCCTGAGTTAGTTTGTCTTTGTGCTCTTGGATTCTGCGATTAACATTTCTTGAAAATCTCCCATTTCTTGACTCTTTTTTAAGTCTAGGGAGAGGGAGCTCTACGTTCATAAAATTTTCTTGCTGCACCCAAAATCCAAAAGAAAAAGAAAAACAAGAATTGGTTCATTTTTAAAGAATCCTATGTTGAACGTGACTTCCATACATTTTGATCATGAAACACCAAACTCATTCAATTGATGAAGACACAAAAACATAAAATAAAATCGTCGAGATGGTAATTAATTATTCTCTACATTTTTAAATCTAGGAATCTGGCTTCACAAGTGTTTGTCATAAAAAAAAAAAAAAACGCCCAAAGAGAGAGAGAAAGAGAGCACAATAACCAAAGCCAGAATTGGAAGATTATACAGTCTCCACTGAATATTAAAAACAAACAATTATCTGGTGGCACCTGTTTTTCCAAGGATTGAGGAACAAAAAGAGACTTTTTTTTTTTTTTTTTTTTTTGAAGACTCACACTAATTAAATCAAAGAGCTCTCATGCAACTTCAATTCTTTAAACAAAGTAGAGAGAAGATAAAAAGTTATACATATATATATATATCTGATCAGCTGTCGATCGATCGATCGATTCTGTGAAGTTTGTTCTCTGGGAGTCAAAAATATATTGGTGGTGATCAGTGGTCAACACTCCGGCCCCATCATGAGATACATATGGGGCACAATGAGGTATAACATGTCATATATATATATAACATCATTAAGTAGTAATTTATATGGAACTAATTCAGCCTTTTTTTGTATCTCCTCAGTTCTCAAATTATTTAACAAATTTGTCGTCACTATACTTATAAGAACCTGAGAAGAAGGAACAGCCATGGAATATTACTGGATCATATATATAAGAAAATGGAAACATTAATAAATTGCAGTAAAATTAAACTAATGCATGAAAAAAATGAAATAATAATAATATTGTAAAGGAGTAGTGGCGCCCATATATATATATGTAAAGCTCCATACACGAATCTAGAAAGACTCAGTGTGCCTTACCTCAATGTTGTTTTCCCGACCATTTACTGCATCTTTACTCAAAAACACGCATGCAGAGAAAGAGAGAGAGAAACTTTAGTGAGTGAGTAAGGTCACCCAAATTGATCTGGTTCGTTTGCCTCGAAAAGGGGCTAAGTTCAGAGTAGTGCACGTGTAAATTAACCCCAATGCCCAATGCCTTACATACATATATATATAAATATATACTACCAGAGAAGAAGAGTGTATATAAACCCTAAAAAGGCCAAAAAAAAAAAAAAAAAAAAAAAAAGAAAGAAATGATGATGAAACGGATGGAACATTAAGCCAGCCCATACCTCTGTGTTTGTCATTTACAGTAAGGAGTGAAGGAAGATGTGTGCATGATATATATATGTCTCCTTATATATATACCAATATCCTTGAAACCTTCACCACCACAATACATAACAGGTGCCCGCAATAACACCTCAAATGAATATATATATATATATATATATATATATATATATATATATATATATAATATTGTTCTGAAGAGAAACGCTAACAGCTTGCTTCTACTACCAATTCTTCTACACTTTTCTAGTTTCTTCTTCTACTGCTGCCCCCCTTCCCCAACTCCTCTCTAATTAAAACATTTAAACTACTACTACTAGGCATGATTTCTATATATAGAGAGAACAATGTCATATATGTTGTCTCTGCAGATTCCAATATATTTATATATATATATATATATATGTGAATAGTGCATGATGAGAGTTCAATATTAATTGGATAAATTTAAATCATCAAAAAAAAAAGTACTTTGCTTCCTTAAAGATGTTTTTTAAGGAAGGTTGGTACGGGTAGGGATGATCCACTAGAACAGGAAAACTTGCACAAATAACAATCCAAAAGAAAAAAGGAATCTTTTTGTGCATTTTTTCCCTCTTTATTTTTGCAAGAAGTGAAGGAACAATTAATTAATTAATTAAACAAGGAAAAAAATTCTGCTTAGCAAAACAGTTAACATTAACTATTTCTAGCGAGTTAATTAATTAAGAACCCCAAAATAAAAGAATTCAAGATCACTTTTTACAATATATGAATCCTCCTTGTCTTCAGAAAATTAAAGAAGCAAAATAAAAAAAAAAAAAAAAAAAAGGGCAGCTAGACTTGGACTAACGATGGAATGAATTAATTAACACGACCAAACGATAAAACACAACTACTACTCAAAAATTAAAGAAAAAGAAGAAGAAAGAAGAAGAAGAAGAAAGAAGAAGAATGCAAAGCAAAATGATTGGCTAGCTGGTCATAAAATCAAGTAGAGAGGATATAAAATTATATAATGGATGGTGGATGGATGGATGGTTATCACAGTAGCAGTAGTTAAAAAGGAGGGCGACCTGCAGATGTTCCCCAGTACGCCTCTGCCGGTAATTGGCTGCAGGAATTCAGAAGATTTGGAGGTAACCCTTGAAAAAGATTAGGATGATCAAGTTGTTGCTGTTGTTGACCGGTAATTCCAGGTGGTGAGCTAAGAGGAGATCCGGTTGATGCAGTAGGAGGAGGAACCGGCGGCTGTGCTGTCGTTATCGTCGTTGTTGTTGCTGTTGTTGTTTCCTCAATATGATCTTCTAGAGGTAGCCTTTCGTACGCCGCATTACCAAAAGACGCTGCCATAACCACGACCGGGCCTGAAGCGAGTAAAGGCCCGACAACACTTCCACCAACTATTTGACCTTGACCACCGGCTAAGTATATAGTCAAACCAGATGCAGCCGGTGGTGCTGGAGGAGGTAAGAACGAACCCGAAAGTGATAGAATCTCGAATCTACCGTGTAAAGTAACGACTGCACCGGGTGAAGCCGGTTGCCTGAGGGTAACATTGGTGACTGTTCCGCTACCACTGAGAATACAAACACCTCTCTGGCGTCTGTTGGCGAAATTACTTATACTTTCTTGAACATCACAAGCGTTAGCGATTTCCATGACGTGAGATCTAAGAGCGTTAGCGCTGTCACGAGTTATGATAATAGGTGGTTTTGGTTTGTTCTTGGAACCAGCGGGTCTTCCTCTGGGTTTTCTTCTTCTTCTGACTTGATCTTCATCTTCCTCATCACCTCCAACCGTCTGATCTTGATCGTAATCTTGATCATCACCGCCGCCGCCGGTGGTGACAACATGATGAATATTATTAATATCCCTTTTGTGGTTGGAAGTGGGAGTAGTATTAATTCCGCTATGTTCATCTTCAGCAGCCTTTTGTTGCTGAAACATGTGATGGTGTTGAAACTGATGCAGATGAAGATGATGGTGTTCATCTCTACTGCCGCGGAAAGGAGGCGGAAGAGGGCGGCCGTGAGCTGTGAGTTGATCCATTACTTTTTTTTACACACTTCACACTAGCGACCTTCTCCCTATCTCTATAAATCAAGAAATTTTGTTAAGGAAATTTCACCTGAATAAACCATATCTTATCTCATCACTAGCTACTCTCCAATTTCATGTGATGTACATATATTGGTGAGAGCAAGTAAGTAAGAGAGAGAGAGAGTGGGGAGAGGAAAGGAAGGGTGCAGGTTTGGGGAAGTTGATTTTTAATATGGTTTGGGTTTTCAGTTCAATAATTAGATGAGTGTTTGGTTTGGGGGGAGTTTTAGGGTTAGGTCAAGAAGGTAGCTAGCGAGGAAGGAAGGATTCATGAACTACTGCTGATGCTGCAGTGCCTGTCGTTTTAATAGTAATTAGATAACAAGAGGTTTAAGAGAGAGAAGAAAGGAGAAGATAGATAGAGAGAGAGATATTTGGACGTAGCTGCGAAGAGTTATATCATATGATAGCGTGCTCCGTGGGCGGTGTGATGGACCCCCTTTTCTCTCTCCTTTGTCCCTCACGGGCCCCCAACACCCCACGTTCTTCCTTTCTTTCTATTTATCCCCCCTCTTAATAGGCAAATTGGTAAAAGTAGTCCTCAAACTATGTACGTTTTGTGAAATTGGTCTCAAATTATTTTTTTTTGGATTGATTCCTATACAAAAAAAACAATTATAAGATTGATCATTCCGTCTAAATTTCTGTTAAATCATCTATTAATTTTTTTTTTAAAACAAAAAAAATTCAAGATATTTATGTTATTACACTTTCAAATATACTATTTTTTATTATTTTAAAAAATAATAAATAGAGATAATGCTTTTGTCGGAGGATTTGTCATTTATCTCTTGTGCTTGCCGATCATTTCCGGTTGAAGTGGTTAGAGATGGTTGAGGCGGCAAACTATTCTCCAGTGCAGCCATTTTACAGATCATTCTATTAAAAATTATCCAACAATCCCTGCATCAAAATTCAACTTCGCCCCCTTACCTCTATATCCCATTCCACCTTCATCAACTTTAGCCTCCTCTTAGCATATTTACAAACCCTAATTAAACTTCATATACCTTCACAAACCAAGATACATAATACAAATTCTCTACAATGAAATTGAAAGACTTAATTCGAATAATCAGCTCCTGATTTCTCCATCAAATTCGTAACAACCAGATTATATCTGAAAAAAATAAACAAAGAAAGTGTTATTATAACATAAATTGAACAGTATCTTACAACAAAATAATGCAGAAGAAAGAAAATAGAAGAGAAGATCAAATAAGAAGAATACAGGAGATTCTAGAACCCAAAGGGAAAAAAAAAAATCAAACTGCTTAAGAAATAAATAAATAAATAACAAACTCCTTAAGAACACATAAGAAAAGCAGCAACTTCTTCTTGTTTGTCGAAGAGATGAATGGCAGATCCACCACACCTGCCATCGTTCCAGCGGCCAGAAATGGAGTCTTTGACAAAAGCAGCACCTCTGTTTATTATTTTTTAAAAAATTATATTTAAATATTGTAATGACATAAATGCCTTTAGATTTTTTTTTTAAAAAAAAAAAATTTAAGGTATGATTTAACAGAAATTTAGACCAGAAGGACCAATCTCATATTTTTTTATAGTATAGGGACCAATTCAACCAAAAAAATAATTTGGGGACTAATTTCATTAAACGTCCATAGTTTGGGGACTATTTTTACCAATTTTCCCTCTTAATAGAAAAAATAATACTCTAGTTAATTTAGTTTGTCTTACTTAAATATCTCTCTGGTCTATCAAGTTAGATTAGGGACACCAAATATACCTCTCTTTATTACTTATTTCTAAAATCGGTCACACAGCTTTCTATATATTATAAGAGTTAAAGACTTTAAAAATACAGTTTAAATCATTTTTTAAATTAATCAAAATAATAATTTTAAATACGCGATAGCTTAATTAAAAAAATCTTTGTATAATCTATATAGATTAACTTGATCTTGGCTTTAAAATTTAAATCTTGTGTGGAAAATTCGATGTTCAATCATATATCTTATTACCTACTTTCAATTACATCCTAAATGGTTAATTTCCACTCGTTTGATTCCTAATTTCATCCTTTTGACCTTAAAAAAAATATATTTCTTTTTTCATTATTATTTTATTAGAGAATTAAAAGGAAGATTTAAAGCACCCAAAATGTCCTTAAAAAATAACAAATTTACACATAACAGTCATGTGATGTAAAGGATCCAATTTTTCTTTTAAAAAATAATAATAACTAGAAGGATGAAGTTAAAGAAGATAGAAATATTTTGAATACGTTTATAAGATTAAATATGTACATTTTTATTGGATTTGATGTTTTACTAAAACAATATAATTTTAGTAATTATTAATTTATATTCATATCATTATAAAAATTTTAAATATATTAATAGTGTTTTACTTAAATTGAAAATATTATGGTGTATTAATTTAATTTGGATATATAGCTTTTTCTTTTAGAAAGTTACTTTTTTTTAATTGAGTAAAATTTATTTAGGAAAACAAAAAAAGAAGTAATGTAATAATTAATTATTTGTAAAAAAAAAAAATAAATGTATATTTTTATAAGTATAATAATGATATAATTATTAGATTATATGTAAAATAATTGATAAAAATAATACTTCAAAAGAAGAATTTATCTAACTAGCATGCTATCCAATACACTTTATCCGATACTACCATAGATTTTACTTTTTTCAATCTCAGTTTTGTTAATGTCAAATAATGTCCGAATACAACCAATTACTTCAATTAAACAAATAATAGTCGTCCAAATACAATCAATTCCTTAAATTGAATTTAAGAAACAAATTAAAAAATAATAAGTATTCAAATACAAACTTTTTAACTTTTATCTATGACCGGCCTTGAATGAGAGTGAACTGTATAATCATTGATCATTGAACTTTTTCCCTATAATATATATATATGTAGTATGTATGTATCTCGTCTTCATTAATTCTCTCTCTCTCTCTCTCTCTCTTTCTCTTCACCTTCATATTCATTGGCTTTCTAGCTTCATGATGCTATCATGCTTTCTCGTGAAGATTATAAGAGAAGTTTCTCACCATTCTCGTGAAATGTACTCATCATGAGCTTCAAAAAATTAGAGCTTTTTTTTTTTTTTTTTGGGGGGGGGGGGGGGGGGATCCTCCCATTTTAGTTATGTATTCATCATGCTCGATTCTTGAAGGGGAAAAAAAAAACAGAAGAAAGAAACTAGTGAATCATCGATGTAACAGAGTATATACGGGTTTGTTTTGAGGCTTTGTTTGGGTAATGATTGAAAAGTAGGAGTAAAGTAGAATACTATTAATAATAGGGAAGGGGTGAGATTGTGTCGGTGGTGGTGGTAAGAAATTATAAGAATAGGGTTTTGCCGAGTTTCCTCCGGAATTGTCGAAAAGCTTTGAGAATTTAGGGCTGGGAATGGGCGGGGCGGCTCCTACTCCAACTGTACTAATAGCGACCAAAATTTAGCAAAAGGACGAGGAGAAGAAGGAAGGGTTTATTCTCAAAATATGGTTGTTTTTTCTTCATATTCCTAAAATACGATACCTCTATTTTAGCAAAGTAGATATTCATTGTTTTTAATAAAATATTTAGTTTCTATTTTGTCAAAATAGAAGTTTATTTTTTTTTTAATAAAATATGCAATATCTACTTTGTCAAAGTAGATTTTTATTTTTTTTAATAAAATATTTAAAGTCCACTTTCCTCATTTTTTTTCTTTTTATATTTATTTATAAATTTTAATTTTATAATTTTTTAATAATAGTAATTTATAAACAATTTTTTTATAATTTTCATAATATAGATTATATTTATTATTAATTATTATTATTATACTTATATTATATTTAACAAAGTGACGTAAAAATTAATTAAAATTATAATATATTATAATATTAAAATAATATTTTATGTATTTATGTAAAGTAAATTTTTTTTTTTACTTGTGTTTATATATACAAGTAATTTTAATTTAAGATTTGTTTTTATATTCTTGAATTAAGTAATTTAATAAATTTATATTATATATTAACATAAAAAATCTTTTATTCAAATAAAAAAATTACTAAAAAATTGTTCTCCTATATATAATATAACAACCAATATGATCATATAGAAAATAATTATATATATTTTGCAAACTTATATGTTTGTATGTATATATATATGGTAATGTCTTTTTTTAAACACAAAAGAAAATAAATAAATAAAAAAAGTATTGTCAATCGCGGTGTACGTATGTTTGAAATTTTATTTATAGATAACCCATTTTAGTTTATTATATATTTTATATCAAATAAATACTATGAATATGTGAAAAAAAAGTAAATATAAACTTTTATAATGGAGATAAAAATGTAATACATTATAAAGTAATTAAAAACATACTAAAAAAAATATCATAATTATTTATGTTGGTTACAATCATGACCAGATGTTCCACATCCTCCTGGCCTAGAAGGTGGCTGCAAACGATGTTTATCTCGCAAATCCATCATACCGTAAGTACATACTCATTGTACAACATTGTGATAATCGACGTCAGTAATAGTCCCCTCATGTCCACATGTCACATACATTTGATCAAATGAATATCTTCCAGGGTAATATGAATTTGACGGATTCGAGTGATCTGCTACATATGTCGGTATAGAAGTGAAACTATTTCCATATGAAGTAGAACCTGCGAACTGCGTAAAATCTGACAAGGGTGGCATACTAATAGGGATAGAAGAAGATCGTATAAAGTGTTGTCCTGATGGCATCGACGATGGTCTATACTCTTGCCCAAATACACCAAATTGTGTTGATGGTGTGACCGATGGAGATTGCATTGTACTAGACACAATCAAAATGACTATGTGGGTGCTCGATAATGCTCGGATCGTGGTGAGCTATAGTAGATGATGGACTAGCTCCACTAGTATGAGCAATTGATGAACGTCGTTCAGGAGATAATCTATTTGTTGTTGATCGACGACCAAGATAACTAGTGGATGGTCGAGGATCAATAACCGTGAATCTGGCATCATTGTATGTTGGTCGACAATCCAACCGAGACAACCGTCCTAATCTCATAAAAGCATTCCCGCAACCATTTTTGAGGCGATGCAAGAAGCCTTTGGTCCTGTTATCTAGATTAGGAGTTCTAATGAACTCATCAATATCATAGTACTGTTGATGCAGATAATCCGTCTGTTTTGATTATTTGAAGAAATAAAAATAATTAGATATATAAGTTAAATGTATAAGATATAATAAATTAAATTAAATTATTTAACTAATCAAATAGGCATCTCCAAATGCGCTGCCTTCAAATCCACCCGAGTTTGTACTAGAATGGTTTGTACCTCCAAGTGAGCCAATGTAATGTTCTTTGTACCACTCCCAGTATGTTGGGTCTAATCTCATGACATTATCCGTGTCATGACCATGTACAATATGATCCGACCTATGGTTCCAAAATGCTATGTACTCTACATGTTCAATTTCCCAATTTATGGTACTGTGTCCTCGTGTAACCGAATGTAACTGTGAGGAAGTTGCTAGATCCACTAGTATAGTTTGTATATGCCCAAATTGCCTAAGAACTCGATCGGGACGATGCATCTCTACAATGTTGAAATATACTAATGACACCCTACACTTCCACACTAGTCGTCCGGCTATACAAAAAGGAGGTAAGAATCGCAGTATTTGAGGGGTATAAGGCATCCATATAAACTGCAAAATTATATATTATTTATATATATAAGTAATTGTAATATCACATAAACATGTAATAAGATAAGTGTACTTCAATGCAATAAGAATACATAAAAATACGAAATATGTGTTGAACATTTAGACTATTTAAAGAATCTTTGTAACCTCTCAATAGATTTGTTGTTGTAGTCGAACGTGACAATCGAGTTCGCCATCGAGCAGTTAGTGGGGCACCTCCTTCACCTACAAAAATAGTGTCTCCTACATTTGGACTCATTGTAGGGAATCGCTCTCATACCCAAACCTAATTAGATTTTGATAATAATAGATTAATATATAATAAAATAAATTAAAATATTTAATAATTAATATTAAGAATAATATTCAACCTGTAATAGTAAAACACAGTCTGCAAGTTTGGTTTTTTAATAATTTGGTTTTTTTAAATTCACGAGTTTGGTTTGACTTGGTGGCTTTTTTTTTTTTTTTTTTTTTTTTTTTTAAATCATGAATGAATTGTCATCACATTTCATGTCACATTAATTTTTTTTTTATTCATCAAATAAAAAAAAATATATTGTGTATATGTATATATATTCTTCAATTAGTAGTTGTTATATTATATATATATATATATATATAGAGAATAATTTTAATATTTTTTTTATTTGTATAAAATATTTTTTATGTAAATATATAATATAAGTTTATTAAATTATTTACTTGAAGAACATAAATACAAGTCTTCAAATAAAAAATAATAATTAATTGAAAGAGTTAAAAAAGTAAAAATATAAGAATTTTTTGTTATTCACACGTGGAGGGATTTTTTTAAAAATTATTAATGACTTGTCATTTCATGTCATATTAGATTTTTTTTTTTAAATTCATCAAATAAAATAATATTGTGTATATGTGTGTATATATATATATTCAATTATTTGTTGTTATATTATATATATATATATATATATATATATATAATAAGAATAATTTTAGTAAATTAATTTATTTATTTGAATAAATTTTTTATATAACTATATAATATAAATTTATTAAATTAATAAAAATATTAAATTACTTATTTCAAGAACATAAATATAAGTCTTAAATTAAAATTACAAAAACTAAAAAAAGTAAGAAACTTATGTTATTCACATGTTGAGGGTTTTTTTTTTTTAATTATTATTGACTTTTTTTTTATAAGCTTAATTATTATTAACTTGTCAATTCATGTCATATTGGATTTTTTTTTAAAAAAAAATCATCAAATATATAAAAGATTTTTTATTTAAATAAAATATTTTTTATGTCAATATATAATATAAATTTATTAAATTACTTAATTCAAGAATATAAAAAAAAAATCTTAAATTAAAATCACTTGAATATATAAACACAAGTAAAAAAATTTACTTTACATAAATACATAAAATATTATAATTTCAATTGATTTTTACATCACTTTGTTAAATATAATATAAGTATAATAATAATTAATAATAAATATAATCTATATTATAAAAATTATAAAAAAAATGTTTATAAATTACTATTATTAAAAAATTATAAAATTAAAATTTATAAATAAATTTTTTAAAAAATGAGGGAAGTAGACTTTAAATATTTTATTTAAAAAAAAAGAGCATCTATTTTGGCAAAGTAGATACTGAATATTTTATTAAAAAAAAATAATAAGCCTCTTTGACAAAGGAGTTGCTGAATATTTTATTAAAAAAATGAGTTTCTACTTTTCCAAAATAGAGGTACCATATTTTAGAAATATAATGAAAAAATAATCATATTTTGAAAAGAATGCCAAAATTTATCATATTTTGGGAATAAACCTGAAGAAGGAAGCCCTCCCTCCCTCCCTTAAGGCATGGTCTGACCACCCATTTATTTCAATTTCCTATGACCCCACATGCACATACTTTCCCCAACTTTTTTTTCTTTTGTCCTTTTTCCTTTTTTCTTTTTTCTTTTCTTAAAGAAAATAATAATAATAATAATACATCATCATATCTATCTAATTGTACCCAAGGAAGAAGATATTGAAACAAATCTCTAAATTGAATAAAACATGAATGACATACAATAATGTCATTTACAAAGGTTACCATTAACTATTTACTAATTTATGAAATTGAGAGCTTATTACATTAATTATAGATATGCTAAGTTTTGGTTTCAGGATTTGGTATTCGTCGTTATAACGACTCCGACTAATAATTCAGATTCAGTGCGGGTTGCAGAGTTCAACTCTTATTCGATGGAATGTCTCACCCCGACTGTTACATGTTGCTCAGAGAGAGTATTGAACTCTCGACTTCATTTAGTATTCACAATGCACTTTCCTATTGCGCTAAGTCAAGGGCTTTATATATATATATATGCAAAGTTGGAGGAAGATATTTTCACTAGAGAAGTTCTAACTTTTATTTTGCATTTTATCCTTTTGAGTTATTAATAAAATTATAAATGACACAAATATCTTTTACAAGATTTATATTTGCTTGGAACATGAAATTTGATAGTTGAAAATTGTTAAAATATGACGGGAAGGAACCTTGACCTTGTTGTCTAATTAAAAATAAAATAAAAATTTGATAGTCCAATAAAAAAAAAAAAAAGTGAGGATCTAGTTTGTCCAAATAAAAATAATATAATGATTTAATCATCCATATTATAAAATTATATATATACATGTTTACCAAAAAAAAAAAAAAAAAAAAATTATATATATACACACATACATTATATTCTACAAAAATTTGTTAGGCCTATACAAGAGTTTCCTTTCACAACAAATTGAATGGCAAAAAAGCAAAAGAAAAAAAGAAATGCACTTGCCGGTAAAGTTACGTAAATATATTTTGTCCTCTCTATGAAAACTTTGCTTTGTGTGAGCAATAGCTATAGAGCACAAAGTTTAGCTAGACTACTTAATTTTGTTGCTTCTTCTTCAAGTATGAATGGGGAAGAAAGAAAGAAAGAGCCCGAGCCTGGAACATGAATCCAATAAGTTCTTACTGTACCCTACGATTGTGGCTTGAATTGAAGTCCAAGTGATGATATATATATATAACTACACACAGACATGTCTACTCATAATTGTTTAAATCAGAGATATGACTAATTTTTTTTTCTTTGGAATTGATTTTGTGGTCTCTCCTTTTGAGTACGGAATATCGATCCATGCATTGTCCATCACATCATCCCATCCCATTCATATGTATAACGCCTAGCTCTATACCACCTAGCAATAGACCTCTTCTTAACTTAACTTAACTTAACTTATAATAATATATATACATGTATATGTATGTATGTAAGAAGGAGGTTTGACTAATGATGGGAAATATTAATTTGGGGGAGTGGCGTGAAGAGTGCAGACCAAAGAGAGTGGGTTTGGCGTGGGCTGCACTGACAGCTGACACAAAAAACGCACAGCCACGAGCGGCCGTCTGCAGCTAATTCTATCTAACACTTGTGCTGTCTTCTTGCTTTCAATTGCCTTGCTTCTTAATTCTCGTCTAGTCTCCCCATCTCCCACTATTTACTGTTTTCCCGCGCTCCCAGAGGAGGCATATGCACTCAACACTATTCACTCTTCACTGACCACTCGCCCGCCCATTGTATTTCTATCTCTATCTCTCCACATATATATACATAATTATTTCCCTAACACTTCTCTGTTCGCCCACCTCTACGGAGTACAGACTACAGACCATATTGCTTACCTAAATTTTGTAAAGCAGCCTGGTAGATGGATGCCACGTGCATGCTCCAACTTTTACTTATTGTACGTACGGCAAGTTATATTTTTAATTGGCTTCATTAATTTCTTATATATATATTCAGTGTTTCAACAAATCCAACATACCATATCAAGCTATCATGATTAGGTTTCTGGCCCGTTTCAACACACTCTTACAAGTTACAACATAATTATTAGGGTTTATATTTAATTCTTCATAGTTATTGTTTGTCACTATACAACTATATATAGACAATATATTAAGCCTTTCCCATAATTAAGGATATATTTGGTGATTAACTAGGTTGAAGAGATTGATGTCTTTGTTAACTTCAGTGAGCTTGATCAAGCATTGAACGCAGTTTGAAGGTTATGTTGACTCTAAATTAATAAAAGTAGTAAATATCATAGACTTCAAGACATGTATATCAATGACATTTTTTAAAAATTAATTTTTGTCTTGTATAATCTATCTTTATGTTACAATAAAGATATAAGAGTGTTTGATGATTTTGTAAAATTTTAATAACTTTAGAAAGCACTGTTCTTGATATTGATTTTGCAGAATCAATATCAAGAATATTTATTAACCTAAAAATAACTTTGCTACCTTTCTGATAGATATGTACCTTTTGATATATATCCTTTTTTATAATATTTACTTATAATATTATATTATCTTTTAAATATAAGTGTCTTTAGAAAATCGAACTCTGTTTCAATCTTGGTTCATTGAACCAAATAGATTGTTAATATTTTAAAAATATTGTAATAATCTCCCGTCATTTTCAAAATAAACAGTTATATAAATTTTTCAAGTTGTATGCATAAATAAATGTATCTTGCGATTTGAACCTTTACTTAGCGAAATAACAAATAAAACGCTAATTAATATAAACTTTGAACTAATTATCTTTATTGATAATCTATCGATAAAATCACACATAAAACTTAATACATCAAAACATTACTCTAATGAATGACACATTTATAATCTTTTGTTCGTATCTTTCACAAGTGTATAAAATAAAACCTTTGAATTCCTTGAAGAGACTAACTTTACACTCATATATATATATATATATAATACTATATCAAGTACCCGCGCATCTATATATATTTATTAAAGAATTTAAAATTCATTCTCCTTTCAATGCATGTACCAAGTATTATTAATTAACCTTGGATGGAATAAATAAAATAATCTAATGCTTGCAATCACACTAATATAACATACTTTACATTTTGAACTTGAGACTTGTAACAATGTCAAGAATATGTCCTATTATTAGTAATTTATTGTAGTAGGCTTTAAACTCATTCTTTTTGACACGTTTTATTTAATACCTCACTTGATAAGGTTTTTGTAAATGGAATTGCTAGATTATTGCTTGACCTATTGTTATTACACCATTGAGATCAAATATCTAACATAGCTATGTCTAAGTTTAATGCGTCATGACTTTCTATTGTAAATTTGACTATAGGCTCTTGATAGTGTTTCCTTACTATCACAATGAATAAAAATTGGCGCTACTGGTTTAGGCCATAATGGAATAATATTTCATATGTAACCATTCAACTTTTTTACTTGTTGAAGCTAGAGCTACAAATCCAGCTGCCATAGTTGAATCTGTAATGCAAGTTTGTTTCTTGGAACCCTAAGAGATAACTCCACCTCCAAGCATAAAGATCTAACCACTAGTACTATTGTAGTCTTCATGACATATTAGACTATCCTTCTATAATTTGTAGTTTTCTTGAGATACTTTAATATTCTTTTAACAGCATGCTAATACACATCACTTGGATTACTTGTGTAACTACTTAATTTTTCAATAGCATACACGTCATGACATACATTAAACAACCAATTACTTTGTCATATTCCAATTATGATATTGATTTTCCTTTATTCTTTGTTAACTTTATACTTGGATCAAATTAATGGTGTTGAGATAGGAGTAAAATCATAATGATTAAATTTCTTCAAAATTTTCTTAAATATAATAAAATTGAGCTAAAATTATACTATTTTCATCTCTTATAATTTTAATTCCAAGTATTAAATTTGCCTCATTCATATCTTTTATTTTCTTTTTAAATATCCACTTGTAGTCTATTGGTGAGTTTCGGAAGAACTATGTGTACACTAAAAGTGTCATGACTCCTAAGACTAAATATGCCTTGACAGAAGGAATCCTCTCGAAAACCACTGGGGTTCTTTCTGCCTGCTAATTTAAGACCTAATAAGTATGATAGGATTTTGTAATCTTCGAAACAATTGCGGTTAATTCACTTGTTGTATAGTATTTTTTCAATAAATATAATCATTTTTAAAAAATAAAAAATAAAATTTGATATTCATATTTCTATATTAATAAGTAAGTTTCTATTTTTTTTTTTATATATATCAAGTATGTATTTTATTCTACTTTACAATTTACAAATGAGAGTATTTCATCATTATATTATTATCACTTCGTCAATTGATAATAATTAGTTATTATTATACTATTTTAATTTGTATGTAATATTTTTAACCTATTTACACTATATATATATATATATATATATATATATTCAATCATTTGAACTCAATAAGTGAACTCCATATATATATATATATGGAGGGAAAAGGAAAAAAAAAAGGGTAGAAACTTATTAGTCACTTTAAGGTTCTTTCTTCCCATTATGAGAATTAAAATGATGAGATGTCCTCTTTTGAATATTATAAAAGTTTAACATTATTATTATTGTTTAATTTGAAGTTGGTTACGTAATTATAAGTTTGAGATATGTTTAAAATATAATTTATAAAATTTACAAATATATATTTTAAAATTTTAGGTATTTTTATCTTTACATTGTCTCGAATTCATGACCTCTAGAAGTTATAAGTGAAATTGCTACCAAATAAATTACGTTCGTATATATATATATATATATATATATATATATATATATATATATATATATATATTAGATTTTCAAAGGGGAGGAATTTCAAACTTGCAAGAAAAGTATCTAAATTTAAGGGTAAAAATTGAGTAATTACACCTTGAAATAAACTTTTTTTTTTCTTTTTGGTTCTATTTATGTTCTCTCAAGTCATATATATATGAATGCCAAATGTGATCATAGCTGTATATATTTCTTCAAGCTTATCATCTCACGTGAGCTGGTACTTACCTAACAACAAAAAGAAATCCTTGGGAGGAATATTGTGATTGATTCGATAATAATGGAATCTAAACTTAGCTCAAGAGAAGGGCCCGAATGACCGGCCCGCATCTTCTGGTTTCCAATGTTAAACATTATTCTCACCATCTCTCTAGCGACCGCTTCCTCGATGGGACTTTTACATCTACATTTGCCATCTCTGTTGCTATTTTCAGCTCTATACTATTCAAATAAATATTATTTTATATCTAATGAAATTTTTTTCAACATAATTCTTTAACTATTTATATTTCTCCCGATTCATCATAAATCTTTAATTTCAAATGAGTTGATATTTTATTTATTTTTAATTTTTCTAAATTAGTTTTTTTTTTTCCATCAAAATTTTTGTCATTTTTTGCACGCGACTAAAAGACAAGGAATGGTAAAAATGTACATTTTATGTGCAAAAAAGTAGTAGAATATGAGCTAATTTTAAACATAATGACGAATTTGAGAAAATAAAAAAGATAAAAAATTAATTTATTTAAAGATATAATTCTCACTAAATCGATTAATAGTTATTTTAATTAGATGAGTTGACTAGTTAATAATATAACACATTAACCATTCTGATCGGGAACAAATTAGATTTGACACAATTCATATTGATCTTAATTTCCACTAAACCCGTAAAGAACCAAGCAAATTAACCAAATTGTAATATCTAAATTTTATATCTATACATATAGATGAATATATATATATATATATATATATATATATATATATATATATAGAGCTAGTCTTGCAGCTAAATCAGATAAACACTTCGCCAAAAACTGGCCATGTGTTGAATCTTTTGGACAAAGCATTTGGATTTTCAAGGAAAACACATATAGAGGAAAAAGGATGGTTCAAAGTTTTGAAAAGTGTTGTGGCTCTGGTTTTAGTGCAAAATACACAATATATATATATATATATATATATATATATATATATATATATAATCGTTAATGCTTATCTTAATCATGCATGCTGCTTTCTTTTTATATATTATTAATTAATGAGCCAACCCATTACGGTGTTAAATAAAAACAAATTGGTGAAAAGCCAGCTGAAAACAAGCTCGCATGATCTCCGGAAGAGATGGAAATGGAGATATTGGACCACTCAGAGCAAATGTAAAGAAAGAAACTACTTTCATTCATGTGAAGGGCACATATATATATATATATATATTCAATTAAAGCTTCGAATCTATCAAATTATAAAAGAAAAAGAGAATTGGTTGCATGTTCTGCTGACTTTCTTGGAAGCCACTTATGATTCTTCAAAGTGGGCTTAGGATTTGGAATTGAATTAATCAGTGGTTTGTTGTACTCTCTCTTCTCTCTCTCTCTCTCCTTGGAAGACCAATCACTAGCTAGCTTAATACGTACCATCTCCAACTAGGGTTTTTAATTAAATTAATGCAAATTGCATCTGTAATTACAAAATTTTTTAGAGCTTAAAAACAGCCGACCAGATTGAGGGGTCTCCACGTGATCGATGGTGATGGTTATGGAATCGTTCTCGTCATCCCTCCACCTGCTAGCTAGCTACCTCAGCCACCACCATTACCATCACCACACCCTCTCTCTCTCTCTTCGCTCTAAAAAAATAGGGCAATTGGGTTTGCATTATATAATATATGTCGTAGGTGTCAACGGTTCCTTTTCACGGATCCATTATTGAGTGATTGATGCGGCCGAGTTTCGTGTAAATATGCTACTTTTTATATATAGGCAGACGACATTTACACAGTTACATGTAAACTTTTTTATAGTATTGAGTCACTTTCATCTCATCTTTCTATAAAGCATTTTTTGGTTTCTTTGTATAATTTGTCAAGCTCCCTCCAACACCATCTTTTCAACCTATTTAATTTTTTTTTTTTTTTAAATGAATTGAACTGTTGAAATCATATCAAGAAAACTATTAATTAACAATCATGCATGGTTCTTGCCCTTTACCCCACACCCTCCGGCTTCATAATCATAATCATTTTCAGGAAATTTTTTCTTTTTTTGTTTTTGTTTTTTAAGGGTCAAATTTAATCTACTGAGCACGGAAATCAAACCCCAACCAGACATATTTCTACGTGTAATTGAAACCCTTACCTTAACAGTTGTGTACCATCCAAAAGACAACGCATGCAATCATTGAAGCAAACTTAAAAAGTGATAATTATCAAGCAAAACCTGACCACTACTATCATGTAGAATATATATATATATATATATATATATATATTAATCAAAAGTTGTGTGAATGCTAAAACACAAATTATGATTTGGATATATATATATATATATTATATATATATATATTCTTTAGGACATGCAATTCAATGTCTACATGTAGTTCATGATAATTCAATATTATATATTTTTTGTTTTAACATATATAAAGATATATGCGATAGAACTCACAACGCATATTCTTTGTGAGTTACAAGTAAAATTTATAATATAAAAATTAACACACATTATATGCCTTATAGTTATTTATATACAGTATTTTCAAATCAAAGTCATTATTATAGTCTTTATGAAGAAAAAACCCATGAATATATATATATGTATATATGTATATGTATGTATGTATATATATGTGTGTGTGAGAGTTGCGGATGCTGTTTTAAGCATGTCAATACAACAATATACTTCTTAATTACTTCTCACAACTATATTATTTATAATATTCTTAGTCCGAAAAGACAGATTTCTTACATCAATTGATTGTAATTTTCTTTAAAGAGGTCTATATGTCTCGCTTGAGATATATAATTGTCTATGAGCTGCACCTATATATTTGTCCACCTTTGATTGCAATTGTACTTCTATATATATATATATATATATATATATATATATATATATATATATATATATTACTATAAAAAAATTCTCGATAGAATTAATGAAGGAATTTTTATTTATATATACACCTTTTTCTACACTAATTCTTTAAAAGATCTTCTCTCGACATTCTTAAACATATACTGCAAGAAACTAAAGTTTATGTTTCTCAAAAAGTTGACAGACATGATCATGAATAATATATATATATATATATAAAGGACTCCAAAGAAATTAAAATCATGGATTTAATAATTTTAATTAAGGAAAATGATTAGTTTGAACGTGACGGTTGCTATAATTAAGAACACTTAACGATTTTTGCAGAAAACATTTGACTCCTTGTAAAACTCATATAATATATATATATATATATATATATATATATATATATATATATATATATATATATATATTAAATAAACAAAAGAAGGGCAACTTGGAATCGTAATATTATTTATTGTAGAAAGTTTATATATAGGATATTCATTTGACGTTGGTTTTGCAAGAAAATGGAATAAATTAATTGAAGATTAATAAAGATTATCCATATATAAAATTAAGGTTATATATATCTTGATTGGCAAGTATTATTTAAAACAGCGAAAAAGAAGATCAGTAAACATAAATTGGGATTGCAGATATTATTACGTTCTCCGTACAGTTCAGAAAATTGTATGTATAATTTAAGAAAGAAACATATATATATATATATATGAGAGAAGCTGTGGATCCCGACATGAGAAGATAACGACCGAATTAATTTTTCTCCGACAGTTAAAACTGCGAAGAAAAAAAAAACAGACTTTTTTCCCAAACTGCTGGTTAAAAAAAAATTTTAAAAAAATAAAAAATAAACATACTTTGATGTGCGGGAATGTGCCCTCTTTTTTCCCACAGAATGAGTAGAAACAGTAGGAATTTTTCAAAAGCTACAAGATATATAGAATATGCCATGAAAGCAAATTGTTTTAGACACGAGAAACTGGTAATAGAAAACTCTGAATTCTTCTTTTTTATTTTATTATTTTTTTTTAATGGTCATCGGGACTAATTAATATAAGCCGAGGAAAATTAAGCAAACTCTTTTTCTGGGCTTTCAACCATTTTTTTTAATATTTGATCCATTAAAGAGATTCGTATAACGGATCCTGACTTTATGGGCCAGCTTGCGTATGTGGTAATACACATTTCAAATAGGCATTGATTCTTTCCGTTTTCAAATAAGGCCCATGTTAGTTTATTATTTTATGACCTTGATGAGGCAAATGGACCATCTGAATCAACAAGCAGCAGAAATTGATTTAGCAACCGTCACGTTCCTCTCCTTTTAAGTTAGAGTTATCAATTCACTTGCGCATTAGAGTGAGACTATATATATTGTTATTTTACGTATTTTTGACATATTTTAAGTGCGCTTTCAACTTTATGTGTTATTGAGTAAAAAATTTAAAATTTTTTAGTTAATAACCCTTCAATTTTTTAGACAAACTATATGAAAATCTTATTTACAATATATATTTATATTGGTCCTTTTCTATTCAAACAATAAGAATATCCACAAATGTGGCGTGAAAGTTGCTCACCTTATTCCTTAATCATAAGGTTGGGAATTTAAACCTTACTCATAAGAATGAGTCATATTTTGTGACCAATTAAATGCAAAAGGGATTAGTCAGTGCATATATACAAAGTTAAAAAATAAGAATATCCACATGGGAATGCAAATAAGAATAGAAAAATTGAGTGTGAGAGAATTTGCTTCGTGAAAAATAAAAATAATTTGGTTTGCTTATAAATGAATTAGTACACTAAGCAAATGGTAAGAATGTGAGGATAAAATCTTGTTTTTCAAATAAAAGTTATACTCTACCAATTTAATATAATATAGAGCTGTAAACAAACCAAATTGTTCGTGAACAAAGCTCGTTCCAACTCATTTATGCTCGGTTCGAGCTCATTTGTTTATTAAACAAACCGAATTCAAACAAATTTTTAGGCTCGATTAATTTTCGAGCGTACTCGAACACTTGTTCGCGAACATAATCGAGCGTTCGCGAACAAATTAAAAATATTTATATATATTATATATTATTTATTATTAAAAAAAACTACTAAGTTTGACTCATATACCTTTTTTTCCATTATCTTCTCTCTCTACCTTTTTTACAATTACAATTTACAAACCCTAGTAGTGTGGATGACGGCGGCTTCTTCTCAAAAATTATTTAAGAATCTTCTCCAAAGTGTTGCTACATTTGAGCTGTCCATAAGTGTTGTTGAATGGATCTTCTTAACCCATTAACATTCAAAGGTAAATTAGCAGACTTTTCTTTGTATTTTCCATTTTCATTAACATTCAATGTTGCTTGTGCTGTTAAAGTTCCCGAACAGATCCGAAAACTTAAATTAAAAATAAAAAATAAAAAAAAAAACCCTCAAATGTTTATTGTATTTAATTTATGAAGAATATCAGTAAATGAAATTATTTTTATAAGATTTTCTAATTTATTGAATCATTAAACAATTAAATTATATAAATTCTTGTTATTTAGAAATTTGAAGCCTTGAAAAAAATTTAATATTTTTATTATTTTTTTAAATATTTGAATAAGCTAAATTCGAGCTCGAGTAAGCTCGAAAGTTAAACGAGCGAACTCGAGTTATATGAACAAATAATCGAAAGAACTCGAACAAAATTTTTAGTTCGAAACATTAAACGAGCTTACTCGAACAAGTGCTCGAAAAATTAATCAAACAAGTTCAAACTTTCGATGTTCGATTCGGTTCGGCTTGGCTTGGCTCGTTTACAGCTACAAATACAAATTGAATTCAAACTAATCAAAATAAATATCAAATAACTTTAAAAAAAGAATGAATATTTTTTAAGGGAAAACAAGAAAGATATTTACTATATTAACACTTGTGAGAAATAAGAGTAAGAGGAGTAGGAGTAGGAGGGAAAAGTTTCTCCAATGTGTAGGTGAGTTAGTAAGAAATTTTCTTGACTTAAATGAGGTCAAGTCAAACTTTATTTTATATATGTAACTGTTTAAAATTCGGGGTCAAAGTTTCTTCCATCAAAAGACCAACTCAAATAGAAATTAGTTTGCATGTAAATTACCTTAAAAATGTCTTCTTCTAATTTAAAATTCAATTAGCACAATTGTCTCTTAATCCAAAACGAGAGAAAGGTTGAGAAAATGTTTTTTTTTTTTTTTTTTTTTTTTTTGGGTGAATAAGGTTGAGAAAATGTTATATGGCCAATATTAGGCAAAAAAATGGTGGAAGGTTGGAAAACGTGTAAGTAATTGTAACCCCCATTTGGTCTTTTGATGACACCCGTGAGGAACAAGTCTTATCATGTCATTTTTTAACCATTCTCTGCATAGAAAACAAAATTGCACCCTGCATTTCATTTAAATATATATATATATATCAAATTTCTGGCAGGCCCTTTGTCATTTGTCACCACCTGAGCAGACCACTATTATGAGTTTAGTGGTATTTTTACATTTAATTATTTAATATTATTGCTATAAAATTAATTATAAATATTTAAATTCGTATAATACATTTTTGTATATTTTTAAAGTAAAACAAAATATTACAATTTTCGTCCCTCAAAATTGTATAAAAACGATTAGACTTAAAAGCTATAAGTGAACATTTTTTTTTTTTTTTTAAAGATTGAAGTGTTTTTTAATATACTTTTTCAATAAAATAAATTAATAAATATCAACTATAAAATATAATTTTTTAATATAATATATATAAAAAAAATCTCAATCAAAATCAAGTATTTGTAGGATGTCCTCTCTTAGCTTTTTCTGTTTAAAGTGCCGGCACACGCTGTTTTCCTTTTTGGTTGGTCATTATATATATACATATAAAGTTTTCATTTAAAAATTAAATTAAAAAAAAACCCCACCCATTCAAATATATAAAAATAAAACAAATTAAATAAAAAGTCAAATGTCACATTATAATATATATATATTTTTTTTAAACACATTTGACTTTTTCATGTAACCACCACATTTTTTGACAATAGTAAATATGTTATATTTCATAATAAATTTTTATATTTGTATGTAAATTTAAAATATGAAAAATAAAAGGTTAAATAATAATAAAGTATAATTACAGTTTTTCAAATTTAAGTTGATTTAAGGGCGATTATAGCTTTAGTTACATCTCTAGCAATAAACTAACAATGACAAAAATCTAATTAAAGCTTAATACCTTTTTTGGCAGATGCTGTCAGAACATTGGGCATTGTTAATTCCGAAGAGATCATCCATCTGCTCCTGGATGGATTAGTTAATTTACAAAATATTTCAACAAGAAAAAAACAAATAATATTGATTAATTAAGCTGCATTCATCGTCATCATAGATTTGAATTCTTCAAAGTTCACAAATCCATCACCGTCCTTATCAACCCCTTTAATCATCCGCCGGCAATGTTTAAGGGTACATTTTTTCCGGCATCCCAGGCTGATCAGAACCCTCTGCAACTCCTTGGCAGAGATGAATCCGTTTTTATCATTATCAAATATGACAAAGGCTCCAAAAAGGTCGTCTTCTTTTGCAGACAAAGTTGGGATTCCGTGATCGGAAGTGCGGCCCATGACGCTCATGAATTCGTCTAAATCAACCAACCCATCTCCGTCGCGGTCCATCTCTCTCACCATGACTTCGGCTTCGGTGGCGGCGGAAGACTTTTCTTGACCAAGGCTGAGGAGGACTTGGGTGAGTTCCGGAGGGGATATTTTACCATCCCCGTTGGTGTCAATGAATTTGAACACGTGTTTTAACTGATTGGACAGTTCCATTGTCGGGAAAGACTGATCAGTAGTCAACCAACTGAAATCAGAAGACAGGGGGGACTTTTTGGGTTTCCTTCCCTTCCGGCAACTAAATTTGTTCTTCAACAAATTGAATTTTCTGGAGATGGCGGCCAAAGAGAGAAAGCATGCCATGAGAGAACCCATAAATAAGGAAAAAGAATATATATATATATATATCTGTATGATGATTCGATTGAGAGAAAAAAGTATTGAGATTTGAGAGAGAGGGGGAGGGGGAGGGGGAGGAGGAGGAGGGGGAGAGATTTGACTAATTCCAAAAGAAAGAATAATTACTAGCTGAAAAGAGACAAAAAAAGAGAGAAAAAGAAACTAAAACAGATTGATTGACAGGTAGGAGGAGGAGGAGAAGGAATCGGTTTAAGTTCTTAAAATTTAAAAGTTATGGGGCTGTAATGTGGCTTGGCTACTCTTAAGAATATGAGAATGCCAACATTGTTGCTGTATCCAGTTTCTTGCTGCCCCCAACCCAACAATGCCAGCCATCATTTCCCAGTACAGAACCAGAAGCTTTCCTTTCTTAGTAACCACCACATTTTTTGAACTTTTTCAGATTGCCCCCCACTGGGAAAATAAACATATCTGGGAAAGTTAAACTGGCGTTGGGGGGGTGGGGGTCTCAGAACAAAAAGGATCCAGTATTTGCCATAGTGGAGGCCAGCAAGAAAAAAGATTATAATTCTATTGGCGAGATTGCCGGTAAACAGATAATGACACTACTACTACTTCTATTGTACTATCGCCCATTGGGGTCTCCGCAAGTGAAGGAAATCAAAATTGACCACATTCCAACTCCCTTCTCTCACATACAAACAATATATTTATATATATATATACAACCTAACTGTCCTACCAGAATTTAGAAAATGATTAGCTAGAGAAAGGAAGATAGGAATTTTACCTTGCATCCACGCAAATATCTTGATAACCATACTGTTTTCCAAAAGAATATCTTACCCTAATTGCGTCACTCCCCACACCCCAACTAGTATTGTAACTCATAAGCCATTTAAAAGAGGACGTTGATCAATAAGAAACACCAACCAGTAAGCAATCACCTTTAAGTCCTCAGTAGATTTATCAAAAGCTTCTGCCGCCTGTTCTCTTTCACCCACGGTTTTGGACGTGTAAAAAGGTCCAAAAGTTAAAAAATAACTTTTGATTCTATACCACAAGGGCATTTTTACACATCAATCTTGCTCGGATTATGAAAAAAAAATTAAAATTAAAATTAAAATTAAAACTACACATACAACATCGAAATTCCTAATGAATTGACTATAGGTGGAACACAACCAAGCCTTTGAATATAAACTACAAAGTTTCAAAGCACTTGGTTATCAAAATCCCTTCTAACTCGTCATCATACACGAACTATACTTCCATCATAATCATTTCATGAAGGGGTAAAAAATAGTGAAAAGTAAAATTTGCAGGGCTCTGGTGCAAAGATATCACACATGGTTCCATCTGACCTTGTTCCTACCTCCTCAGTAGGATGGAAGCAAAACAGGGCCGACCGATGACCTGAGCATGTCACTAAGGGCTAGCTGAACCTCATTCGATCCATGCTCACAACTTATTAAGCTCGATAGCAAAGGGAAAAAGCATGGAAGGTTCCTCTCGAATAATGGGTCTTGGAGACAACGTACAGCTTGAAGTGTACTAACTACAAGAGGTGCTCTTGCAGCTAATTCTCTCCGCCTACCAGAACCTAAAGGAATTAACCACTGAACCTGTCCAGTAATAGATGATTCAGCCTTCGACCCTGAACGTGCAATTTCAATGTAGAACTGTAAGACCTCTTGGCAAAGTTTCACAAGGTATGCCTCCACATCTGCCTCCCCATAATCAGAACCACTATCCTCTGCAAGATTCTGCAACAGTGTGAGGCAAACTTGATAACACTCGTTCTCAAGGCGCAACAACGGTGGATCTTGCATTTGAGTCATGGAAGCAAGCTCTTGTAATTTAGCACGTAATGTAGTATCAGTATTTATCTTGTGAGCATGAAATGCCACAGCATGCATTCCTTCAAAGAGGATGATTGTGTTTTTGACTGAAAGCTGGAACCGGTACATGGTGTAGATCTCCATCACTGCCTGCAAATTGTGAACAAAATACTTTAGAGCCAAAGTGCTAAAACTATTGAAGGCTCATACTAGTATTTTACCATACATAGTAAAGAAAAGTTATTCTCAACAAAGGATCAAAATTATATCAGAAAGATGTCATTATTGCACCAACTACTCAGGGTTATATAGATGAAGCACCTCAGCCAACAATAGCAAACAGTTAGATCCTCAACCACTGATCTGAATCTCCAAACTGCTAGTGGCTTTTTTTTTTCTTTTCTTTTTTTTTTCAAATGCCCTTAGTAAAACTGTTAATTTTACAAATTAACAGTAGATCCATAATTTTACAAGACTATAGGCAAGACTATAATCAAGACTAATTTTACAAATTCCTATAATATAGCCAGGGGTTAGTAGTAGATCCATGTGTTAATCGGGATGAATCTTAAATTAATGAAGTTATTTATGGTTCTGTATGAGAATAAAACATTTACTTCAAAATTAAAAAAAGAAAAAACTGAACACTCAATTTTAAACGTTTAAGAAAAATGGAATTCATTAATATTCAATTTTAAATGCCAAAATAATAATAGTAGTAAACATATAAGAAAAAGTTAAATGGATTAGGTGAATACTCTCAAAAGAACACACACATAATCAGACAGAGAATAACAGCAAGACAAGACTTTGTGTATGTTTAGAGATGCAGAGCGTTTCAATGTTTTCAAGTTTCAGCTTTCATGCATATCATGTCAACTGCAATATTCAGGCACTTATGCAAAGAAATAATGCAGCTCTTCAAATGAACTTTGAACAGCACCCACCCACAACAGGCAGGTGCAGGCAAAGTCACCTTTATCTCTGTCTATTTTCTCTCCAATCCCTCATTCAGCTTGAGTGGTTCATGTTTAGATTTTTTTTTTGGCCCCCTTTCCTAATTCTAATACAGAAGAATTGAAGTGATTATCAGTATCTGACATAAGCAAGCATCAATAACAAAACTATCAGATGATTATAAACTAGTAATCAGTTTATATCTGTCCTTCCAATTAAACCATTATTGAACTACAGTAAAGCCACCATATATGCATTCCCTAGTTGGCTATTCTCAGATTACATATACCTGGAGTCATAGAAGGCCCTTCACATATACTAACGCAGCAAGAAAGACTCAAGAACAATCAAGGATTGCTATTTGAAAGATAATCAAAGTTCAAAGAACAGAACTCACACATTTACTGAAAATACATCATAATTGTTGTTCTCCAAATAATGGAGACAATGAGACTAGGAAACTGAAATTATCATTAAACTCTAATCCAACTAAGACAAGGAAACTGAAACAGTTAAAACAAAATAAAACTCTAATTCAACTAAGACTAGAAAATTGAAATAAATTAATTAAAAAAAAAAAAAAACTAAGACGTATTTTCTTGGGACTAATAAAATTGATTTGTGGCCCATCCTATGTCATATACCAAGACCCACTTTTCATCTGCTGCATACTAAAATCAGTTTATTTTCCAAAAGAAGTACCAAATAAAAACATGAGCATAAAACATAAGCACATTTTAAACTGTATGGCCGTTCTGTCCAGGAAGTATAATGGCTAAGCATAATCCAGATGCAAAGACTAACTAAAATCCAGCAATTAAAGACTGATTAATTGGAGGAGCTTCTAAGCCAATATCATAATTCTCTAAAGATGTATAATAGCACAGAAACTTTTCATAATACCTTAAAAAAGAATGACAGGGATCAAATTTAGTGAAAATAATGCACAGGAAGTAAGTGTTGCAAAGACAGCCAAGAAATATACAACATAAAGAAATAAAAAACTAGCATTGAGAATCAACATCTGAATTATTTAGTACATATAACAAAAAAGTAGTTACCTGAATCAACAAAAGTTGAACAGCAGCTCGACATTTCGCATCTGAAATAGCAGCATAGAGACGGTGTCTCCTCAAGTCCTCCATGTCATCATCGTATGTGCTACTTTCTCCACCTGCCTGTCTATTCAAATCTTCCTCATTTTTCCAATATTTACCACCTTCATTGAAGACAAAAGAGTAATCAGGACATGTTGCATCAGCAGCATCTTTCAGAGATAAAACAACTTCATGCCACTTGTCTTCAGAGAACAGATTCCCAGCATTACTCATTAAACGAACAAATGCAGCAATACCAATGCCAGCAAGACTTTGGTGGGGACGCTTTATAAAACTCACCAACAGCAAGAGTACTTTTATCAAAAGTGGATTCACAGTGCTATAAAACTTAACAAAAAGATCAACAACTAGTTGCAAAGCAAGTGTACATGTCTCGTACAACCATGCATCTTGATCAAGTTCACCACTTTCACCATCGAATTCTGAGCTGTCACCAGAAGGATCAATAGCATGTCGAACATAGTCAAATATTGGAAATAAGACAGACTCAAACACCCTTTCCCATAGGGGTAGAGAAAAATGATGACCATAATTCCGTAAAGTGTCAAACAGTACTTGCAGAGCACTCTTTCTAATTTCAGGCCTTGGATCAAAGCTAAGTTCAGATAATCCTGGAAAAAGGAAGTGAGAGATTTAATCATACTCAGTAGAGAAAATACTGGAGAAAGACCATGGATGAGGTTTATATATATTTGTCTTACCAGCCAACAAAGGAAACCAGAAATAGAGATGAGCCTCTTTATCTGTCAACTCAACATTGTCCTGTCTTTTATCTTTTGCTTTCTGTGGTGAAGAGGGGGAGACTTTTCCAGAAGTTTCTTTATTTCTGTTCCTGGAGCCTAAATCACCTTCAGCAAGCTTTGTTGCACAGAAACGAAGAAAACCAATGGCATTAAGACTTATATCTTTGTTGAATCTATTATTTGTGAATGCTATTAGACAATTGACACAGTCCGTGAAAGTGGTGGTCTCAGTCTCAGTTATATATGGGAAATAATCTCGTACAATTTTCTCAATTATCTCAAAAGCCAAGAGTACAATGTTTTTGCGCTCATCCTGAGCTGCAGTGGTGAAGACCTGTAAAATCAAGATAGTAGATTAAACATATTTGTATAAGCCAAGAAATTATAAGTCAAATGCAATACAGAATAGGCTAAATCCAATCATGCAACACCAAGAGATGGCAGATCCTGTACCATGAACATGCTCTTCCATCCTGACTTGACATTTTTAACACGAGACAAAACCATTTGAGAAACACATCTGATAATTAATTCTCTAATTTCAACAGCATTGCTCTTGCGCATGACTATAACAAAAGGTTTCATGAATTCATTCTGAAAATTATAGTTTGCCAACTCTTCTCGTTCCAAGAACTTCATTGATAATTGGCGTAAGGAATCCATGGCAAATATGGCAATAGAAAGGTTTTCAGAACAACCAATTGCCACAAAGAAGTCAGAGAGTACGCGCCAGATTTTTGACCAAACAAGCCTGATACGGTTCATATTGTAGTGCCTGTAAGGGGAAAGAACAATTATTCAAGGATAATATAGAAAGAAAAATGGACCATATATAAATAATTAATGAGGTTTAGAAGGTTTCCAATTAAACATACGCAATCTCAACGATTTTCGTAAGGCTGAAAACCCGTGGATCAGAGGTAGATCGTAATTCTTCCATTGACACTTTGCAAAGGGCCTTCACAAAATCAACTATTGCCTCACTATTAAGTTTTTGACTCCTTGTGAATATGCGGCTCATCTCACCAACTTGCTCCAACATGTTCAAACTAGAGACTAGATTGTTCATTTGTTCAGATGTAATCCCTGCAGAAGCATTACCACCAATACCAGCACTGTCATATGAACCCCTTCTCACGGATGCAGCTGCATTTTGAATCTTTCCAGGCCCCTTCTTTTTAAGAACGGGAAGGATGTTTGATTTTGATTGTTTTGACTTGTCAAATTCATTTTGTGGAACTGCAAAGAAAGTTGCATCTGGAAGAGCACCCTCACCCAAGAGATGCAAATGTTCAAATCGAGATACGCATGTCAAAATATGCTCCCAGGCATCCTGCAAGTAATTACCTTCTTCATCTGCAATTGTGACTATTGCCTGAATAAGAAATAAAGACAATGGTTATACCTCTAAAAGTTCAAAGACATACAAGACATACATTACATAATAGGAACCCAAATAATATAAGATTCTTTAATAGCTGATACTGCTTTCCATATGAATTATGTAAAAAAAGCCAGACAAAAACAGAATGGTGCATATTTAGGAACAGAAATAAAAAGTGACAGAGTGTACTTTAATAAAATCTAGTTAAAAAAGCAGAAATTTGCAATACAGATCAAATTGAACAGAGGCATGTGAGATAAAAATGCTAACAAGTAGGAACTACATGGTAATTTAATCATTCACAGGTAATTGGACTAAAACAGCAAAATATGCTTCCAAGGTACTTCATTTTGAAGCATTGACCTTAAGTCACCATAATAATACATTTCATCCAAAATCTTCATTAGGTTTCAAAGTTAAAATATCAGAATTGATCATAATTCTTAAACTGCTACCACTATACAAGAGTGCTGATTGCATGACATTAGAGCAGCAAATTCAAAGTTTCTACCTTGATGGCATCAATATTTTTCTGCTTGATATCTGCAGGTGAATGAAGAGAAGTAAATTTTGCCAGCGATGTAACAAAAGCATCTCTATGAGTTTTCATGGACATTGCAGCAGTGACATGAATTGCACATCGGAAGCCTTCCAAACAATGGCCAATAACAACTTCATCATCACTTTGGTCAAGAGGAACACTGAATGCAGCCAACATCGGCGCCCAGCAAACCTCAATCATGAACCTTAGGATGACTACATCTGTAGCCGCATAATAAACTGACCTACATAATATCAATGCAAGATAAACGTCAAGAAAATCCAGACAGTCCACCATATATCCACAATAGTCAACTCTTTCACCATCAATAATGAGGGTGCTAACAAACTATAAAAAAACAAACAGAACCACGTTCAAACCCCAGCCAAATGAAAACAGATAAAATGTTGCTTCGACAAAATTTTACTCACAGACGATTGAAATTTCTAAGCTTACTTAGAATCTTAAAATATCTAATATCTATTGTGAGTACTTATATAAAACTTTTAAATACATATCATACAAAATGAATAAAATAGAATGACTTAGAGAAGGGAAAGACAAGATTTCCTCTTACAGTGCTGTACACATTAAAAGTACCCTTCAAGGAAGTAAACAAAATTTCATAGCTGGGCTACGAAATATTAGCTTCAGGATATTAGTAAAATATTTATTTCTAAAGCTTCATTAATTCTTATAGATTCACTTGTCAATTGAATATCAATTACTAAATGTGATTTTAAATTTTACTTTTCCACTACTCACCCTCCAATAATCCTTGTATTTGAAAAAACAATGTGTGAAGCATCAATTAACTGTTAAAGAAACATTCATCATGCACAACAGTCTTACTCAGATTTTCGAGCTTTCTCTTTAAATTGTTCTTGCATGTGCCTCACAAGATCATCACTGGTCCCCATATGATTTTCTTCGCCTCTCTTACGTATCACAATATTCAATATACTGTCTAAGCCCAAAATTCTGTTTGAATTTAGAGACTGCTTCTGTTGGATAGATAAATCATCTTCCTTCATTTTGATCTCCTTTTTTGATATTCTCTCAAACAATGATCTCAAATACTCCTCTGGCAAATCCTTTCCATCATCTATCCCTCGATTGTTCCTTATAAAATCATCAGCTGACATCTGCATAATTTCATGTCCCATATGTTATAAAATAAACTTAATACAGGAAATAAACCAGGAAAGAGTTCACCGATAACATACCTTGTTTTTCACCATTGGGTTATGAGCATCAGTATTAAGCAAAATAACTGAGTAAGCAAGAACATAGGCTGTATCAGCACTGGTAAAGACCGTCGGATTACCTTTGCAGTACCGTTCAGCAAACTTCTCCATTATCCGATCAATCTTCTGTGCCTCGCCAGGCAACCTAAACCCTTGTAGGAAAACTCTAATTGCCTCATCAAACTCCAGACCTTGAAAGTCAAACGAATCCACATATGCATGCATCACCTTCAGAGATAACTCTTCTCTTTCTCCAAGGTAATCACCAATCAAAGTCTTATTCAAACCAGAGCAGTTTCTCAGGAAAGCTGCAATCTCTTCAGCTGTGTTCCCTACTTTATTTGCCTTTATCAAGAATTCTATACCTCTCTTTGGCTTACGGTTAAAGAGAGAGATACCTTCCTGCCATAAGTTTCATGGAAGGCTCATATTAAAATCAAATGGTAAATGTGAGAAGTACAACCAATATGACTCAATTTGAGTACACATAGTTATCACTCACCTGAAGCTCAAGTTTGTAAGCACGTCTCTGTTCAATTGTTGAAGCATCAGAAACTTCACTGGAAGCTTCAGAATGAGAATCAGAACCTTCAACTGGTTCTTCATCATTTCCATTTACCATTGAGATGCTTCCTGATTCAGAACTATTTTCAGATGATTCAACTTTCTTTGCAGAATGAGTATCTGGAATTCGCAATTGTTTGTTCATCCAGTCTCCCATTGACTTCAAAATAGAAACTAAGCATTTCATAGCTTCTAGCTTCATGGTAGTATCTTGAGGTGGCAACAAGGTAGTTGCAGCACCAGGTGGGACACCTTGAGCAGTTTTAAGAAGTCCATTGACCATTCTGAAGGGATTAATAAGAATATAGGAAAAAAAAGATTGAAGTTAAAGATGACTCACAGATAGAGAATAACAAGTATAGAATCAAGGATAGCAGCTGGAACAATAATTTCTAATGTCACCTAACAATCCCTAGAAGCATCCCAAATTAACTTATAAAACAAATACAAGAACAAAGACCACTAAGATATTGTACCTCTCGAATATGTTTGAAGAGTTGACATCACAATCATAGTTAAGGAAAATGTCTACCAGAATCTGAGAATCCACACAAAGCTTATCGAGAAACCGAAGAACTATCATCTTTTGCTGAAAATTCGGTTGAGCAACATTTTCCAGTACTCTGAGCACTATCATAGGAAAGAATACTCCAATTTCTGCCTTCAAGCCAGCTCTAAATCTTGACACCAGACTGATGAAAATTGAGCATGAAAGCTGGAAAACAATCATGAGTGTCGATGCACTGTTCTTCAGAAGTGAAAGGCACAGGTACTGCTTAATGGCACCCAAAAATCTGTTTTTAAGGTGAAGGACAAGTGAATTAAAGTAACAGAAATCTAGGCTTGACAAAATCAGATGGGGACAAAAAGGAGAGAGAAAGGAGAACTAGGCAGGCAAGACAAGTATATCAAGCTTAATGAGCAACAATACTTAACTAGACTTCACATTAGCAAAAGGTCAAAACAGAAAAAAAAAAATAAACAACATCCCTGTTAACTGACATTACTCTTAGCAAAATCTATTTGCATTTGTGAAACATAATGCTAGATAAGAGAATGCATAAAATAACATATTCTTGGGGAAAGGCCAGAAGCTAGGAAAAAGAGGATCAATATAAGCACGAATCTGTAGAAATTTTCTGCTATTAGATCACATATCAAACCAAGAAGTCTGCAGCATATTCACATTTGTTTGCAACTGAGAAGTCTAACTGGAAAGGCAGAAAAAGGTATGCATCCACAACTTCCACTGTGAAATCGAGATGCAGCAAGTAAAGAAAATGTTATTTTACAAGGACCCCCACTTGAAAGAGACGAGTTGAATCATATCTCTCCTCTCTTAACACATAGAGTTAAGCTATGCCTATTCCTACCATACCCAAAACCTGTTGCTTGAATTTCAACCTCAGAAGCAGCTATTATCATGAATATGCTAGAGTCTCAAAAGCATATCCTGGTCTATTACCACCCACTCAGAATCGAATTTATACAAATTCCAAAACTTCTACAAGACAATGCAGCCTCATTATCCAAATATTCAAGCACAATTAACTCATACAATTTCCAAGTCATGCTTTCATTAACTGATGGAACAAGAGAATAGTAAAAGTAGGATATACTACTATTAGCATGGAAATTTACTTGCAACAACGATGTAGTACCTTTCACTAGTCCTAAAAATTGCTCCAGCATTCTCCAGCAAAATTTTAAGCAACTCCAACGCAACAATCTTACCCCTCATCAACTGTGGATCTGCCAGAGCTTCCTTGGGTGGGGTCTTCATTGACAGCTTGCACAATGCCCGGAAAACTAGAAAGGCATCCCGCCTCAACTTATTCCCAATCTGAACTTCCAAATCATCATCCCTCTCCACCACCTCACCATCCACCAACTCCCCTTTCCGCCCTTCTAGTGCTGTTTTATACATGCTAATCTCCCAATATTTTGCGTCCAACATGTCCTTATCTGTCGAATCCAATAAATCTGCTGGATTTGTTGACTCTACAGTAGAGGTTTTGGTCTCGAATGCCCCGTCATGTGCCCCGCTCGATGCAGCTGCTGCTCTAGGAGTACCGGGATTCAGAACCCCATCAATGTCTTGCATTATTTTGGTTATAAAACCCTGCACAAACATCGTCATTGTCCCATCCGCATCTGTTTTTTCGGTAGGCTCCATTAGCTCCGCCACAACAATGGGCTGAATTGGCACAGTGGACGAATCAGCCTCCATTCGGCGAAAGACTATCACAAGCATTTGAATTAACGATGCCTTCGCGGTTGTCTGATTCACAACATTCTTACTCCCCAAATAAATGTCGTAGCATGTTCTAACAATCAGCAATAAAGAATCCCCATGGATTCGCAAAGAAACGGATGTCACAGCGGATAGAATGGTCTTAATGACCAATAATTCGACAGAATCGTCCCCCAATTCGTGGCATTTGCACACAGAATCCATTAACTTAGCTAATAATTTGGCGTCTGGACCGCCAGTGGGATCACACTCACCGTGAAGATAGCCATGGGCGACGAGTTTTTGGACGGCGTCGACTGCAAGCTCGGCGATCTTGAGATTTCCAGAGGAAGCGGCGTTGATGAGAGGACTGAGAATGAGCTCGGAGTCAGCCAATGAGTGGTCCATGAGGACGCCGGGGAGGGAAGATGAAGCATCGGCATCTGATTGGGCAGTAGGGGAAGCGGGAGGAGTGGTGGAGGTTGGGGGGCTTGGGTTGGGTGAGTTAAGGTATTCAATAACGGATTTGCACTCATGGGCAAGCTTAGAGTGCTTACGCCAGGAGCCGTTCTTACTGATCTTCTCTAGGGCTGGGATCAGAACTTGGTTCAGCCGGGAATCGGCTTCAGCAGAAGCCATTCCCCGCGAGTGGGCTCAACGGCTAGATCTGTAATTGAGGCGAAATATATATTAGTCTCTGCAATATACGAGTAATGATGGTGGCGGTGGTGGCAGATGGTGGCGGAGGGAGGGGTGTGTGGAGGAATTTAGAAGTGAGGGAGGACGGCGAAGGGAGGAAAAATTGCAGCTAACTGCTGACTCTTACTGAAAGTCTGGATCGGAGTTTTTTTTGGCATTCGGGATTTTTAGTTCAAAGTTGGCAACAGCTGAAATTACGATATCGTCCTTTCCCTTTCCCATGCATCGTGCCGTTGTAGTTGGGACTTGAAAATATTCATCACTAAACTTGTGGTGCAAAATACTTACCATTCATCATGATAATTTATTTTAAAAGTAATATGTAATTATGTTTTAATCATATTAAATTATTAGAAACAAATCATATCCTCCAATCCCCTAATTATTTAACTTTATTCTAATTAATTTTAAAACTTTAGTTTCAAAAAAATTATTCTTTCTAAATTGGTCATTTCCATTAAAATTGTTCAATATACTTAAAAAGGCATTTTTTTATCATTTTATGTATTTTCTAACATAACTACGATAACTAAACAATATTTATTTTATAAAATTTTAAATTTAAGATATTTGAAAATAACTTTAAAATAATTATATTTTGCAGCAAGAAGACGTGAAATAATAATTTTTAAAAAAAAATGAGGGGCAGTATAGGTAGATAATGATATTAGAGTCAGATGGTTTTATTTTCCTCTGAAGGTATTACAAATTTGAGTGATGGCCAAGTTATTCTCACCGGATCAATTTGTACCCTTAAAATTCTCAAATTTGGAGTATTGAAAAGAAGTTTTATTAGGGCACAAAATCAAGGGAAGTGGGAAAGTTAAGAGTTAATCTAGTTTTGTCTCTAAAAATATGATATTTGCCTAATCAAGTCCAAAATAATAGATTTATTCAAAATTATTCCCTTAATTCATATGATCTGTTTTTCTAAAATAGTCCTTCAATCTCCTTTTTTTTTTTTTTTTTTTTATAAAATATTAACCAAAATTTTAAAACAAAATTGTAAAAGAATGATTCAATATAATCCAAAAAATGTAATTGTTGTGGCCTCCGTTACTTAGTCTCAATCCCGAGAATCTTCGTAAAAAACAAAAGTCAAATGAAGGTTGCTCCCGTAAAGCTCCTCCAACAAACGAGAGGAAAAGTTGAAAAGATTAAAATTTCTAGAGAAGAATACCACTTATTGTTCTTATCGAATTACTTTGTATTTATAAGAGTCTTTGATTACTGAAAAATGATAATTCCTAAATAATTTAGGAGTTGCTTAATTAAAATAGATCTTTCATAATAATTGGGAGATCTTTGAATTTCTAAAATATATGTGAAGATATTGATCACCATAATGCCCTTTAAAAAATAAAATAAATATTAGTATATCTACTAGTAACTTTTCCAACTAAAATATTTAATAAAAGTCTTACTTTAATAAAATCATTTAAATGTCAACTTCCATTAGATTTTAATATATATATATATATATATATATATATATATATATATATATTATATATTACTATAAGTTTGCAGGAAAAAAAAATTAATGGCATATTTATAATTTAAATAATGTTATTTTTTTAAAAAATATTAAAATTAATACTTCATTTAATAATAGATTAAAATAATAAAATTAATTATTTAAACGAGTTTAAAATCTAAAGGTTATTATTATTAAATAGGTCAATCCGATCTAACTCAAACTTATTTATTCTCAATTTTAACCACTATTTTGGTCTCAATTTCATATCAAGTCTAATATTGTCATCTTTACAAAAATCTTATCTTTCGGGGATTGTATTGAAATTATCCCTTGAAACTATAGGGACCAAATATGCAAGAAGTTTATTTATTTATTATTTTAAATTTCTTTCTCCTTTTAATCACGCTTTTACTGGGTTCTATTATCCTTTTCTTTCCTCCAAATTCCTGAACTTCATTCATCATAGGGATAGTGAGGAGTTGTACCTTGGAACAGATCACGGTGTGCATATCTTGGTGGAACTTTCCTTAGATTTCTGTAGCACGTAGAAACCCCCTGTTTCTGATTCTATCTTTCCAGGCTAGAAGGTTTTACTCGGTTCTCTACCGTAATCTCATTTCATTTCATCGGTTTTTTTGTTTGAGAATTGAAATTCAAGAAAACTTTTTTAAATTTTTTTTTAATATTTTTTTTTTTTTGTTTTTGAAGTCACTTCGTTTCACCTTATAGCATTACCAGTTAATCCTTGCTTTCTGCACCTTTTGCTGCTTTCCTTGTATGTTTCGTCCTGCATATTCCACAGGTTTGCTTATATTTCCATTTGTAGGTAAAATATTTCCAACTACAGTGAAAATTGGCTAGAACATATTGTCCTGGTAGCTATGTATGGGAATTTCACTTGTATTTGTAAGCAGTTGAGAGTTCGTAGGGAATTTTCTTGATCTTTGATACCTAAGCTTCAGATTTTGTTACATGTGGCAAATGTGTTTTGGTCTTTGTAAGGCACTCATTTTCTCGTTTTCATTTGATTTAATTTCGTGAGGGATTTGTTTTGCTGCAATACAATTTCTTTTCCTGACACAGTTGTAAGCCAAAAGGGAATGATTCTAAAATTACATCAATGTCCTGTATGGGGGAGCCCATTTTGGCAAAGAAACCTTAGTTATGGATTTTCATCATGCCATTTTCAAACATTAGTGTTTGCTAAAAATGAACTGAATACTGAGAAATTTGAGATCAAAGAAGAAGTGAAATCTAGGTTTAGATGGGTCAGAACAGGCCTGAATATCACTGAAGATCAGAAACAGGTCATATCTGAACTCCCGCCCAAGATGTCAAATAGATGTAAGGCATTTATCAAGCAGATTATATGCTTCACACCTGAAACTGGTACCCTCTTGGATTTGTTGGCTGCATGGGTGAAGAGTATGAAGCCCCGGAGAGCTGATTGGTTGTCGGTCCTTAAAGAAATGAGCAGATTAGAGCATCCTTTGTACCTTGAGGTATATTCATAACTTTTAAGCACCTATCTTGTCTTCTGAGATATAGCATCCTCTGGTGTCTATTTTTGCTCATGACTAGTAGCTTATTTTGCTCAAATTATCTGGCTTCTTGTGTTTATTTGGATATTGTTCTTGCTTCATCTTCTTTGCGAATGTGTTTTATGCTGTTTCTTTTTATTTTAAATTAATTACAAATGCTCTTTTCTTTCACTGACAATATTTCCCTTGAACTCCAAAAGATTTGAAAGCTGTACTTGGATAATAACGTAGTAGGGTATTTTACTTAGGATTGTTTCATTCTTCTTGTGGCTTGGAGTAAGGGAAGTGAGAGCTCCTGCTCTTTTCACATTGCAAAGAAAGGATATCAGTAAAAGTTAATAAAGATGGAATTTGGAAGGAGAAAATTGTTAGGGATCGGTCTTAGTTTTGAATTGTGTTACTGTTTCAGCCTTGATTAGATCACTATTACTGTATCATTTCGCCTCCACTGTCTTCTGCTGGATGCTGAACCTACAAAACGGACTTGTATTTGCGGCTGGGATACATAAGTTGATGAGAAAGACATTGCAGTTTTGTAAACTACTTTAACTTGAAAAGCAAAGGAAAATGCTTAATTCCTTGTACTTACCGAAATTAAGTCCCCAGAAAAGTAATTTATGGCATTCTGTTGGATTTAAACCATCTGATGCATCAGATACCAAATGCATGCATGGAGAGGCACAAACTACTGAAAACCCTTGCTTTGGGTAAAACCATTCTGTGCTTATGCCATTTTTCCCTTTCTGTTTCTTGTGATTGTGTTCTTCAGATTTATGGGAATGTACACTTATTTTTAGAGTATTGTGTCAATTATAGTGAGTTTGTTGGAATTTTACATGCTGTAAGTTTGTCCCTCTGGGCCACACCTTGGAGCACACATACTTTGATGCCTCCTATTGTTTTAACATTTCATCCACTTGCACCAATTTTACTCAACCTTGCGCAAAAAATTAAGATAATTTTTTGAATGAAGATATGGAAAGGTAAAAGATAATTTCAGGACACGTTGATGTTATTAATGTCAACATTTGTTATTCAAGGCAAAACAAAGACTTAATTTTCACTGGATACCCATTAGACCTGCTTTTGTTGTTAAACATCGGAATGAGGTCTTCAGAATGCAGTTTCTAGTTGACCATTCTTTTTCTTTTGGATGTTATTCCAGATAGGAAGTATTTCAGTCATTAGGGACTAAGATTCATATGTAGTATGAAATTCATATTCTGTTTTATAGTAACAAAAGAAAGTTATTGCCCTCATGTGTAACAGAGGTAGAGATTTATAAATTTGTAAACACTGTTGCTGCACCTTGTTATGGTTGTAATATCTTTAACAGGTCGCTCAGCTTGCTCTCTGTGAAGAAACATTTGAAGCTAGTGTTCGTGATTATACCAAGATAATTCATGGTTATGCAAAACAAAACCAGGTGGAAGAAGCTGAAAAAATTCTGTTGGCAATGAAGGAGAGAGGATTTTTCTGTGATCAGGTTACCTTGACAGCATTAGTTCATATGTACAGCAAGGCTGGTAAATTTGAGATGGCTAAGAGTACATTTGAGGAGATGAAGCTACTTGATGTACAGTTGGACAGGAGATCATATGGTTCAATGATTATGGCATACATAAGAGCTGGGATGCTTGACCAGGGTGAGAGTTTATTGAAGGAAATGGAAGCTGAAGATAAGTATGCAGGAAGAGAAGTTTATAAAGCACTGTTAAGAGGATACTCTATGAATGGTGATAGCAAAGGGGCGCAAAGGATTTTTGACGCCATTCAATTAGCCGGTATAGTTCCTGATGCTAGGTTGTGCGCACTTCTTATAAATGCTTATGTTGTGGCAGGTCAAACCAGTGAAGCTTGTATTGCTTTCAAGAATCTAAAGATATCCGGTCTTGAACCAAATGATAAATGTGTTTCTCTAGTGTTGACTGTTTATGAAAAGGAAAATAAGCTGAACAAGGCACTAGGGTTCCTGATAGAACTGGAAAAGGATGGTTTTCTCCTCGGGAAAGAATCTTCAGAGATACTGGCTCGCTGGTTCCGAAGGTTGGGGGTACTAGAGGAAGTAGAACTGGTATTGAGAGATTATTCTCTCAGCACATCTAAATGAGAAGCACTACCGATCATTTCACCATCATCAATTGTTTCCCCTCATCCCATCAGCAACTACACTTTTTTTTTGGTTCTTGCTCTTTTATTGCTGTGTTGAAGCCATGGAACACACACCAGACTGCTTGAAGTCCCAAAGCTAAGAAAAAATTTCCAGGTAAACACCCTCTTCTGACATTGGATTCTAAACTTAACTAGCTGGGGTGCTGGTTTATCTTGAAATTGCTATTATATTTATCTTGCTTGTTTCACTGGCCTGTCACTGGATTTAGGTCTGTCTCTTGATTTCACCTGTTGGAAGTATGTCTTAAATGGTGTCTCATCACTTCTCCAAGAGTTGCATTGTTGGTTCTGCTACACTGTTTTTGCCAATGCTACTCCTAAACTGGGAAAAAATATACTGGTAATTTTGCAAAAAATGAGCTTGTGCTGCTGATATTTTTCAGCACAAAATTCCTTGCATCTCCAGTTGAATGTTTACTATAGTTTTCTTAGATATATGCTTGTGTTATAAACAATCTTGTATAGTTTAGAATCTTCCTTTTTTACCCCTACATATTTTAAACTATGCTGCTCTGTTTCGATTTGAAAGTATACTTATCAAAGATCACTTATTTGATATTATTACCTATCAATAGTGTATTTGTGCAGGAAGAAAAGCTTGAAGCTTCTTTAATTTATTTTTATTTTTATTTTTGCAAATTCTCATACCTTTTTTTTATCCAATTTCAAATTCATGACATTCTAAATACATTATTGTCAAATAATTAATTTATTATTAATTTCTTTTTTCTTCTTAAAATTTAGATTGTTTCAAATATTTATACATAAGTTTAAACTTATTAAATAAAATATTTTTCCAATTTAACTATTTTAAAATGTATGTATAAAAATAAATTAATATAAGGTTATCAAATTTTATAGAGTAATTTACATTTTGAAAAAGGTTATATTTATTTATGAAAATTATTTTTTAAAAAATAATTTTATGATGAATAATATATAGGTAAATTGACAAATTTCATCCTTTAAGTTATATAATTTTTGTGATTTCATCCTCTTTAAAATTTTTATATAATTTCATCCCTTATCTTTATAATTTTGACAAGTTTCAAGTGTTAGTTAATTTTTTTTTACAAAAATAATTATATTTAAAAGGGTAAAAATGTCTTTATCCTTCCTTACTTCCCTTTTCTTTCTTTTTTTTTTCACCGGCGGGCGTAGTAGTGGTGACCAACAACAACTTAGATCTGGTGTGCCAAAGCGATCTGAACACCATCTTCCTTTTCCTTTTTCCTCCTGGTTTTTTTAGGTAGAATTTGGAAAAAAAAAAAAACCTTTGGATTTTAATTAACAACTCCTAAACATATGGGCATTAAGTGCAGATATCTCCATAAGTAAAAAATATTTTTGACCTTAAATTCTACTCAGTATCGTGAAAATTCTGTATCCAGTTTTTTTTTTTTTTTTTTTTTTTGTCCAAATCCAATATAGTTTACCCAAAATTTTATTTTTAAAAAGTAGAAATTGAAGCTGAATACTGACATGTGAATTTTGTGAAAATGGCATTTGTATAATCTTCTAAAATCATGTTCGCTTCGTTCTCATTTTGAAATATTTTTTAGCGTTAATTTCTTCATCCTCTACTGCAGTCGTTGGTGCCGGAGCCGCCATGATTGCAACTTCTAACGACCCTGCTAGCTCCCTCAAAACTCACCTCCTCAAAACTCCCCAAGACTATCCCTATCCGTCCGTCTACACCACGATTCCTTTATGGTGGTCGCCATTGCATTTGTCCTCTCTCAACTATTTGGATATTTTATTACTGGAAAAATATTTAATGGATGGTGTTGGATTCAAGCAAGTTTGAGTTTGATGCTTTTAACAGAAGGATAAGAAGTAAAAATAAAATAAAATAGAAGAAAATGATGTTTTTACCCTTTTAAATATAATTACTTTTATAAAAAAAGAAAAAAAAAAAAAGTTCACTAACAGTTGACCGTTAATAAAATTAACAGAATGATGAAAATGCCAAAATTATAAAGATAATGGATGAAATTATATAAAAATTTTAAAGATGGATAAAATCACAAAAATTATATAATTTAAAGGATGAAATTTGTCAATTTGCCTAATATATATATACTAGTTGTAGGGGAGCGAAGTGTATCAAAAATTAAGTTAAAAAATATATATGTTTCTAAATAAAGAAATACAAAATATTCATTATATATTTTATTGAGTTCAAATTTTATGAATATATACATAATATACATTTGTACTAACTATTAAATTAATATTATTAAATTATTGCGTCATATTATAGTTCAATAGGTATATGAGATTTCAAAATTCTACATAAACCTACAAAAACTTGAAAAAAAAAAGAAAATTTAAAAGAATAAATAATTATCCGTAGTTATTGAATCAATTGAAAAAGGCAATCTCCAAAATTAACAAACAGAATGTTTAAAATTAATTTTAATATAAACAATCAATTCAAATAATTTCATAACTTTTTCAACCATCATTTTTTTAGAAATAATTTTTTAAAAAAAAAGAAAAAGAAAAAATGAGTTAAGATTGACGAGAAATTAATGTGTAAAAATAAGTAAAAAAAATTCAAATTAGAAACAATTTTTTTATTAAAGATAAATTTTTAAAAGTTATAGAGATAAATAATAAATTAATTAAAGTTAAAAATATTAATATAAAAAATAAAAGGTTGAAAAAATTAAATAGTAAAGAAAAAATTAATAGTTAAGCATAATTATGATTAGAAAAAATTGATAATTGGTTTTAAATAATAAAAAAATAAAAATAAAAATAAAAATAAAAATAGTTTAAAATAATATTAAATAAATAAAATAAAAATTTTAAAAAAAATAATAATTAAGCATTAATTAAGAATTAAAAGACAAAAAAAAAACTCTAAAAGTTCAACTTAATTACATAGATACTATTAGAAACTTGTAATCTTATATATAATAGATATATATATTGAAAGGAAAACATTCTCATAAAATTATGGGAGAAGTATGCATTTATTAGTCTACCTTATTAACTATGGTGGTTATGGACATTAAACATGGAGAAAAACGTTCACAATTACTCCTTTTTCTTTTTCTTTTTTAAAAGTTAGCTTCAACAAGATTTAGGGGCGTTCCTCACATGGCAACAGAGGATAGAAATCCTAACGAGTCTCTCGGAAATTGCAAATTAAGTTGTTCTAACCTAACATCTTGTCTCTCACAATTCTCTTTGAATTCATACTCAATTCTCTGCCTTTCTTATCCTCATACAGGCAGATGGTTCATTCCAAGGACTCCTCCTCCAGATAGACTTTGTGCAAGTTCATTGACACCTAAACCTTCCAATGGTCTATCTCCATTACGTACTGAGGATAAATAGTTCAAAAGATCATTTTGTAACACAAAAACGTTATTATCATCTCAAATATTTCCCCCTTAACTAGTTAACATGTATTTTTTCATGGACTAGGTCCCTAATCTATGGATATATATATATAGTATTTGTGTTGTTAATGATTTTCAAGGTATGCAATTAGTTAAATGATTAAATTAACTTAATCCTCTTTCTTTTAATTATTATATATAAAATTTTCTTCTTTTTTTTTTTTTTTTGTAATTTGTAAGTTTTTCTTCATGATTTATTAAAAAAATAGACTTTAATATTTCAATATATATAGTTAGCTTCTTCTTCTCTCTCTCTCTCCAACAATTATATATATATATATATATATATATATATATATATATGTAGTTTTTTCAGTTCTTAAAATATCTAAGAATATTATATTCATCCTCAATTTTTTTTTTAAAACTCATTTATATTCTAAAACCTATTAAAAACCCATTAAATGCAATAATACACAATACTCACAGTGAATTGAAACAATCATTTAGTAGAACATTATTAATACACAATATCAATAATTTCTATTTGACAAACTTAATTTTAAAACAAAAATATAGAAGAAAAAAATACGTAAATATTTTTTTATGAAATTTTCAGTTTGACGAGCTAAGTAAGGGGAATGATAAGGCTTTATTCAAGTTAAAGTTAAAAATATACTGAGTATAACTTAATTAAATTGGGATGAATTAGAATAAAAACTTAGAATATGAAATGATACGACAAAATATATTTTATATATATTTCATCCTTAAACTTGTTCTTTCATCCTCCAATTTCTTCTATAAAGCATGAAATCAATCACATGCTCTTACCTGATTTTAATTACCATTTTGATACTTAATATCATATGTGTTAGGAATTTATCCTACCTAGATCTTTACCCGAAAGATTTAATAGAGATTATAAAAGATTGAAAAACAGAAAAGAAAAACAACACAACAATTTTACCGTGGATCCCAGAACTCACCAACAAATGAGATCGTGGTACATCCACGTTGAGCCTCAACAAAGAACTCACTGCACTGTGAATCGGATTGAATGTTTACAACAAAGATGGATCCCTTCTCAGAAGATAATCAAATAAACCTACTGTTACACACACCAGAATATCCTAAGGAATTCTAATAAGAAATACAGCACAAGGGATGAATCTATCCAGATTAAAACCAAGTTACAAACTGTAAATCAAGAAAGAAATGCAATGATCAAAGATTCACAAACAAGAATGGGTAGAACCCTATTTGAACAAACCAAGAACCCTAACTTCGGAAACACAACCAGAGAGAGAAAAACAGTAGAGAGAGAAAGGAGGCGGCACACATCCGACTCTTGAATACACAGAAAATGTGTATGTGTAACTTAGGGTTGAGCAGGGTTTCAAGTAGAACCGTCGGATGAGATATCATCAATGATTGTAATTCATTTACAGTGCAAGTAAGACGACACAGTTTTACCTTGACAACATGGTTGCACAAGAAGTGCCTTCCTATGTCGTTTGGATTCACAGTTAACAATATGGATAAATTTAACCTAAAACTAATACTCAAAGGGTGTAAAAAAAAAATGTCAAGCATATTTAATACACCAACAAAACTTATAATAATTAAGGATGAAAAAAAAAGTCATATATATTTTGAAGGGAAAAAAAAAGGAAAAAAAGAAGTTTGAAAGAACATTTTATGAGATTTACCACAATTGGTATGCCAAAAGGGTACAACAAACATATGAAATAGAAAATTCGTCACTAGTTTGATTGCCTCTTCTATTGGAAAAAAGGAGGGAAAAAAACAAAAATAATGGAAGTTAAAATTCCTCTGCTGATTTTTTTTTTTTTTTTCCCATTTCAAGTATCCATGGATGAAACAGTGAATTAACTGGGGTGGGGGATGGCGGTGGTGGTGGTGGTTTAAAGACGCAGAAAGCTACAAGTTAATGAAGGAAAGGTCAGTATTTTTTTTTTTTTTTTTTTTTCATTTGGAATGGGGCGGCAAAGACGAGGGTTGATCAGTAGTGCATGGCACTACTACTGTAGAGGAGGAGGATCCATGTCTATGCAGAAGCTCTCGCGCCAGTTCTTGAAGATCACCGCTACCGGCAGAAGATGACGTCTGACGGAGATCCAGTGCAGACCGCTGCTGCTGCTGTTGCATATTCCACGAAGGGTGGCCGCCGTGAACCAATATCGGATCAAAAAGTGAGGACAAGTCGTACGTTGCCGGCACTACTGATGATGATGAGGAGGGGGTGTTACCGACGACCGCTGTTGGCAGGTCAGCTATGGATAGTGCAGGTGGAGGAACAACCATGATCGGCTGTGCTGCTGGCGGTGGTGTTGGCGTTGGTAGCTCCAGCGTTGCAAGGTGAGCTTGCAAGTAGGACAGCTCTGCTTGCAAATTCACCACCTGGGATATATATATTATATATAATTCACGAAAACTCATGAATTTAATATTGCATTAAAGAATTTATGATATTCAGTTTCATATATCTAATAAAACCGCAAAGACAGAAAGTTGTGTCAGTAGTTTATGATGTCTTGTAAAACATAAATTTCTGTGTTTTCTTCTTCCTCTTTTGTCTTGTCAATAGTAACATTTTTTTCTCAACAAGATATCAAAATCATTAATTCTACCAAATTCAAAATTCGATCTTTGCCATTCAAATTTTTTTGCATGTTCTATGTATTTTATTATTATTATATATAAGTTATGTATCAAAATATTCTTAGAAACGTACGTAAAACTATTGTACATCATGGACAAGAAGGGATGGAAAAAATACCATTTTGTCCCCTCAACGAATTACTAATTAATTTAAAGGCAAAAAAAAAAAAAAGAAGAAGATTTCCTCCGACCATCTCCTTAATACCAGCAAGAAATGATCGTTATGTATGAAAGAAAAAAAAAAAAAGAGAGGAAACAACACACCGTGGCTTAGCCTCTTTCTGTATTGTAACAGTCGCCGACCAGACCAGATCATATGTTAATAAATCAAACAAACGATTCTAGATTTCAGCATAAAAGCATAAAACTCGAAACTGTTTCCTCAATACAAAACACATCATGGTCCACACTTCCTTGCAAATAATATTCACTGTATTTCCTTAATTAACTACTACTACTAGTTTCCATCTATCATAAATAAATAAAATTTACTTACACCCAACTCTAAATTAGCTATATTTCCCAGAATTATATATATGTATCTGCCAACTCAAGCCTTCAAGTGTACTCAATCAATGCAAACCGTAATCGGATCAGTTGAAGAACTTTTGACAAACAATATATATATTGCCAGATCCAAAGCAAGCTTTCTCCTTTGTCAAATTATTGGGATTTCCGAGACAGAAATGTTCGACTTATATATCTTGGTTTCCAAAACTTATTATTTTTTCATCTTTATTCCAAAACACTTCACTAAAAATAATTTGAAGGAAAAAAAAAAAAAATTACTTGTTTATATATGTCACTGTTGTACACCTACTGTGATGAGACGGTATATATATATATATATATATATATGTATAGTGTATGTAATTAAAAGATTAAAACCTGAAGCAAAGCTAGGTGTAGGGCGGTGTATGTAAGGGCAGGGACAAAAGAGTCTTTAGGGGAAGGTTAGGTGGTATATACCTGTTGCTGAAGTGCGAATATGTGAGCGACGCACCCATAAACAGGGTCTCTAAGTCGAGCTTGAGCTTCATAACAGATGGTAACGACGGCGTCAAGCCGCTTGTGAACTGGGATGTGTAGAAGCATCTTGGAAACGTTACTAGCTCCAAACACTTTGTGAACAGCTGCAAAATGAGCCGCACCTTGTTCAGAATCAAAATAGGGTGCAAATATGCAGCCGGCTACACACTTCCTCCTCAAAAATTTGCATGCACCGCATGGCCCGCTACCCCCACCGCCACCGCCACTGCTGCTCCCGCTGCTGCTTCCACTGGCCGCGCTGCTGCTGCCAGGGTTGGCACTCATCTTTTTTATAATCAATTTATACTATACCTACCTTGAATTTTTTTTTTTTTTTTTTAAAATATATATATATTGTGGGATTTTCCTCTTTTAGCAGCGTCGACCCTCACATAATTAGGGTTTTTTGTGTGTGAGGAGGAGAGCTAGCTATAGCTCTCTTGAAGAAGGGGAGATCGATGATCAGGACAAGAGAGAAAGAGAGAGAGAGAGAGAGGGAAAATGAATGAATATAGGGAGGGTTTCTGGTTCTAGGGTTTGATTTGGTGTGGAGTGGTATTTGTTTTTTAGTGGAGGGGAAGGGATGGGAGGGGAGGGGGGATTATAGGGGAAAGGAAAGGGGAGGATTTTAAACACTTAATGGAGTCTTTAAAGCCACGCGATGAAGCAAACCCCAATTTAGCTGCTTGCGTGAAGCAAACATGCGATAAACCAAACTTCCTTTTAATTTATCTTCCTTCATCTCGTGATCAATTTTGGCTAACAAAACTCATGTTTTCTTCCCCTCACTTTCTCTTTATTGCTTTCAACATAAATATATATATATATATAAATCAAAATACATCCCTTTTTTTTTCTTCTTCTTCTTCTATATGTATATATAAAATAAATAAATAAATAAAAAGAATTCTGATTACAACCTTACTGATAAAAAAGAATGTATAGAAACGTGTCAATGGGACTGTCTCTCTCTCTCTCTCTCTATATATATATATATATATATAAGTTTCTCTCTGCGTGTTTTAAGCTGCGTAGAGGGCAAAAGACGCCAACTCTACCTCTCTTTTTCTCTCACTTTCGACGTTGAAAAGGACTTTCTCTAAATCAGCATTTCCCTTTTCATATAAATGACCAAAGAAAACGGCTCTGCATTTCACTATCTCTAACAATATATAATTATTTATATATATATATAATAAGCTTACAAATGACAAGAATAGTTTACTATCTCATACAAAAAGAAATATATGATATTAATTTATTTTTCTTCAAATTAAGAAAAGACTTGTAAAAATTAAAGACTTCCTGTCCGTCCCGACATAAATTAAATTTTGTGTAGTGTTTTATTTTTGGCATGCATACATACATTCATACATACTTACAAAAAGGCATGTAGCTAATTATTTTAGGGTTATCATGATGATGATGAAGAATTATATAATGGATCTGATGAGGAAATTTTGTTGTGAAACTAAAAAGGAAGAGATAGAACGAGGATCACTCAAGCTCCTGAATGAACCAAGAAAAGAGAAGAAAGTGATTAAATAGCAAAAAAAAAAAAAATGTGAGGGAGAAAAAGAAGAAAGGGTGAAATGGATATCATGATATTAATTATCCATCCATCTCCACTGTCTAACCATATCTAGTTTCGTAAATTTGGTACGGCAGCACTTCGCACTTTGCACTTTGCACTTTGATCAATTTGCCTGAAAAGATACCACTGATTATGACTACAATTAATATTAATAATTATCCTCCAATCCATCCTACTTGTCACACTAGAAATAAATTACAATATATTTTATTTTACACATAATGATTTATTGAGAAAAAAAAATAGTGTGTCTTTTAATTGAAAAAAAGTAGAGTTTCATTTGTTTTTAATTTTTTTTCAATAAAAATAATTAATGAGTATAGTTGATAAAATATTAATTTATTAAGAGTAAGAAGGAATATATTCTTTTTTTTTTAATAAATACACATTTATTTCTTAATATATCAAATATAAAAAAATCGTATTCTGACCACAAGATGGAGTAGTATTTAATTTTATTAACCAAAAAGTATACTTTCTTAAAAAAAAAAAATATATATATATATATATATATATAAATTTTGTCAATTAACAAGTAAAAATATGTAAAAAATCTTCAAGTTGGACTTTTATTTACAGGAAAAATAAGTATTTAGTGAACTTAATTATTCAGAAAAAAAAGAAGCTAATTTAATTTTACCTATACATAATTATTACATATAGAGTGTTTATGACAATATATATTATTTTTTTACCGGACCACTTGCGTAATTAATTAAATTTTTCCAAATAGTAAAATAATGTTAGGGGTAATTTTTGGTATAATATCATAATTTAAGTGCAGTGCATGGTAAAGCAAGCTATGATCAATTATTACTATGAGTATATATATATATATAAATTAATTAGGTCTAAAGTTGATTTCAATCACTGTAATTACTAGGATAAGAAAACAATCAAAATGGCATTATTATATCAAATCAAATCATGGTATGTTAGGCCTACAAGATCAGAATCAGCCCTTTTCTTGAATTTTTTTTGTCTTCTCTGCAGAAATTATTTATTTTACCCTCGCGCTAAATATATATATAATATATATTATATATCATACAGATGCAAAATATGCTAGTGTAATCTAAAATCATTTTTCAATATCATAAATTTTTACGAATTATACTATCCTGCTTAAAATAGTTAATATGACACATGATTGAAAATTTTTATCACACAGAAAAAGATAGAATAATAATCAATTGGACAGTTCAATAATTATTAAAGGACAATATATATATATATATATATATATATTATTTTGTTATCATATATATATATATATATAGTTTGGTTAGACTATCCGATATTTAAATTCACTACTTTAACAAATTTAGATTCAATTCAAATTTTGTTTATAAAGTCTAACTCTTTTTATTCGATATAAGACAACACGTGTATATATATATATATATATGTATATATTAAAAATTAAAAAAAAAATCCACAAATTGCATTTGGTCTCCATTTTCATTGACAATCATTTGACCTCCACAAAAGCCTACTATATATATAAAAATATAAATATTGTCCTAAATTTGAAGCATAAATTCTATTACACAGCCTCATTTAATCTCCTTGCTCTAATTTTTATATATGTAGCAGTTGATGAATTGCATTAATTTAAGTGTCGCTATAGATAGACCTTAAACTAATTAAGAAAATTATTAATTTGTCCGAATTATAATTTAAGAGGACTTTCCAAATTATTACCTTTTATTAATTAAAACAAGCTAATTTTACGTTTAAATTTTTTTTTTATTTGCAATACCTAATAGGAAACAGACTAGCGTATTAGGGGGCAAAAAAATAAAATAAAATGAAATGAAAAGAAAAATATCTTCATTAAAGTGTGATACGAAAGTCCCCTCAAAAAAAATACACTGAATATTTGATGTGAAATTTTTTCGTGACAAAGTCTTGGTGGTACTAAATTCGAGTCTTTTTATGGGTATCATATTATAAATAAAATGATACTTATTTCTAAATAAAATTAATGGGACAACATCATATAAGAGCCAATAAGCAAGAATCAAACTTTGATGATGTAATGTTAAATTCAAATTTGTCAAAGCGATAACTTCAACTATTAAATGGTCTTACAAAAAGAAATATATATATGTAAAAAGAAATTTATTTATTTGTTTTGTTTTTTTGCTTATATCAGGATGTGTCATGGATAGGTTTTAAATATAGGTGACGATATAAAACTACATACACATTCAGAATAATTTATGCTCGGGCCAAGTAGGTCTTTTGCAAAAAAATAAGTTTTAACTCTACATTTTAAACAATTGCATATTTGAGTATTAGTTTAATCTCACAACCACATTTAAACTAACAGGAAAATGAAAATTCTTTTTATGTAATTCTCCAATAATCTCTCTAAAAGATTGTCAAGTATTATTTTATATTGTGGATAGATATATGTGAGCAGACAAGATTCAAACGTTAAACTAGGTGGTCATAACTAATTTGGCAGCTAAAACTTATATAGATGTTGAACTAAAAAATTTTAGAAGAAAAAAAAATTCCAAAAAGTTAGTTTAAGGAACCAATTCTATTGAAACATTTAAGAATATAGAAGTTGAAGAAGAGGTTATTTGAAATTTTTCGAAAATGATTACGGCCTGAAAAGGTTGAAAATTAGGTTATGGAAAATTGCTTTGAAAAGGAACCTAATAAATTTGGTTATTATATTTCTTACTTTAAAAATACCTTTTTTTTTTTTTTAAGTTTCAAATGCATCTTTTCCAATTACTTGTCTGACTCTAATTTTTAGTACAATAAAATGATATGTTTAGATTAGACACTCAACATAAAAAGTTCAAAAAAAAAAAAAAAAAAAGGATTAGGTGTATATATACATATTTAAACTCCAAATATGAATTGGGATAGAAGGAACTTATTTCTTTTAATTAAAATATTTGAATTTAAAAACACTATATTGTATCCCTAAGGGAATATATATAAAAGTAAATTCAAATTAAAGCCGGTTGACTTTTAGATATATATACACGAAATATGTGGTGGATAAATGTATCCATAATTTTCAAATAAAGTGTAGGACATTCCTTTTAAAAATTAAATAATAATAATAATAATAATGAAGTATGATGTGTTTTTTTAATCAAGAAATACTAAAAAATAATATTATAAATAATAATAAAACGTGCTTAAAACTTAAGTCAACTTCCTAAAAAACAAATTTTTTAAAAATGTAATGAAGAAGAATTAAATTTATGAAAATAGTAAAATTGATATGATAAATAAAACGAGTAAACGACAATTTAGATTTAAGCTAACTCAATTCAATTAACCTACAAACAAAAGTAGTTATTTTATATTAAATCAATAAAATAAATTATATATATATTTTTAAAAATATTTAATAAAATTAAAAGTTTTATTTTAAAACTATAAATATTAATTTAATAGACAATAACAACTCAAAGTAATAAACTTAAAGGTTTAATTTGTACAGAAATTCAATTTTTAGTGAAAATATATATATTCAATTTATTATTTTTTATAAAAAAAAAAATTTCTTGAAATATTGTCTAAAATGATATATCAATAAATTATTTCTTACGGAAAAGACCAATATATTAGTGGATGAACTCAGCTTTGTAAAGAGAGCCAAAACCAAAGTCAAAAGAGCGGTTCGGCATTCAAAGAACTGTACAAGCGTTACCATTGAAACCAATAAAAAGAAGCCATGTGGAGGTATATGACGCTTAACGTAACGGCCTGGAAACATATGACCTGAGCTTGTGTATGAGTATGACCCCACACGCAGTTTGTTTCTCAAAAATCGTAAAGGACGATTCTTCTATTCTCTCCCTTCTTTTTTCTTTTTTCTTTTAATAATAGAAATTTCAAAAAAATAAAAATATCAAAATTCTAAACTAGTTATTTAAATAAGAAATAATAATAAGAGAAAAAAAAGAAATGACGAGTGACGGGAATCAGTAACAGTTCGTAACGGCGGTATTAGCGCGCCGTCCGGTTCTTGTCGAAGGCGTGTGGTGTGAAGAGGAAGCAATGACAGGATGACCTTTTCTGGTCTCTTATTCATTGACACGTGTTCTTCTTTCACACCCTTATCTGACGCTTGCTTATGTTTCTACAGTTTCATTCTCACCAACCTATCTTTTCTTTTAGAATGTATTTTTATTTTGGCAACATTTTTTTTTATTGGAATTACTTTCTTAATATATATTTATTATTCATTGATACACCAAGAGTATCATTCCATCTCTCTCTCTATATATATATATAATATATTACTTGGTGCAAATTGAATCATGTTACACACACGAATAATAATCATAATAAGAATAATAACTCTAATTTCTAATTATTATGGAAGTTTGAATATTGATTATATTGAGCTTTAAGTAATTAAGTAGCATTTAGCTTATGATTAACTTGCTATTAATTTTGTTTTTCAAAATTTACTATTTTTATATTTGTTGGGTTTGCTCATTTTTCAATCCCACATCGGATTAGGAAAGAAAGTGAGAAGGAGACTAATCTTATAAAAGGGGAGTGAACCTCCTTAAGAAGTGTATCAATTGGAAAGAACTTTATGAATTGACTATTTTTAACTCTAGGTAAAATTCATATTGGGTGAGAGTTAATTATTTTAACTTTAGTTCAAATTCCCAATTCTTAATGGGTGTTTTAGGTTAGGTATGAGAAGATAAATTATTTCCTCTGATTTTTCACCGACGTCGAATTCTTTTGTTAAACCATTGTCCGCTACATGAATTTAACTTTCTTTCATTGTGATTATCAAACTTAAAATCTCATGTAACATTCAAAAACTAAGATTTAATTTCTCATCAACTTCATAATCTCACATCCACTTAAAAGTTTGCAGAATTTTAGTTCTAATTGCCAACTCTTTCATGTAGTGATTTCATAGTATAATTTGGGTATAATTTTTTTTTTTGGTAATATGATATTCTTTTCTCCTAATTCAGAAGAGATTCATAGGAGAAGAATCTCAATTTTACAACACTTAATTTAAAAATGTGATACAAAATCGTTTATAATGTAAATCAAATTCAAAATCTCTCACTTTTCAAGTCAAATATAATAACTTAAATAAGAAAATTTGCACCGGTTGGAGCATTACCTTTTCCCCAATTTAGGTATGGATTAACTTATGGCATTAGTTATTTGTTATGGAGTTCTTTGATAGTGTCTGATTTGAGATGGGTGAGTTTGGAGTTTTGTTGAGATATAGAAATATACAATGTTGTAGGTGAAGAGGAAAATTGCCATTTGATTTATTATTATTATTATTATTATTAGAGAATTATTTGGGTGTTGTGGAATTTTGGCTTCTTCTTCACAAGAATTATTTACTATTACAAAGGACAAAAATTCACTTCAAATAAAATTATATTTTTTTAAAAATTAAATGTATTGTTTAAAATATATACATGTGTGTGTATATATATATAATATATTTAAATTTTAACTAAACACTTAGATTAAATATTAGAATATTAATGAATATACTTAAATTTTTTATTTTTTAATAAGTAAATATATATATATATATATATATATATATATATATATATATATTGCTTGTTCATTTCTTGAATATGTTAGTGCCAAAAAGTACATAATTTGTAAACATGGATAATTTGCAATATATATAATTTTCAAAGAGCGGGTCATTTTCTCATGAAATACACTTCCCATATATAATAATAAAACAAAAGGTTAGAGAAATAGGTAGTTAAGGAAAAATAATAAATACATTAATTTAATACAACTTATAAATTTTTTTTTTTATAAAAAAAATAAAAAATTAAAGGGTTGGAGGAGTTAAGTGTCGAATCTTGAAAGAAGTGTCCTGTCCCTAGAATTATCAACCAAAACTCATTTTTCATGACGTGCACTCTAAGGAATACATTCATCCACTTCTTCCTCCTTCTTTAAACACCCTCTTTTAAAATAATAATATAATTTTAGTTGAAAATTTTTAAAATCTTTTCAAAACATATATATGGTTACCAAAATAAAAAATGTGGTGGGGAATATTTTATGAAAATTAGAATTCTTTTTTTTTTTTTTTTTTTGGTGGGGGGTAAGCACCCGTGTGGTCAAATCCTAGGAATCATAAAAAGGAGGGAGAAATTTTTTTGATTAAGTACATAATTAATTATTAAAGGATGTCACCCCGACAAACGGCAAAGCTAGCTGTTGAATTTAGTCATTAGATTTAAATTTAAGAAGAAACGAAAAGCATATTTATGTAATTAATTAAGAATTAATTGGACACAACAAAAAGCTAAAGGAGTCAATATATATTTGTTTGACTACCTTAGAATCAGGCCAATCATAAATTCCCATGCTAAATGTTTTTAAATAAATTCTTTTTATATTTATCCACATAAATAACCAAAAAAATTTTAATGTATCAATATGAAGAAAATTCTCCCTTGCAATCTTCTAACTTATTTACATTTAATTTTAAATAATTGGTTTTTTTTTTTATTTCTTCAAATTGATCATTCCTATCAAAATTAGTTAATATTTAACATTTTTTGCACATGATCAATACGTCTAAATTTAAAATGTCCTTTTATCATTTCATACTATTTCCACTTCAAGATCAATTATTTTTATATTTTTATGTAATATTTTAGATTTAAAATTTAACAAAATAAATTATTTTAATTATAATAATTGTGTTTGGAAAGATATAAATAATAATATTTTGTTTAAAAAGTGTAGAATTTTGTTTGGTGAGAAATATATAAAAAAATTTAATAATAGGAAAAAAGGATAGGCGGAGAGAACTAGTTTTTTTTTTTTTTAAAAAAAAAAAAAACATAATGATAATGTACAATTTTAAATAAATATATATTTAAAAAATGTGCTTCTTCTTTATCTTTAGACTTATAGAGAAAATTTTAATCACTATTTAAATATAATATATATTACCTTTTTATGAAAAATAAGATTTTGATCAATATTTTATATATATAAAGTTATTTTTAGTTGGTAGAAATTTAAATATGATCCCATCATAAGTTTGAATATAATGGGATGGAGAAAATGCAAATCTTGAAAAAAAAATTAAATTAAATAAAAAAAGAAGGTGTAGACAGTTTATTTTGGGCTCTCTTTCAGAATATTTGGGCTAAGTTAGAAAGAGACCTTTTATGTTAAACTCCAGTAACACGACTCTGATTTTTGCTCTAGAAATCAAAGCCATATTTTTATCCAAAATATATATATATATATAATATATTTTATAATTATGATACCAATTTGTTTTCAACGAATCTTAATTATAAAGCATCTACATTTAGATTAATATCATTTCAAGCTAAATAAGTCTTTAGATGCAGATAAAAAATTTAGTTTAAATTTTAAATTGTTTCATATATATAAATACCAGTTTAAATCTACGAGTTCGCCTTCTGATTTTTTTTCTAAAAAAAAAAAATATATATATATATACATATTATCCCTAAAATACGTATTAATATATTGTCCTAAAATAAATTTTCTATTTAATTTCAATAGTGTATTTAAAATGTTATTAAAAAAAGTAAAGTTAAATGATTTTTTTTTTTTTAATTAAAAGATATATATTTGTTTTTTTAATATGTGAAACGTAATGTAGAACGTGTGGGAGCATTAAATTTGGTTGACTTTGTAGGATGTGATATGATGATAAATAATGATTCAAGAATGATAATTGTTTCATACACATTGAAGACAGTTTGATTGAAGTGAGCAGCAGAAGCGGCAGAATGTGCAAACACACAACACCTACTACTCCTTTTTTTTTTTTTTTTGAAACAAATTCTTAATGCAATTTAAGAAAATATTCAGATTTTAAAACAACTTTTAATTATTAAATATTATAATTTTTTTTTTTTATCAAAACGATGAGGGGAAAAAAAGAGTGGAAAAAAAAATAAATTGCAAAGAAGTAAGTGTAGTACAGTGAAGTTGGTAATCTCGGGATGGGGGAAAGAAAGAAAGGAAGAGAGTGGATAATTTCGATTGAGATAAGTTTCTCTCACTTTAGAAATTATGTTTCTAGTTCAGTCTCTGAATGAACGGCAGCCTCCAGCATGTAGCCGGACGGCGTGGCCGTACGTACCATCTCTGCTCCTTTTTCATCTACTATTTACCAACCTTTTTTTCCTCCTTTTCTTTATATATATATATATATATATATTTAGTGTAAACAAAAGTTTTCTAAAATTTTCTCCAAATAAGTTCTTTTTATTTTTTTATTTTTAAAATTTTCAAGCATGTCAAATTCGTCCCTTTTATATTAAATTGATTCTCAAGCAAATTTATCAAAAAAATAGTAACAAAAAACAAAACCAGCAAATTTAAGAAATTTAAATGAGAATATAACTCGTCATCCAAAAAGTTTTAAGGACTAAATTGAAACATATGAAGAATTTAAGGGTCAATTATATATATATCTATAGCTATAAGTATTTTTTAAATTTTAAATATTTAAATTTATATATTCTCTTTATTCTAAACATCTGGTAAATTATTTTTGTTTTTTTTTTTTTTTTTTTTTTTTTTTTTTTTTTTTTTTTTTTTTTTTTTATTTTGTTTTTTTTTTTTTTTTTTAAAATGGCATTCATTTGCACACTTTTTCAAATGAAGTAAAAAGATTATCTAGTGACTAAGTAAAATAAAGAAATGGAGTAATGTTTTGTTTGAATGAAAATTATTTGTCCCTTTTTTTATATTATATTTAAGGAAAGTGCAATTGATTTTATAGCAAGTGTTTTGATACGTAAGATTATAAGTAAGTTTGTTACGAATTAAATTATTTTAAAAATAAAAATTTTGTAGTTTAAAATTAAATAAATATAGTTAATCATTTAAAATTAAATAATAATACAAATGGTGCCCTAGATTTCTGTGAAATTTGAGTGGGGTCATTGACTAAGTACACCCAACTGCATTAAATGCTTGTTGACTAAAATCGCTGCCCAAACCGCAAAGATGAACATTTGGACGCCTAATAATTTTAATGAGGAAAATTAGTTAATTTAATCTTTGAATTATTTAAGGTTAATTATTCTGATATTTTTTTTCTTTTTTCCTTTTAAAAATTTTCAAATAAAATAATATCAAACTACTAATTTTTTGTTAAAATTGTTATAAACAACCCAATAATATTAGACAATTTATAATCTATTATTAAGTAAAGAGTTTTAGAGTATCTTATAATAACCACTCACATATCTTATAGGTAAGCGATGTTGGACGTCAACTTATAACAAAAGTTAATTTGTTCTCTCATTTTTTTTTTTAATTAACTAAGAACTTTTTTAAAAAAATTAATTTTTCCTATAAAGTAGATTGTTCATCATCTATTACAGTGCACACTTCACGATATATATATATATATATATATATTTTTAATTCTATATAAATACACCCTTATATTTTAATGTTTTTTTTATGAGTGTTATTTGATGGAAGTGGGTGATGATATCCACAAATGGAAATTAATCAGGGTTAGGTTTGTGAAAAGATTGAAAGGATTATGTGTACTTAGTTTCCAGTTTTTGAAATGGAAACCCTAATTTTACTCCTTTGAGGACTAACAGATTCATATATAATTTGGTCATTATTATTATCTTCCTATCTAATCAGCTACTTATATTAATTCTAATGGTTTTTTAGCAATTATTTTGTTGATAAATTGATTATTTTAGTTTATAAATTTTTATTTTTTCTTTCTTTCTTTTATTCTTATTAAGTTTTTTGTGTGATATTTTTAGTACTTCTAATCATTTTTTTGACTAATTTTGTGCAAAATTTGTTACTTGTAGATCATGAGTTATTATTCTTCAAGGCAAAAAAATGCTTTTGTTTTATATAAAAAATATAAAATCAATTAATGAAAAAAATAATATTTAATTTGTTATTAGGACAATTTTTTATTTTAAAATTAATAAATATAACAATATGTAATATTAACTTTTAATAATATTGAGTATTCCTATGGAAACCCAAAGAAAAAGAACAAGTAAAATATAACCTTTTTTTAAAAAATAATATATAAATACTGTCTTAATCAAAATGTAATATACAAATACACCCCTAATATATTAGTATATATGTATATATATACATATGTGGTGGAGTAAGTCACACCAATTCTTGTATTTTATTAAATTTATTAAAATTGTATTTAGACAATAATTTATTTCTTTTTTTTCAAAAAAAAAAAAAAAAACTTTTGTTTTGTTTTTTTTTTTTTTAAAAAGCAAAATTACTCTTTACTTTGAGTTTCATATTTAGTAAATAAGAACATAATTATTACATTTGTACAATGTTATCCCGAGAATTTTTATGAACTAATATTGATTTGCTCACTAATTATCACATTTATACTAACTCTATTTACTTATCAATTTAGCTGACAAATTGATCATAACTAGTTGAATACAATATTCAACTTAATCAAGTAAACAAACGATTTTTTTTTTTTTTTCTTTTAAATCTCTATCCAAATATAGCATACGTTTTTATAGAAGTTGTTTGTTATTATTATCACTATTTTTTAATACAATATTTTAAATTATAAATAAAAATTTTATCAAATAATTTATAATGAATTAGAGTAGAAAGGAAAAGAAAAGAAAAGAAAAACCAGTCCCTTCACAGTGTCTAGGGTCTAAAATCAGAGTAGGGAAAGTAGAGGAGAGACTCTATTTCTTTCGATGGTGTGTGGGGGTGAAAGGATGGATGGAAAAGACAATTGAGAGAGAGGAAGTAAGAAAAGATGGGATGTTTGTCCCACGTGGGATTTGAATATGGCTGATCAAAGAGCATGGTATGTAATTCCCTCCATCACTGAACAACCAAGCTCTGCTACTGTTACTCTCTCTTTCACCGCATTCTATGTGTTTGCTTCACGCAAGCTGCTGCTACCCCCTACCACCTCCTCCTTCTCTTCCTTGCCGTGGCTTTAAAGTTTGCAACTCCCCACCCTCCTTTTTCTCCAAGTATATATTTTAATCAAAAATTTTCTTTTTCTTAAAAAATAAAACGATAATATTATATTGAAAGTTATTATGGTTAATTTATCTTTTGTTTGAAAAAAATTCTTATTTGTATTCGTAAGGAGTATCTTATTTTAAAATTTATTGATGAGACACTTTCTATTTGTGTAAAACTAAAAGATTTTCTTACAACATTTATATATATATAGATATATGTATTTTATTCTATAGGATTGAATATTATATGGTATGGTAGGGGGCATTATAAAAGGTCCTTGTTGGTCCGTTTTGTGACCCACCACCAAAAGCTTCCAGATCTTCTGTTAACACGAATAAGGCAGTGACAAAGCAGCAACAAAAACCTCTCCTTACTAATATTTCTTCTTCTTCTACTAATTAAATAGACGACGAAAGAGATGAACGGTGGTGGTGGACCTTGTGGTGCGTGCAAGTTTCTTAGAAGGAAATGCGTAAGTGAGTGTATATTTGCACCGTATTTCGATCCAGAGCAAGGCACGGCTCACTTTGCCGCTGTTCATAAAGTGTTCGGAGCTAGCAATGCATCTAAGTTGCTGCTTAGGGTTCCGCCTCATCGCCGCCTTGATGCCGTCCTTACTCTTTGTTATGAAGCCCTCGCTAGGGTTAGAGATCCTGTCTACGGTTGTGTTGCGCACATTTTCACTCTTCAACAACAGGTATATCATTATCATATAATTAATTCTCATGAGAATTTTCTCGAGAGACTTTGCTCCTCTTCATTTTCGCTAAATTCACCACTATCTAGGGTTTTAGACCTACAGCCAGCCAGTCAGCTAGCTAGCTGGCTAGCTAAAGCACACATATATACACCATTGCAGCATACTTTTGAATTCTTGAATTTCATGAGCCAAAGAACTCATGCCATACCCTAGTTTTTGTACTGTTTTAGAAATTAATAAAATGTATCGTGTAGTCGCCGGCCCGGGGTAGGAAGGGATATATATATATATATATATATATATATATATATATATATATATATATATATATATATATTTGTGTCTATATATATATTTGCTTGACGGGTTACCAAAGTAATGAGTTTACCAAACCCGACGCACTTAACTTTGCAGCTCGAGAAATATGAAACGTTCCAAGTCTTGACTTTGCCTTTTGTTTTTGAGTTAGTACTAATGCCTCTTAATTTTTAGTATATAAAATTCAATTCTAACTCCAAATTTATATATACATATATTAAATTATCATAGTTCGAATAATTGAGGTTGCTGATCATACATTTTTTTTTTAATAAAAAAATATTGGTAGACGAATATGAATTAATGAATTGAGTTGAATATCATGCAACCATCTTAATTATTAATTTTCTATGGTACGTAATATTAGATTATTTATTAAGTATATTTCGTTTTTCAATGTTTTCAAGGTTATGAATCATTCATCCTATGTGTATGTATGTTATAGTGTTTTTTGGATTGACATGAATATATATATATATTTATTTATCTATCTCTGTTCTGTCTTGATTTGTTTATTTGCAAATTACGTCAAATGATTTATCACATGACGAAGACTTACGGAATTCTAGAACATTTTTTATATATTTTTTTAATGTCTGATCACTAGGTTGTCACGTGTGGTTCTTCAATATGCATGAATCGTCAAGCAAATATATACATAATTACTCCCTAACTGTCTGTGTATTTTTCCTATATAGGTGGTGAATCTGCAGGCGGAGTTAGCTTGCATTCAAGCCCGGCTTTCGACATTGCAGCGAATCCCGGTGATGGTGCCGGTGCAAAGCTCTGCTTCCCTGACGATGAATAATCTGAATCATCAATGGTCTTCCGAGTACTTAGCTTGCACCTCAAATTCAAATATATCTATGCATTTCGAACCAGCCGTGCAATCTGCTGAGCTGACGACGTCGTCGACCATGGAAATGACAAGCTTCTGCAGTTCTTCAGTGCATCAGGAGGAACTTCATGAAACCTTGGCAGATCAGGATTTTGTTTCCAGATAACTCTTTCCCCCAAAAAGCCAAAAAAGAAAAAAAAAAATTAGTATTCCTTGCTTGCTTTATTTTAGTTTTAATTATCTTTCTACTTCTGTTTTAAACAAAACAGAATTTTACCATATTTTCTTAATTCTGCTTCTTAACCCAACTAATTTCCATAGTATGGTATTACTGGTTTCTTTTCTTTTTTTCCTCATTATTATTATTTTAGAAATTAAATATACATTAATTGGATTTCATATTGTTCACATAAAATATCATTGAACATTTTTAATTACTCATCTCACATTGTAATTATATAAAAATATGTCAATAAATATAAAAATAAACATAGATATTTATTATTTATATCATGTCACGGGCTTGTCTTTTTATGATTGTCTAAATACAGTGTATAGGTAGGTAATTGTATAAAAAAGAGAGAATTTTGTAAAGCCCATTAATTGAGGGATAAAAAATTAAATATGAATTTTAAATTTTAAAACAATTGTCTTCTTTTTTCTTTTTCTTTTTCTTTTTTTTTTTAATTTGTAAAAATATATATTATATAATAAAGAGGAAAGAGTACAAAAGAAAAGAAAGTCACACATAATTTTATACAAAAGATGGACATAAAAGAGTTTAATAACTAAAATATTAGAAAAGAAAACAACTCGCACAAATATTAATTAATAGTTCAAAACAAATTGGTTCAAGAACTAGAGAATCAAAACCCTAAACGAGTGGAGCCTCCAAATTCATCAGTTATGTCTAGTGCCACCCATCCCAAGAATACCCGACTTGCCTACTATTGACCAAATCTTAGTCGTTAAGGAGTTTGTCACAAAAAAAACAACAACAATATATGTTTTTAGAGTTTTTCCCCAAAATAGCCCTACTTTTTTAAATCACTCCATGTTTGGCCCTGTTTTTAAAACTATTTCTCAATCTGACTTTGACTCATTCACGGAATGAGTCATTCTAGGTCCACTGACAAAAAAGAAAAAAATTCTCTCTCCTAATTTTCGCTTTCTTCTCTTTCTCTCTCCTCCCTTTACGTATACAATTCACGCCGTTTCTTTTTTTATTTTTTATTTTTTTCTTATTTGCAACTATAATATATATATATATATTAATATTATGACTCATTCTGGGAATGAGTCATAGTTCTAAAATTTTAGATCCCTTTTAAACTCAAAATGAACTCCACTTTCTCTCCAAAATTTCTCTCTCCAAAATTTCTCTCCCCAAAATTTTTCTCCAAAATTTCTCTCCAAATTTGTTCTCTCAAGATCTATTCAAAGATTTTCAATCATATATTGTAAGTATAACGAACAAATCTTAATATTTTATTTAATTACTTAATATATATCATCTCTTTATATGACTTATTTTAATATTTTTTTAGAGTTTATGACTCAAGTTGGGCAAATCTTGACTTTTATTGTATTGAAAATATGAATTTTTCCTGTATATATCAATTATTTATGGTTGATTGTATTATATTTATATTTTTAGGTAGTGATTTCTGTAGGGTTTTGAGTTTTTTATTTGTGTATTTAATTACATAATATATATCATCTCTTTATATGACTTATTTTATTTTTTTTGTGTTTATGACTCAAGTTGGGCAAATCTTGACTTTTATTGTATTTTGACATTGGACCTCGACGAGTTCGGAAGGCCGATAATAGATATACCCCCGGATGAAATGTAATAGTAATGAACTTGTTTTGACATTGGTATATTACAAATTAATTAATTGGATGTTTTGATATTGTTATATTAAGTTTTATGAGTTGGTTAATTATTAATAATATTGAACTTGTTATGATTATTTGATGAATCTTATTCTATTGTGTTTGAGGCGATATGGTTAACTATATAGTGTTGTCGTTATTATAGAATTCCATGACTCGTAGAGCGAATGAGTCATAACATTCTCCTCTGCCCGAGATCAAATTTTGAATAGTAGAGAATTCTATGACTCGTACAACGAATGAGTCATAGCATTCTCCTCTGCCCGAGATTAAATTTTGAACAGTAGAGAATTCTATGACTCGTAGAGCGAATGAGTCATAGCATTCTCCTCTGCCCGAAATAAAATTTTGGACAGTAGAGAATTCTATGACTCATACAACGAATGAGTCATAGCATTAGAATTTTATGACTCGTATAGCAAATGAGTTATAGCATTCTCCTTTGCCCAAAATCAAATTTTCGACAGTAGAGAATTCTATGACTCGTACAGCGAATGAGTCATAGCATTCTCCTCTGCCTGAGATCAAATTTTGAACAGTAGAGAATTCTATGACTCGGTGCAATGAATGAGTCATAGCATTCTCCTCTGCCCGAAATAAAATTTTGGACACCCGAGAATTCTATGACTCGTACAGAGAATGAGTCATAGCATTCTCCTGCCTAAAATAAAATTTGGACTAAATAATGCTACGACTCATTCTTACAACACAACATCAATGCAATTCAACATATAAACCAAAATATAATAGAAAAAACACATCAATTCGATATATATATTCCAAAATGAGTCTATGCTTAAAAAATAAAATCAAAATACAATAATGAGTCTGTTTATAATGTTGGAAAAAGTATATTGAAATACACACTAAACAATCAACAATCAGTAGTTCGGTTTGAGTCGATGGCACAAGTTCTTCTATTATGACATGACATATGATAGTTACCACATCTTGGAGGTGAATCAGGATTTCTTGCATCCATTGAACCTCGATACCTCCTAGATCGTAAACGACCTGCACCACCACTCTTCATATTATGTTTATTGCAGTGGAGTACGAATGCGGCTTCATTCCACAGTTCTTCATTTGCAACAAGATAAAAATTTGCCTCGTAAATCAACTTGTAATTAAAGCTTGAGTAAAATGGCATAACAAATGAAGTTGGATCTCATCCACGATGTCGACATACTGCAAATACATGAGAACAAGGTATTCCAAATATCGACCATTTATTACAACTACAAGATTGTTCACCGATGTTTATTGTGTAAACATTATTTCCCTTTCCATCTCCCCTCATTGGTGTACTAACCCTATATATTTCAGTTTGAATATTGTAATAAAAAACAGTATGCCCTCTTGCTTTTTTCTCATTTTTAACATATTGTCTCCGATAGCTCTTTCCATTTGAATGTCACCTTGAAGTTTGCCCTTACATGCCGTAAACAAAACCGATAGACTGCATGTGGTGGTTGCCATTTAGGTTGATGATTGATTGCACTAAAAATACCCTTATGTCTATCGGAAATTAAGCATACAGTCCTATTAAGTACCACATAATGTCGCAGAAGTCGTAAAAACCAACTCCAACTTGCAGTAGTTTCTTCATCAACAATTGCAAATGCCAAGGGATATATATGGTTGTTTGCATCCCAACTACTTGCGATTAGGAGAACGCTTTTATATACACCTCTAAGAAAATGTACCATCTATAGAAATGACAGGTCGACAATGGGCAAAACCGGAGATTGATGCATTGAAAGACCAAAACATTAGTTAAATACCTTATCATTTTCAAGACTAGATTGATGGTGTTTCCAATGTAAGATTGTGTCTGGATTTGCATCTTGTAAGGCACACTATACTTCGGTAATACTTTGAAAGTGTCTTCCCAACAACATTTTAATCGCAGCTTTCCTCGTGTGCCATCCTTTCTTGTAAGCCGTGTAGCATATGGATTTAATGAAAGCCGTGAAGCTATCTCATTCGCCCGTGTAGCATATGGATTGAATGAAACATTGTTTGGATTTGACAAGTTAGCCGGAATTGGAAATGTGAAATCATTGTCAACACATGTATTGTTTTGCATCATATTTTTTTTTTTTTTTTTGGTGACGGGGGAACCCGCAGCCGCTACTCTTCGAGTGCGCTCTGGGTAAACCCCCGGGCTAGCGCAGTAGCCTGCAAACTACGCCAACCAAGTAAACTACACTAGGTAAACTTTGTGTAACAGGCTCGACCAAAGAAGGCGTTTGGCAGGATTCGAACCCGGGACCTTGAGGTCCCAAGCAACCCACCACACCAACTTGGCCACCCCTTGCGGGGCGTTTTGCATCATATTTGATTGCACCACATGTGTTGGAGATCCATGAATTATTGGTGAAGAAGGAGGATCGATGTGAACTTCTTGAACCAAAACACTAACACCCACAATCTTGAAGTCACTTGGTATTGACCAAATATGTTTCATATCTTCCTCATCTGTGACCTCAATGGCACTGTATTGGACAAATGAACAACCTCTTACAACACCCGGAAAGCGTAGTATGAACTTTAAGTTCGTTGTTGTCATATCAATACATCTATAGTTACAAACCTTTTGAACAATATCAGAATAAGACACTTGTCTCCTAAACACCCATAATTTTTTTGATGGCCCCTCAAAATATGGATTTCCATTTCCATCGTAAAGAATACTACAATCCCAAAAGAAATTTAGTCGAATTGGTTGCTCCAACAATGCCATCTAAAAATTGAAAAAAAAAATCAATATATTAAAAATTTCCATATATAATGTTTCTTTATGAACACAAATAAAAAACCCTAAACCTAAATAAATCACCACCTAAAAATCTAAATATAATACAACCAACCATAAATAATTGATATGTACAAGAAAAATTCATTAAAAATACAATAAAAGTCAAGATTTGCCCAACTTGAGTCATAAATCCAAAAAAAAAAATTAAAATAAGCCATATAAAGAGATGATATATATTATGTAATTAAATATACAAATAAACACAAATAAAAAACCCAAAACCCTACAGAAATCACTACCTAAAAATATAAATATAATACAATCAACGATAAATAATTGATATATACATGAAAAATTCATATTTTCAATACAATAAAAGTCAAGATTTGCCCAACTTGAGTCATAAACCATAAAAAAATATTAAAATAAGTCATATAAAGATATGATATATATTACGTAATTAAATAAAATATTAAGATTTGTTAGTTATATTACAATATGTGGTTGAAATTTTTTGGATAGATCTTGAGAGAACAAATTTGGAGAGAAATTTTGGAGAGAAATTTTGGGGAGAGAAATTTTGGAGAGAGAAAATTTGGAGAGAAAATGAAGTTCATTTTGAGTTTAAAATGAGATCCGAAATTTTAGAACTATGACTCATTCTCGGAATGAGTCATAGTATTAAATTATATATATATATATATTACAGCTGCAAATAAGAAAAAAAAAAGAAAGAAACGGTGTGAATTGTAGACGGAAAGGGAGGAGAGAGAAAGAGTGGAAAGAGAAAATTAGGAGAGAGAATTTTTTTTCTTTTTTTTCAGTAGGACCCAAAATGACTCATTCATAGAATGAGTCAAAGTCGATTGAGAAATAGTTTCAAAAATATGGCTAAACACGGAGTGATTTAAAAAAGCAGGGCCATTTTGGGAAAAAACCTCATGTTTTTAAGATAACAACAATGAGAAATTGGCCAAATTGGTCCATTAACTTATAATTTTTTTTGCGATTTTATCCATTTTCTTTTCTTTTGGTCAATTTCATCTCTTATCTTTATAATTTGGGCCAATTTCATCATTCCGTTAAATTTTTTTTAGTCAACCGTTAGTCAACGGTTATATTTCATAAAAATCATTTTCTCAAGGGTAGAAGTGTCAATTCATTGTTTTAAAAAAAATTGGCCAAATTCATCCCTTAACTTATATTTTTTTTGCGATTTCATCACTTTTTAAAAATTTTGGATAATTTCATCCTTTATCATTATAATTTTGACCAATTTCATCCTTTTGTTAATTTTTTTAGTCAACAGTTAGTCAACGGTTATATTTAACAAAAATAATTTTATCAAGGGTAAAAATGTCAATTCACTTTTTTTTAAAAAAAAAAACACACAAAATTTGTGAAAAATATAGTGGAAGTTCTGTCGGTGCCGACTTCTTCGAATCTAAGAATCTCTGTAAAGACCCTCTAATATACTTGAAAACATGTGTCCCGCACTGGCGGTGAGAAGATGACGATGCCGGCACCGGCGAAACTTACACTCTATTTTTTACAAATTTTGTGTTGTTTTTTTTTTTTAAAGTGAATTGATACCATTCCGCAGTGCCTGAGAAGGTCGAGTTTTTACCCTTGAGAAAATTATTTTTAATAAATATAACCGTTGACTAATCGTTGACAAAAAAAAATTAACGAAGGATAAAATTATAAAGATAAGAGATGAAATTATCCAAAAATTTTAAAAAGTGATGAAATTGCAAAAAAATTATAAGTTAAAGGATGAAATGGCAAAAAAATTATAAGTTAAGGGATGAATTTGGCCAATTTTTTAAAAACAGTGAATTGACATTTTTACCCTTGAGAAAATGATTTCTATGAAATATAACTGTTGACTAACGGTTGACCAAAAAAAAAATTTAATGGAAGGATGAAATTGACCAAAATTATAAAGATAAAGGATGAAATTTTACAAAAGAAAAGATAAGAGATAAAATAAAAAAAAACTATAACTTAAAAGATCAAGTTGACTAATTTCCCTAACAACAATTGTCTAAATACAGTATAAATGTTTTTTAGGAAGTCCAAAAACCAATTGTAGGGAAGAGGCCCATTTCAGTAGAAATCCATAATTTTTAGCTTGGGCTGGGTATCACGGGTTATGGCCCACTAACAAAATATGGACCCGTCTAAAAGTAAAATTGGATTCCTGTATATGGATGCAAGTTTTTTTTATCATCTGTAAAGTCTCGTGTTTGCAAGTCTCGTGTTTGAACCTTGCATATGGAGAAATAGGTGTATGAAGAACTTTCCTCAATAGGAATCTAACATGGCTCGAATTCGGTTTAGTTGGAGCCCAAAGTGACTATCAAATACAAATAAATTACCAAAAAAAAAAGTATTTTTACCTTCTTAAAAATGAATGATATCAAGACATACAATAAAGATGATGAGATAACATCACATCCTCGAAATCAAATCAAAAATAGCCTTCAAAGTTATTTTGAGATCAAGCTTGTGGCCTTTGGAGAAATCAAGTTAAATTATTTGACCAATATCAAGTAAATAGGCCTTTGAATCTATGATGTAAAGGATGGGTGGAGATATATAAAAATTATAACTCACTCTCAAATTTTGAAAAGATATATATTATTAAGGAAAAAAAGTTTGGTTAACGGAAAAAAATGTCCTCAAATAAAAGTTAACATAAAGGTTTGACCAACCTTTAACTGTGAAAATGGACGAAAGTGTCATTTGTGGGACAATTTAAAAGTTGAAGTATAAGTTATGTACAATTTTTTAGTTTATGTGCAAAAACTAAATTTTGCGATAGTTTATGTGAACTAGGATAATTTATTTGACAAAATAATAATATACGTCTCTTTTAAATATTTGATGGAAGATTATAATCTTTGTATATTTGCATTAATTCTTTTCGACTTGAATTCGAGGCCTTTTTGACTTAATTTTAGAATGAATTTGACTCGTCAAAATTAGAAGGATTTTTTTTTTTTTTTTTTTTAGTCCCTCTCTTTCTTTTCCTAATAATACACATAAAAGATTGATGCATATAAATAGTTTAATAGAGAGAGATATTAATACTTACCACAAAAAAAAAGAAAAAAAAAGAGAGAGATATTAATGGGACAAATAATACACATGTAATTAAGAGTTGATTAATTAGTCAATATATTTAGTTTATAAACAGATGAACTATCATTGTTGTACTACAAAAAAAATTAATATTTCTCAACAATATATTTGATTATTTGCAAAATAATAATTTAAATAATTTAAAGTTAATAATTGAAAATATATGTTGACAAGATATAATATATATGTCTTTATATATATATATATATATATTTAATGTTGACTTCAATCTTGGTATATCTCCTCCTAATTCTTTTCGTCATGAATTTGAAGGTCATGAGCTTGATCTCGAAATGCCTTTAGTTTCGAGTACTATGGACGACCATCAATTTTTTTTTTCCCTTCTCGATATAATCCACTTCTCTGAATACTCTTCTTGTTCTTTTATTTATAAATAATCAAATTAGTCAATATTTTTAATATTTATTAATATTATATTCTTTATTTACATAATGCATAATGCATAATATTTATTAATTAAATGTTTACATATAAAAAATTTATTTTAGTCTTTCAAAATGAAAGACAAATATGTGACGAATTTTTTAACTTGAATTAAAATTAAGGTGCTCATCAAATATTAAAACAATTCAACTATTTATAATATATTTGTATAAATAAATCCTTATTTTTATTAAAACAATGTCGTTTTAATACATATAAAATTTATGTACATATATTATTATAAAAATAATAAATATATTTATAAGTATAGATTTTGAGAGTAGCTGCATGTATGAAAAAAATATTAAATTCAGTATTTTATTTATAAAAATAAAAGTGAAAATTTGTCTGGCTGTAAAGTGAAAATAAAATAAAATATGTTTACCAAATCATTCTACAATTATGAACAATAAGAATGTCTTTAGAGATTAACATGTTAAGACTTGGAGTCTAGTCAAGTACCACCATCACCATCCACTGTTTTAATTACGTAAGAATGAATTTATTTCAAGTAATAATATTTACATATGTTTTATTTATTTATTTTTTTTATAAATGAAATTTTATTAAAATAAAATATTACATAAATAAATGATTAAAGTCGTTACGAACGATATGCTTCACCTGCTCCTTCATACACCAAGCTAAAATTAGGTGGAACGAGCATACTTAACCTAAAAAAAATTTAGATAAGTCGAAAAAAGTTGTAAATAAATTCATGAAACATTAAATAAAAATATTACAAACATCTTATCTATATCTTCAGTTTTCAGCTGTCAGTTAAAAACCTCATATGCAAAGAGAGTTTAATTTTTTCTTCAATGACAGTTTAATCTATCCTAAGCGTATCAAAAATTTCATAGAATACCTAAAAAAAACAAAATACAAACAAATGGCACAGATCTTGTCCAAGTTTAACAATTTTTTCTTCTAAAAAAAGAAGAATAAACTGATATAAAATTGAAATCTTAGCATATGAGATGCGAAAAAGGTAGTACTAAAACCAAAGAAATAAATAGAAAATAAACAAAAACACATAAAAGAAGAATCCACAAAAATCAATAATAATAATAATAAGATACTAAAATAAAAGAAAAAGAAACCAAAGAAGAAGAAGGGAAACACAACGAGAAAAGGATCGCTGGCCAAGAAACTCTAATTGGAGCTAAGATTCCCTTGGCCGGAGAGAAGCTGAAAAAAAAATTGAGGAGCAACGTCACGGGTGGAAGTTAGGGTTAGAGTGGAAAAGGGGGAAAGCATGAAGAGAGACAATACATACGTTTTATTCTCTTTTTTTTGTAAGTGAATATTCATTAGTCATGGTAACATGGACAACATCTAACCTAAAAAAGATGGATACAACAACAAAACTCAACCTAAAGATAAGTGAATCTTTTTTTTCTTAGCAAAGATAAGTGAGTCATAAACAACTACAAAAACAAACAAAAACAACATAAAAAAACAATAAAACTATTGTATCTTAATCCATAGTCTTCCGGCCATCAATCATTGATGTCATCTGCAAAGAGGGCTCAAATCCATCTTCTTCTTTCAACAACCATCTCTGCAATCCCGGACGTATCATAGATCTCAAAGACAATCTACAAAAGAGATAAAAATCGAGAAAAGGGCTCAGATAGAGACCGAGTTTGAATGTTAGTTTTTCTAAAAGAAGAGAAACAGTTTGATCTATAGAGATCAAAGAAAACTCTTGCATTTGAGAATGAAAGATGATAAAAATACCAAAAAGTAAACAAAATAGTAATAAAAAAGATAAAAAAGCCGAAAGCAGAAAAAAAGCGGAAGAAAAGAGAGAGATCTAGCCAAGAGAGAAGCTTAGCCGGAGCTAAACAGTTCACTTGGCCAGAAGAAATGGGTGAGGAGAAAGGGAGGCAAAGCAACGGCGACGGTAGGGTTTTTTTAGCGAGAGAAAGAACTGGGTTTAAGACTCAAGTACATACGTTTTATTCTACCAACTATATACTTTATATAGTTAATAACAACCACAATTGTAATCACTGGATGACATGATAATTGATCATCCTATCTTTATAGTATTTTGTTAAATCTTTGTTTAACTAAAAATGGAAATATTATAATTATAATTTTATTTTAATAACAATACATGTTTATGTACTAATATTTCATTAAAATTACTAGGAGAAAATATTTTATTTGTTTGTCAATATAAGTTATCCTAGTTATTTCCTAAACATTAAAAAGTTAATCTTAAATGTGGCTAAATTAACAAATGGACATTCAGTGAGATTATCAAGGGAGAATCACTTTGAGTTAGAACAGTCTGCTTGGACAAGCTGTTAGAGATTATCAAGGCTGCTTGGACGTCGTTGTTAGAGATTATCAAGGGAGAATCACTAATGCTTGGACAGTCTGCTCCGATGCCTCATCGCCCTTTGAGGCCGAAGCCATAGTCGCTTACCAAGCACTTAGTTGGGCAGTAGACAATGACTTTCAACATGCTATATTTGAGGGGGATGCACTTAATGTTATCATGGCAATCAATGGACTGGATAATTTTGTTGAATGGCAGGGCAGACATGCTGTTTTGAAGGGTAGGAAGATTCTTAAGAATCACTGCTCTTGGTCGATTTCTTTTGCGAATAGGTGCTGTAATTCTGTAGCACACAAATTGTCTAAGTGGGCTGCAGAGCATAGCTGTTTTGATTACATTGACTTGAATGCGATTCCCCCTTCTATTTTGCACGAGAGGGAATCGCCCATGGTTGTAAGTGATGTTATTTATGATGTTTTAAATGAGAATGTGTGAAGTTTATTTACCAAAAAAAAAAAAAATTAACAAATGGACATAAAAAAAGAGAAATCATAAATAAACATAATCAAGAGCATGTGGTAGTTTTTACTTAGTATTTCCATTTAACTTATTAAGCGAAAGATCATGCGTATTGAAAATCGACCTTTTGTTATATTTTATTTGTATGCTATAGTAGGACTCCCCCGTGGATTGATTCAAAATTAATCGACAAAAATATTGAATTATCTCTAGTAAATCTTTTTCCGAAAATCAAAGAAAATTGAACATAATTCAAACTCTAAAATCTAAAAAAAAAAAAAAAAAAATCTAACCACACTTTATATTTATTGAAAAGTAAAATTTTGAGTGTTGATTTTAAAATATTGAAGTATAAAAATTATATGTTCAAATATAATTTATTTTTACCAAAACTAAAATATAATTCCATTTAAAATGAATTGAATACGATAAATTTGAGCTGATATAATTAAATAGAGAGACACATGAAAATTTAGGGGAGCTCAAATGCTAGGGAGGATTGTGCTAAATCTAATAAATTTTTGAGTTTGTAACTATCTATGTTCTATATAAGACTATACGTTACTTGAAAACGTGTCTATTCAACTGCGAGCCTCTACCTTACACTTAAAAGGAAACTAAAAAGGAACAAATGACACTAAGACGAAAAGGATAGATGTGAACATTTAAGAAGGTAACTAAGAAGAGGGAAAGAGCAACTAAGTGACAAACTAACAGACTTCACACGCTTGATATTATTCTTTCTAAGAATTTCCTTCATAATTCGATCATCGATAAATTCTCCCAGACAAAAATACAAAAGAATTTTAATGAAGATACAAAAGACGAATGACATGAAGATTCATGGACGGATTTCCAAACTTCCATGCCCAATCAAGATTTCTTTTCCAAAATCTTTTAAGCTCAGGGAAGATTTGAAAGGTTAAAAAAAAAAAAAAAAAAAAAGAAATTTTTTGGAGACAAGACAATCAGAGAGACCGGAAGTAGGGCACGACTCATGAGTCAAAGGGTTCATAGTTCCACATAGTCACTTTCCTTTGTGTTCTTTGTCAGTCCCAAAAAAGCCCCAATTTAAAGCCTTCTATTCCTCTTCACACATCATCATTTTTTTTAATTTTGTTCAGACATAAAATACTGTAAAATTTACCTTTTCTTTTTTAATTTTTAATTTCAACCACCCAGCAGCTTCCCGTTTGAAGATTCAGTTTGGGTTCATTTGGAGCACGCCCCAGATGTCAGAATATTAAAAAGAACAAAGGAAATTCTTGTGCGGCTCATTTTTTTTTTTTTTTTTTCAATCTCATCTCTTTTGGGTTCTGGTTTGGCTCCTTCTTCTTCTACTTCTTCTGTTACTGCTACATCTCTGCTCGTGTTTTGTTTGCTTGATTTTGGTTGATTTCTTTCTACAATGAATCCCGGGAAAGTAGAAGATGATATTTTCCTCGACCACCACCAACACCACCACAGCCATTTGAGTCATTTAATGGATCATCATCATCATCATCATCAGAATCAGTCTGAGCCTTCAATGTTCGACAGCGACCACCAGGATGACGAGGCTTTCTCACTCCACGAAATCGTACTCTTCCGGGACGACGATGAGGATGACGTCAGCCACACATCATCGGACGCTGAAATCCCCCAAATTCAATCTGCCCTACCGCAGGCTTCTCTACCCGCTCCTATTCCTCCCCCTCCACTCCCTACTGCTTCCAACGGTGCCGTTTCGTCAAACCCTAACCCTAATAACCCTAGCGCCATCGATGTCAATCGCGGCAAGCACAATCTTCATGGGCAGGAGTACATCAGCCCGGAGCCCCATATCTCTTCTCAATTCTACACGTTTAACAAGGAGTCCCATGCTCTGATGCTGCAATGCCTCCGCGAGGGTCGGACTGCCACACCTGAGGAGATCCGCGCTGCTACACCTCCCGCCGTCCTTGCCAGCTGGCGTGCTGTCTGGAAGGACCGAAATGAGGACACTGCTTACCTCACTGCCTGGAAGCGGATTCAGGACAAGCTTAACATCCATATGAACTCTGTGACTGGTAATGAGTTTCTGTGCTTCAAGAACAACTCTAATCAATTTGTTTCTCATGTTAGTCAGTGGCAGGAAATAGTCATGAATTTTCATTGTGATGCGGATTTTAAACACCTAGGGCTTAAGGAAACTGTAGATAGAATTAAGCAAATGTGGACAGTGGGGGCTAAGTTTTATGGTATTCCTGAAAGTTTTATTAGGTGTTGTGTTGCTGCATGCCCCATTTGCTCAGACGAGTCCTCGGGGTGCGCCCCACGTAATAAAAGACGTAGATTTGAGTATACAGAATCAATTGAGGTACCAGCCAAGGAAGTGCAGGCTAAGCTTCAACAGCTAGCTGCCAAGCATAAGGTGGTATTGTGCATACGACAGAAATACATTAGGTATAAGCCGTTTATGGCAGAGGTGAAAGATTATGCCTGTCATAGGGCAGGTGAGCCAGCCTCCTCAAAGAAGTCAAGGATTTTGAAGAGGGAGCCATATGCTTCTAAGAGATGTGGTTGTGGCTTTCGTATAAGAGCCATTGTACCAATTTCAAATTATAACGAGAAGGATAAGACATTTGTCTATGAGGAGGAGGGGACAGCAGTGTTTAAGTTGTATGCGGTGCACACTGGGCATGAGCCGGGGCCACTTGATGGAAATGCGAGGATAATGCACCGAATGGTTGGGCATAAAGGTGGAGTCATGATGGATCAGGATGCAGTGCTTGGAATGACTGAGGAAGGGGAGAATGACAGTTTTGGGTACTTGGGGAAAGAAGACGGGGATCTGCAGCATTCTGTTTTCCAGCAAATTCAAGAATTGAGAAATGAGGTTGGTATCCTTGAAGGGAAAATTGGGAAACTCCCTGCTGAGTTATTGGAATCCGTGTCACAGGAGCTTTTTGAAATTGTGAATAAAATTAGAAATGTTGGTGATTATGGTTCAAAGTCCATGGGATTGCTCTCAGACAAGCAAGATTCTGATGGAGTGTTGGTAGGGGAGAATGATTTGGCTGAATGGACTGAACATCATCATCAAAGACTATATGGAGATGGAAAGGATGTGGATCTATTAGAAGATGATGAAGATAGCTTTGAGAGAACACTTGGGGATGTTGTTCCTTGGGATCATATGAGGGAAGACTGCAGGACTGAGAAGCATTTGCTTGGTGAATCTTGCAAAGCAGAAAAGTGGTTGAAATGCAGCGACTTTGATGAGAAAAGCATCCTTGATTGTGGTGATTCCAAGTTGTCCAAGCCTTTAAGGCACGATGATGCTATAGATCCTGATGTAGGTCTTGGGAGTATACAGGTGGACAACTTCTATCCAGAAAATCAAAAATGGTTTGACTCCCCTTGTGGCTTGGACTCCAGCGCAGATTGTAGTGATGGAGGATTCAGGCATGGGGGAATTGTGTAGAATTTATTGCTGGTTAGACCCGCTCAACTTTATTTCAAGATTTTTGGTGACATTCATCCTTCTACGGTGTTGTAAGTGGGTTGTATAGTTGTGTAAACAGGAGATTGAAGCCTCTCACAGCCTTCTACATGCCTGTGGGTCTGTGCTGCATGTAATTCTGTAAAGTATTCTAATAGGCTCCTGCACATATCTTAATGACTGTTCTTAACTTGCTTTTGAGTATTAAACATCAATATTCATATTGGTTTTTCATTTTATCTTATATTTTATCAGGTTGCTTTTCTTGAGCTTTTATTTGCATGGAGTATCCTATACGGGATTGATCCTTCTTTTTCCATTACTTTTTTGTGTCCAAGAATGTTGTTTATCTTCTGTGTTCCACATTGGTTCCCTTTTTGTTAGATTTGTTTTTCCTTTCTCGTTATACCTTTGCAATGTTCACTAATAGTGCAGCTATCTTGGTTAATGAAAACGAGTGAAACAAATTTTTATCACTTTCTTTACCAGGATTTAAGATTTGGTAGAAAGCTAATTAATTTTTATTCTCACTGTATATATTTGTTGTTTAAATGATGTCTTGTTTTACACACAATGATTAAATGTTTCAATATTGTAGCTGCTTGTGTTTGATTTAGTATAACCTTATGGAATTTTGTTGCTTTATATTTGAATACAATGTGACTGCTTAATTTTATTATTATTTTTATTGGCTAAAAATATGTTCTACATACAAAAACCTCAGCCACCCTTTCCCCATTCTCTTCTATATCTGCAAAATACCATACTTAAAAGGGTTTCAACTTTTCTGCAAGTTCCCTCCTCTCCCTGATTGTTAAGATGTAAGAACAAATAGTACTTTTTACATCTCTCTTTGTCAAGGAAGAACCACTTTTGAGGTGCAAATACTGCTTGCCTTTCCCGTACTATTCTAGGTTATATTATTTCCTTTATGTGTTCGGAAGTAAAACATGTGAATGATGTGCAAGGTGCCCCAATCTGCCACTATTACAATAAAGATGTCTAGCATAACTCTTGTTCAGAAACCACTAACATTAAATTTTAAGAGAGTAACTCCGCGGTGCAGGTTGGAAGTGGTTGAAGCTAATTAATTTGTATTTTGGTTTTATCTTTCATGAGGCATAATCTTTTATACAATTTGATTGGTCACAAGTGTAAACAGATAACTAAAGACTTGCAGTGTGGCCTTTGTGTTTGTCTGTTTAGGAAGTTAGATATGTGCCATTTCCTGGAGTTACTGGTGTCCCAGTTTGGTGCTTTCAGTTTATGGGTATATCACCATTGGTGCAATTAGTCTGTGGAGAAAGTGCAGAAAAGTAAACGATCTTATTGAAGGATGATACTATGACATGGAAACTTCTTTTTTAAACAAAATTTCATGGTTTTACTTAGATTCTCTTTATATTTTTATGAAGTGGATGGAGAATCTTTTCACTGAAATAGAGGAATTTTGGTAACACAATATTTTTATTGTTGAAAAAGTCTAGCCACTGGTTTTGCGAGTTGTTTTAAAAACATTTTTATGTTCGCTACATTTAACAAATTAAGTTGATGAAGTATTCATATTATCACCTTTCATCTTCAATTGGTTTATATAGAGGTTCTATTTTAACGTTTAACAGATGAGAAAATTGTCTGATTAGTTTCTCATTTTCGTGTTTACTGCTCCTTGGATATTGTTCCTTAGCTCTGACCTTTTGAGGACAAGTTGAGGAAATGTGCAAAGAGAAAGGTTTATATTTCTCTATGTGGAATTTGAGTCTTGGCATTGTAGAAGAGAAAAATATACTTTTGTACTGTAGAAGCTGTGTTGAAATTTAAAAGGTTTTCATTTGATTATGTCCTGACCTGGAAAATGTCGTTTGTTACAATTTGACTGGTTGATGGCAGCGAATTTTGACTGTGTGCTGACTGGGAGCTTGATATGTATAAATAATGGTTTAATAGGAGAATATCTTTATCTTTTGGTAACTCTTTCCTTCTGGCACTTATATGATTTTCTTGTTTCTGGGGAAACTTGACCTAATTGTGCACATGGTTGTGATGGAGGCGACTTATTTCTCAGCATTAATAGATATAACTTAGATCGTTCACTTAGTAGTAGATATTGTCTACAAATTTTATTAAACAAGTTTTTATGGATATAAAAATTATGAAGTTGTGATTTAATGGTGAACCACAAAAATCAGTAGCAAATTCTGTTCATGTACGGGGCCACATCCGTTGGGGGAATGAGCTCATTTATGACCACAAGATTTGTATAGATGTAGTCAATATAAGGATTTCACCAAATCCATAGTCAGTCAACCAATACATCTGGGTGAACAAAAAAGGTAATATTCTCTCTTATTGTATAGCAAAGAAGATTAAATATGCTAATTAATTTAGAATGAGGGCTTAGCTTCTTCCATGTGTATGTTTATTTGATAATAAGAATTGATGGTATGTTCACTGTATTTTACCTTTGATGTTTATGATTTGATTTGGATCTAACAAGTTCACTCACTGGATGCTGAAAATTAGTTATAATTACTCCCTCTGGTAAAAAGTATCTATTTATGTTATTCCAATTTATTTGTCCTAAATTGACAAGTAAATTAAACTGAAGGGACTATTGCGTTGTTTCCATAAATTGTCCTTTTCTTGTTGCTGGTCCTCCTTAGAGATTTCCTTGAGCACAATATTTGTAATTGCTTTTCCAAATTTAACTCATAAAAAGCTTTCAAGTGGAATCCTAGAATGTCATTGAAGTGTTAATGCAAGAGGCTCCAAGCTTGTCATTGTTCATGATCTTTCCTTGGAGTTTTGCCAAAAATGTGCTGATATTAGTGAATAGGGTATTCCACAGTCAGTATCTAAGACACATACTCCAGCATAACATGCCAATCCATATATGGAAGGTAAATGTTTAGCAGGTTGCATATCTGAATTATAGGAGTATACTATAGTTATGTGTCTTCTTTGAGACTCGGGAGAAATTTGCTGCAAACTGCTCTTGAAAGAAGGGTAAAATGGCTCTTCATTCTGTTATAGGATCTCACTTTTGTCTGAATAATGTTTGAGGAAAAAGCTGACTGCCAGTGTTTGTGTGCCTATTTTGTATTTAAGCTTTTTTCTTTCTAAACATTGATAGAAAGCGAATCAGACTGCTGGGAAAGCTGTGGTATTGTTTGATTTCTTTATAATGATGCATCTAGTGCACCTGGATATGACATGTAAGATTCTTTGATTTACCCACTTTACTGTTTCTCTTCCATAATATTGGACTTACGGTGCTGAAATGTCCAAATAAGGATGGTTCAAAAGTCACCTAAGCCAAAAGATTGACTGTTACCTTCTTCATTTTCCTACTTATAGATTTGTTAAATTTTTCAAGTCCCCCATTCATTGGAATAAGATTGTACAAGTTGTCTGCTTTTGTTGAATGGCTAATAAATCCTTAGATACATTTTTGCGTGTTTTGAAATGGTTATAATTCTCAATCTATATGCCCCTTAATGATTTTGTGATCTGGCTTCCAACCAGTGCTGTTACTTCTCTGCTCATTGCTACTGGTGTGGAGCATGGCATTCTCCTCTGGTATGGAATTGTGATCTTGTTGATTCATTCTGGTGGAGTTATATGTACTAATGTTATGAGATGTTAATGCTCTTTCACAGTTCACAAATATAATTTCATTCAGTTTCACACTGATATTTGCCTCACTGTGAATAATCATCTCTGGTGTGCCACAGGGTGTTCTCATGGAATTTTCATTTTTCATGATCCTTTATTTCCTGTTCTCTTTTATCATCATTTGCTTTTCAGATTGAAGGTGGTTGATATTCCTGTTATTAATTCTTATGCATTGTATTTTTGTACCATATCTTGACATGTTTCTGAGCCTTGTTTTATATTTCCCTTGTACTTTCACCAATGTTATTTCTCTCCCTTGTTTCTCTGATTTGTTTGTTATATGCAAGATGTGAAGCAGCTGTATTTGATTACTTTTCACCTTTCCAGAACCTTTAAGGGAATTTTGTCAAATGCTTCACTGCCTGTTTTATCTTGATTGGTATATAGGAATATGGCGAGCTCACTGGTTGTGGATAGTTCATCAACTTGAAGGTCCAATTGAGCTAGTGTACCTGGAGAAGTTTCACATTACAAAATTTGTCAATGTATGCTGAAGCTGCTTTGGTAATTGAAACACTTCTACATGTGTTTCTTTCCTTTTAATTTTCATTTGTTTCTTTCTGGTGCATCTCCTTTTTATTTTATTTGTTTATGCTATGTCTACATCTTGTTCACTACAGTTATGTTGATATCCCTATTACAGCTTATGACAATTGAAAGTTGCAGCATCTTGGCTATGAACATAATTATAGAGGTTGGACTCTTGTGAGTTGGCCAAGATGTGAAGAGGGGGTTTGAGGGCATGAAGTGAAGATTAGTGACTATGAACTTACTGAGTAGGCAACATATTATGTTATAGCACCAGAAACTGTACCATTTGCTTTAGTTAAGCATGATGGGCCACTGAAGACTTGTTTGCAATTTTTCAAACTCTTAATTGCGCAGCTAATGAAGCTTTTGAGTAGCAAGAACTGGTTCCATAGAGGGCTGGGAGAATGCCTGCTCAACAATTACGAAGAGATATAATTTTCTTATGCTTTATCTTCTTGCCACTATTTTCCTCCTTGAGTCCTGGTATTCCAACTGCCAGGAATTGTCTTGTTCTCTTCATTTTAGATAATCCATACTTATTATTTGGTTATTGGTTTCTCTATCTGTCAATTTTGCTTGCCAAGAATTGTATTAAAGAACTACTTTTGGATGTTTGAACTTCATGTGCAATGGTACTTTGTCCATAGGGGATCAAGAAACTTGATGGAATATTAGTTAATACTACTTAGGACTTTGATGAACAAGATCTTCAATGGGAAGATACCTTAACTTGGGTTTGGTTGTTCTGCTTAATTGCTTTCTTAACTGTAACTGTAACTGTATAAATTCAATCATTCTCTATCAGCTTAAGTTTTTAGAGTCAGTGGTAATTTAACAATAGTATTTCTGTGGTCTACAACCCTTATGTGTGTTTAGTGTATAAATTAAACCCTTCTCTATCAGTTTAAGCTTTTAAAGCAGATGGTAATTAATTACAGAAATCAGATGTTGATCCTTGCTTTGAGTACATCTATTCATAATGAGTATTTTAGGGAGATGATACAATATGTTATGGTACTTTGTTTGCGCGTCATACAGTTCACCAGTATTGTGCTCTTTACCCTGGGAGAAAATGCACTCTTAACTTGTATCATGGGGTTGTGATATTTTGCAGCAGGTAGAATGCTCAAAAGGGTATCTTGCCTAGATAAGTTCCTTTGAATTCTATAGAGGTTTAATTTCTGTTTAGCTGAATATGTACTTTCTACGTGCATTTGAAGGCCCCTATTCTCTCATAGTGTATCAATGTCAAAACATATATGCTTTCAGGATTGATTTGTTTTCTTCAATAGCTACTGCTGCTGCTGCTTGCGTTGAGAGCAACCCACCGATGAGCTTTTGCTGTCATTTTTTGGCTCAAGGATTCTTTCTTTGGTACACTGCTTTTGGTTTGAGTAACTTATCAAAAGAAGAGAATTCTGTGCCTTGAATTTCACCATTGGATTGTCTCATAAATCTAGCTCTGGATCTGTGGGGTATTAAATTTATTAATGAATTGGTGCCTGTATTTTGAATCAAAATTCTGTCTGCTGAAATATGCACTACAATACTGAACTCAGAACCTTTAAGGGTATTATGCTCATCTTTTTCTATTCCGCAGCTGTAACTGTTGTTGCCTTTTGTTTTCTTATTGCAAAGTAATCCTATATGTTTTGATTACCGATGGGAAATTTGATGCTGTTGTAACTGAGATTTGGATAGAGGAAAAGGAGGATACTGCAAAATCACTTAAGTCTTCCTAGAGAGTGAAGTAAGTCTGGTCTGGAGTAGTCTCATGCTATTCAGAATCGAATAGCAAAAGGTTACACTGAATTTAGATTTGTTTCTTATAGGCCTTGTTTATTTGGTTATTGGTTTTTTGAGTTACAAAAGCCTTTTCTTGGGATATGTTAAAATTTAAAATAATAGGAACGTTTTATTTTAAAATTTGTCGTAAATAGTTAGTAAAATTAATTCCCCAAAAACAATAAAAATATAGTAATGAATTTTAATTGTTATTATAAAAATGTCAATAAATGTGCTAGTAAAAATATTCATAAATATTTTTATTTATTTATCCAGCGAATAATATACAAAATTTGTTAATAGTTTCTTTTAATTTTAAACAACGATACTTAGTATATTTTTTCTTTAATTGAATATATTTTTAATTTTAGCATGTTCTTCTTTGATTGTTCATTGATTTTAATATAACTAATAAAAATAAAATTTTCAAAACTTTTTAATATAATATAATAATAATAATAATTATTATTATTTTGTCATTTAATATTATTTTTTTTGAAATAATTATTATAAATAATATATATTTTATTGAATTTTAATTTTAAGAATATTAAGAATGCATGAACCTATGATTTGAAGGTATACCTTAATTGATAAACACTCTCACTTATGACCTTAATAATATGAAATGACAAAAAAACTTTTTATATTTAAAAGTGTAAAAATGATAGGATATTAATAAACTTTGATGGAAATAACTAATTTAATAATTTAAAAATACATAAAAATTCACTTTATTTTAAATTAAAAATAAAATTAAAAAAATCTAAATGGTTGTGTCTGCATTTGAGAATTTTCAAGGGAAAAAAAAAATTAATATAAGTCTAAAATGATACCAATTGACATGGTGTAAAAAAAAAAAAAAAAATTGAGACGTTTTTACGTTTACTATATTCCAAACTCATAATCTAATTTTTTTTTTTTTTTACAAACATGCTTAGCTATTATTATTTTTAATAATTATAATTGTAAAAATATCACTTGATCCATAATCAACAATTTCATGCTTCCTCTCAAAAAAAAAAAAAAAAAATTTCATGCCGCTTTAGTGGCCAGTAGGCCACTAATAAATACAATTGCAATGATGATTTTCTCCAAAATATTTCTAATAAATTAACAAAAAAGGAAAGAAAAAAAAAGAAAAAAAAAAGAGAATAAAAAAAGATTGAAGAGAATGATTCACTAAATAAATAAATAAGGAAGGAAGAGAATGAAATCTTTTTTGAAATTTAAAAAGCTTCTGTAGTGGGGCCCATACCCGTCCAATCATCATTAAGAAGGCGCTCGCGCAACGCTTTTTGACGCGTACTCACATATATATATATATGGTCTGTTGTACCCATTTTCCCTCTCTCACCGCTTTCAATTTGAACTTAAAAGACGGGTACATACGTTACAGATTTTCAGAATTTTCTAGGGTTAATTTCCATTTCCATTTCAATTCCATTTTCATATATGCTTCTCTTTTCTGTAAATTCTACTACATTCACTCTGTAACAGACAATTTTCTGATCGTCGACGCGCTCTCTCCACAGGAGGATTTCAGATTTTTCTTATTCTGTGCATGAATCACAGCAGGTACGATCGAAGTAACCACCACGACGGGGAGCTTAGACCAGTTTTACTTGTTTACAAAAGAAATTTTTTTTGTTAATTTGATTTTTGAAGCCGTATTTCTTCCTGCTAGATAGTCCCCTACTAAATTTAGCGCATGCCAAAGAAGGATGACGTCTTTCCGTGGCTTGTTTCTCGATAAGATGAACTCCTTCCTTTCCTTTTTCTTCTTATAGCCCTGTTCCCCTTCCTGTAGGTATTAATCTCCGATGTAATGACATTCATCTGTGTGTACACTGGAAACTGACTTGTAAAACCAATTTCCATGAAGGGCTAAAATTTGTACTGTAGCATTCACATTTTCGTGGTAGATATAGTACCGAAAATATCTATATTAGAGCTCTGGATGGCATGTCCCTTTTCTCGGGGCAGGAAGGGGTGCTAAGGGGCGGGTTCTTTTCTTATTTAATTGACTCGTATATATATATATGTATATCTATCTACGTATATACGTACACACACACGTTCATCTATTCATGTTCAGTTTACTATTTCAATCTGAATAAACATCTTTATTTTCAGTCTTTGCAGATGGAAACAACTTGCAGTTCTCTTTTATCTGAACTTCAGGTATGTTACTTGGTAGCTTAGCCTCCTTTTTATTTAATATTCCACCATCTTTTTGCCTTCAGTTTTCTATTTTCCATGAGAATTTTTTTTGGGAGTCTGGCGTCCTTTTTTTTTTTTTTTCACCCCCTTCCTCTTCTGTTCTATGTAACTTTCTTCCGGAAAATAGAAAATCTGGGATGAAGTTGGAGAACCTGACCTTGAACGGGACAGAATGCTTTTTGAACTTGAAAAGGAGTGTCTGGAGGTATATAGGAGAAAAGTGGATCAAGCAAACCAATGCCGAGCCCAGCTGCGCCAAGCAGTTGCTTCCTCTGAAGCTGAACTTGCACTTATCTGTTCGGAATTGGGAGAGCGACCAATGCTCACTAGGCAGGTAAGTTGACTTTTCCATGTTGCTCTTTAACCACATATAGCAAATAAGTGATGTTTTGAATAGTCTTATTTAGATTGAATGACACATTTTTGGCAGAGTTCTAAAAGCTTGAAGATGGAGCTTCAGACCATTATTCCTCAACTGCATGAGATGCAGAGGAGGAAAAAAGAGAGGAAGATTCAATTTACTGAAGTTCTGGAGCAAATACATAACATAACAAAGGAACTTTGCTCATCTGTAGATGAAAATGCATGTGTCGCTGTCTTTGATGAGACTGATCTCTCCTTGAAAAGACTAGAAGAACTGAAAATTCAGTCGCTTGCTTTGCAAAAAGAGAAGGTTTGAAAATCTTCCATTGTATGCTTTGTTTCTGCATTATCTTTATCCCTTTTAAGACTTCATTTAGGTTAACGAAAATCCATTTTTACCTATTAAAGAGTGATAGAACGGAAAATGCCTATGAGAAGCAGGATTTTGTAAAATGCACATTGGCCTTGAGGGATAAAGAAGTTTTCGGGACAATACCGTAATGGAAATTTTTATGGGACTTAGGTGTTTGTGTCTTTGATTTCCTTGATACTGATGAATTTGGTTAATTAATGTACAGAGTGACCGACTGAAGCAGGTGCTTGACCACTTGAGTACAATCAATTCATTGTGCTTGGTACTTGGTTTGGATTTTAAGCACACAGTTAATGAAATTCATCCCACGTTGGATGATTCATCTATGGCCAAAAACATTAGTTCAGACACAATTGAAAGATTGTCTTTGTTGATACATAGGCTGAAGGAACTCAAGATACAGAGAATGCAAAAGGTCTGTAACCTCAACATTCATCTTAATACTGCTGCAAAATCTTTTCCTTTATTTATTATTTTTCTTTTTCTTTGAGTGTTTTGTTATTTCTGCAGCTTCAAGATCTTGCTGCAACCATGGTAGAGCTTTGGACTTTGATGGACACACCAGTTGCGGAGCAACAAAATTTCCAAAATGTCACAAAGAATATAGCTGCTTCTGAGGATGAAGTTACAGAGACAAATACTCTCTCTTTAGATTTCATTAATTATGTATGTCTATTAAGTTTCCTTTAGAGTGTTGATCTTCTGTTGGTGCTTGTCCAATTATCTTTCATCATGAAGGAATGAAGCTGAATAGTCTTCTTAAAGTCAAACTTTCTTTCTTGCAGGCTGAGATAGAAGTATTGAGACTACAAAAGATGAAGTCAAGCAAAATAAAGGAGGTTCTCTTGAAAAAGAAGTTGCACCTTGATGAAATATGTAGAGGTGCACACATGGTGGTTGATGGTCACAATTTGATAGATTATTCTGCTGAGACTATCGAATCTGGTAAAGAAAAAATATTTTCTTCGTGGTTCTATGTAGAGATTGTTTTTACATTCTCCCAAACTACAGATAAAAATGCATTTCTTAATGGAAGATAGTTCTATTAGCACTTTGAATCTCTCTTTTGAACAAGGTTTTAAACTGGTAGAATTCAAATTTGGTTTTAAATTTTAATTGTTTATATTAAATAATATTCTTCTATCATTCAAGTCAAGTTTTTAGAACATTCATTTCTGAAACTCGCAGCAATTGTGTCATTATCTGTTATTTATATAAATTGTCATCTTGCAGGGGCAATTGATCTATCTTATCTTTTGGAACAAATTGAGATTCAGATTTCCAAAGCTAAAGAGGAAGCTTTTAATAGGAAAGAGATGCTTGATAAGATTGAAAAGTGGCTAGCTGCATGTGAAGAGGAGAGCTGGCTTGAAGAGTACAACAGGGTTTGACATCTTTACTGTATTTCACAAATTCATTCCATCTTACATTTTTCTGAACATTTAGTTTTGCAGGATGATAACCGTTATAACGCTGGAAGAGGAGCACATCTTATCCTGAAGCGTGCTGAGAAAGCTAGAGCTCTTGTTAATAAACTTCCTGGTATATTTTGAAATTATCATTTTAACCAGAGTCTTTAGTCCTGAAACCTGATTTGGGTAGTTAGAGTTGATCATATTGTGGACTAGCTACAATACAGTTTATGTTGGATCCCTTTTGGTGCCAAATGGGCGTCAAAATGTTCCTAAGAATATTGGAAGTTTTTAAGTTCAAACTCATGAAAATGCCGTGATTTCTTTCTTCTTTTTTCCTTTAAATCCTCCAACTGCAATAATATATATAAAACTATTTCTACTTAAAAGTTTTACGCCTTTTCACCTCAATTTAAAGGGGGGATGGGGTTAATTGTGGTGTTTCAACAGAGATATGCTAGAGGCGTGGTTATGAGAGATTGGGTTAGATAGACCATAACCCATAACATTGCTTCAGCTTTTGTTGGTAGATATGACATGAAAAATTGTATGACATCTAGGACATGTAATTCAACTTAGTCTATACTTGATCTGCAAGCAGAGATCCTTTAAGATTTTTTTTGCATTGAATAGGATGTGAAGGGTTTACTTGAAGATTTAATCTTTTCTCTTTTCCTGCTGTACTTAAACTTTCTGCATATTGCCTATTGAGCTGATTGGAGTTCGTGCAGCAATGGTGGAGTCATTGACAGCCAAAGCTAAAGCATGGGAATGTGAAAGAGGCGAGGAATTTAAATATGATGGGGTAATGTCTTTTCCAAAAATTTATAGCTTGTTTTGTATCAGAAACTGACTCCATGTTACTGAAATATATATCTCCTTTTATTTCCATATTCTCCAGGTCAGTCTTCATTCTATGCTCGAGAAATATAGAATTTTACAGCAGGATAAAGAGCAAGAACGCCGAAGGCAGAGAGTAATACTTTTTCTGCTGAAATTTTGAAAACTTCATCTTGAATTAGCCCATTTTTTGGCCAATAAAATTGTTAGTGACATTTTTAATGAGTTTGTGTACAAAATTTTGGTCTTAGGACCAGAAGAAGATACAAGGACAGTTGATTGCAGAACAGGAAGCACTGTTTGGATCAAAACCCAGTCCAAAGAGTGGAAGGAAGAATTTGGGAACTTCAGCTGGAGCGACGGCGAGCAAGAGATTTTCAATGGGAGGGATGATGCTTCAGACGCCACACACAGATAAGATGAAGAGACATCCTCACACTCACATGGAAAATAACAATTCAAAGCTACAACCATCGCGGACCCACCATCTCAGTGGAGGTACAGCTCAAGTTTCAGGTACTTATTTCTATCATCCAAAGTTGCTGCTTTTTCTTTTCCTTATTTGCCATTGCATTTTTTATTTTTTTTTTTTCTAACCAATTTGATTCAATTGCTTTTTGTGAACTTGCAACCATAAAGGTATACACAGAAATTTCATCCTGTTAATAAAGTGAAAACATTTTATTCTCAGACTATCAATAGCATATTGTATAAGGTAGAATGCCATTCCACCTTCTAAGATATTTATATCTTTGACAAACCAGGATCTAGAACTTTTGTTTGTGCAATTAATGCAGTAAATGAGAAGTCCAGCAATAACGCCAGTATAGTGTTTTTTATATCTCGAACTTCTTGATATAATTCACCCTCCTTTTTTAATTAAGTTGTTTTCCTGATGAACTGTTGTTTTATGTTTTCCTTTCCGTAGGCAAGAGAGGCACTTCTGCCATTCCAGCAAAGAAGCTTGCTTCTAATTCATTAAATCAGAATGAAAATGGATCCAAACTGATAAGGAAGCCCCTGTCTCCAATATCTTCTTCATTATCATCCGAAGTAAACTCTGGTAATCTTCTCCATAACAGAAAAGACCGAGAATCAGGGGATACAGTTTCGATGAACAAAATTCCTTGGGCAACTCCAAATAGCAAAATATGTGCTTTTGATGAGAATGAAACCCCGAAGACAATGCCAATTCCAATTCCGAAAACTCCCTCAACAGTGTCAGTAGCAATGCAGATGGCCATGACCCCTGCTACTCCGTTTATTCCTCGCGGTGATCGTGTAGAGTATTCATTTGAAGAGAAAAGAGCTGGTTTTGTCCTTCATAATTCAAATTCAAGTTCGTCGACGGACAATTGATATTTTAATACAATGCATGAACTAAACTATTCATATGTTTTGTCTCCACCCTCGGTAGTCCACTCTTCTAAGAATTGTCTCCATTCTGGAATCATTAACCCAAACCCTCCTGTATAGATGTTTTCTTAATGACATTCTCGATTGTTCATTCTGATCCAGTTTTTGTAGTTCTGATATGGTTAGAGATAAAGAGAGCTTCCCTGAATTGTGGTTGCCTTGCAGCACTTACAAAGCAAGAAAGCAATCTTTAGGGTGACAAAACACATTTTGGTTCAGTTGACTTTTTCTTTAAACGATCAACTCTACTTGCAGCATTTTATTTGATTTTTGAATTTTTCCTTAGATAGTCAATCAAGATTCAATTTTATGAGTTCCTAAAGAAAGGCAGAAGAAGAAGAGGAAGAGGAAGAGGAAGTGGAGCTTGTCACGAGCTAAAGCTTTTGAACATTAATAAAATTATAATCATAACTTTTTTTCCTTACAAAATTAAAATAATTAAAGTTATATTATTATTATTATTATTAAATAAAAAAAATCATTTTTATTATGAAATTATATAAATATAAAAAAAAAACTAATGATGTGAAAAAGTAAAAAAGAGAAATGTAGATAAAATATTATTTTATTTTTTTCTATGATTCTTTTCTTGGTGTGTTTTACAAAGGGTAACCTAGGTGAAAGAGGGGAAGATGATAACCTATCAAGAGTGTCACTTGTCATCCATAATTAAATGCACAAATGACATTTGTCACTTTAAACATAAATATCAAGTTATACTAATTATCTCAAAATTAAAAAATAATGTCCACTAGGATTCATAACAATTTGAAGTATATAAGTACTTTTTCCATGCATCATTACTTTGCCAACCTATATCATCATAACAAAGTGACTTTATTAAGTATGGAGCGGTTTAGGCTAATTTTTTTTATAAGGCCTTCACATTACTTTGGAAATCGAACAATATACCATGTATAGGCATATCCAATTTACAAAAAAAAAAAAAAAATGTATAGGCATATCCAAAGTGTTTTACCAAGTTGACATTACTGCTTATCCAAATAATTGGCACATATTCCAATTACTTTTTTTTTTTTTTGAATATTTTTATTTTAATACTTTTCATGTAAAGAATATTTTAGTATTTTCTATATATATATATATATATATATATAAAAAAAATAATAATAGATTCACAATAATAAAAACAGAAGAAAAACTTTTGAATACTGACTGACTACACACTTTTCAGAGAAAGGGAGAGACTACACAAATGATGAATCTTCGGAGGAAGAAAAACTATCCATTTTATCTCATGGGATGACATCCAAATTCCTGAGCTGATTGATAACCTTTTTGCAATATAATCTCAGAAAATTTGGATCTTCCATAACTTAAACCTTTCTGCCAAAGGAAAATGACCATGATTACAGCACTATTTTTCAACTCTAGCAGTTTAGAATCAATTTCCTTCTCGTATTTGGCAACATAGGGCTTAATGAAGGTTTTGTAAACATGTGTTGCAGCCTGCAATCCAAGTACCAATGCATTTAATTTAAAAAAAAAAAAAGAAAAAGTCAACGGACACATAAAAGTGTGAGCACTATAAATCAAAAGAATAAAAGCATATATATATATATATATATATACCCTTGTTCGTGGATGCCAAAGGTATATGAAGAATGCAAGTTTAGCTACACCGTATAGAGGGATCCTTCAAAGAGAGAGCCAAGTCACTGAAATGCATAAATTCTTCATCACAGAAATTTAAGATAGAGTGAAAAAAAAAAAAAGGAAAAACTAGAATACTAAGATTTTACCAAGAAATGAAAACATCAGCAATTCTTTCAAATGAGATGAAAATTGCTGCTAATATCCAGTAATGACACCAAAATGCAAGTTTCTCTTTTTCAGGCTTATTGTTTTCCACTGTCTTAAAGCACTCGTATGCTGGATACACCAGTCCAAAAATCAATCTGTAAAAGCCCCATTATTTAAAGATTCTTAAATATATATACATACATATATATATATATAAACAAGAAATTATTAAGATATTTACCAAAAAAAAAAAAAAAAAAAAAAAGAAATTATTAAGATAGGTATAGGATACTAGTAAACGTACAAAAGTAGTCTCAAGAGTAGAGAGGGGATCATCTTGATTCTTTCTTTCACTTCTTAACTTCCTGGCCTGCTACTGCAATAACAAAATCAATTAAACAAAATCATGAAACAAGTAGTCTTTTTTTTTTTTTTTTCCCTCCCTCCCTAATGACTGTTAAATCATGTTGTAAGTTATATGCATTACATGTACAACCGAAAAAGTGTAACCTAACAAAAATGATATACCTCAATTGGTTAAATATATTTATTTATAATTAAGAGATTGTAAGTGCAATTACGATTAATTAATGAAAATAACAAATGGTTGCAAACCTAACAAAAATGCACAATCTTTTAAATTTTTATTTTTTTACTTTCAACATTCTTCTAAAATGTGATTTTCGATCTCACTTTGATTTGTTTATAACTATTAATTCTTCACAAATTAGTTTTTTTTTTTGATTACATGGGGGATGAGGGTGTCGAACCCTAGTGACCAGGGAGTTGGGGGAGGGCCTTCCGCCACTCAGCCAACCTTAGCCGACTCACAAATTAGTTAATAAAGATATAGAATTAAAGAGATAAAAAAAAAGGAACCCTACCTTTATGTATATATATACTCAATTAGACAAACACGTTACCGAAACTTTTGTTCGTCCAATTTCAATTCATCGGAATAAAAATGAAGGTGAAAATGAAATAGAAGAAGAGAATACGTACGTTTCAAAGTGATTGCAGATTCGAGTGCTGGACTCGAGATCCGACAATCACCCCTTCGATTCGCTTCGCTTCCGGCAGGCCTTAATAATTTTGTAGGCAACAGGAGTCTGTGTATATATAAATATAAATATATTCTCATAGAGGAAATCTTCTTCTTAATATATAGATTACAATTTTTTTTCGTAGATTTAATTTGGGGGAGAATTGTAGTGCGTGTTTCATGCTTATTGGCAGCCAAAAGGACGCCAAGTTTCCCGTTTTGTTTCAACTGCTTTGAGTTCGGATCATAATCGCCTATATCTCATGGTTTTTTAGTTATTTTATTATCTTTTATATATATATATGTACACAAGATCATGACCAATAAAAAAGCATTATTAAGACATTTTATTTGGTATAAATGGGTAAAATTTTTGAGAATTTTATACAAATTTAACATTTTTATATGATCAAAATAATAATTTCAATTATCAAATAATTAAAAAAAATGGTTATAAAGAGATTGAATTAATCATGTGAAATATATAATATATGCTTTCAAATAAAAACGCCTTATAATTTCCTATTCTCATGTTGAATTTGGATAACATTTATGAAATTGGTGTAAAAATAGTTTGTTTTTTCTTTTTTTGGCTAATTGGTGTAAATATAGTTGTACAAAATCAGAAATTGTTTTTGATATATGGTGCAAAATTAGATATTGCCAATACATCAGGGTACAAAAGTGGCAAAATCAATAAATTCGTAACGGTTCATTGCCTAAAAGGTAATTCCACGTCAGCAGCATAGTTGCGTCCGTTACTTCCTAACCGCTCCTCCTCTTCTACGTTTCTACTCTCTTATCCACTCTTTACTACACATTCAGACTCTGTTCATTCATCATTCATGGCTCCATCATTCTTCTGAGTTTTCAGCTGAAGAAAATGGAAGTGAGCTTCTCTTCGATTTCTTCCTGCGCTGCTGTTTCTTCATTCCTTTATCCTAGATGTCGTTGTGTTCGATCACTTCGCAAGGAATTTCTCGGCAATGGTCACAATCTCAGGCCTCCGGCGGGTCTACGCTCTCGGAGAAAGTGCAAGAATCTAGGGTTTCAGTTTCACCTTTATCCTCGTAAGAGATTTGTGTTCAGAGCTTCTCTAGACTCTCAATCTATTGCCGTTGTCGCGGCGGTGGTTGCTATTTCTGCTCTCACGGTTTTCTATTTAAATTATTCTAAACGTAAGAAGAATGGAGAGGAAAAAGAGGTATATCTTTAATGTGGATTATATATATATATATTTATATTTTCATATTATTAAGAGTTGCTCGTGTGTGGTTTAATTATCCTTTTTATAATTATGACTTTTAGAGTACAGATTTCGGGATTTATCTTTTTCCTCTTAAATAATTTTGGCGGTTTCCTTTTAGATGAATGCAATATGGAAATTTTATCGAATAAAGTTAGTTATTAATCATTTCACTCCGAGTTATTTTTTGAAGCCATGTCCATGTTCTTTTGGGAAAGCAACTCCTGCATCAAAACTTAGTTTGCTTTCCTTCTTTGGCGTCTAGATAGTTAAGAACTTTCTCAGGCGTTAAGTCAACAAATTTTCTGTCAGTGTAAACAGTAGTTTGTTGATTTTTCATGTCTATGTTTATATCGTACTAGTGATTAAGCATACTTCTGTTTTGGATTTTATTTTCCCTCCTGATAATTAATGGATTAATTGTTAAATTAAGTGAAATATAAGTACTCTATGGTACCAGCTTTCTCATTCTTTTTTGAAACGTTTTAGATGTCAGGACAGCTGAGTCACACAATATTTCAACATATCAGAAGTATGTTGAACAGGGTGCGCGAGGAACAGTTTCAGCATCCTGCAGATGTAAAGCAGGATTTACCCGTTGATGAAAAACAAGTGTTACTGAAGGAGGTGAAGCAAATCAACACTGGTCATGAGAGTATAGTGGCGGAAATGCAATTTGCTGGAACCAGTGTGGGATATAGTGCAACACTTACTACCGATACACCTGAGCTATGTAAAGCTGATGTAGTTGTTCCCAACGTGCGCAATTTTCTGGTCGTGGGAGAATCAGAAGGTCTGTCATTACCCTCTCCTTTCAAGCAATCTGAATCAGATGCACCAGTATACACTCTTGAGAGACAAATATGCCAAAATCATCCAGAGGATGGAAAACGTGCAACTGAAAATGACACCAAGATCCCCACTTTAACAATAGAAACAGAGCCATGCTCTGTTTCGTTTCCAGCATTTGACAGACAAACAGGATCTGTTGAATCTGGAAGATCCAATGATGAAGTTTCCGAAGAGGATGGACAAAGTAACTTCAATCTTTTCTATAGAGACAGTCTACGCCAAGAGCTTTACACATTTTATGAGGTACCTGTGGCAGATTTAAATGATCTAGGAGCATTTTCATTTAGTGAACCCCTTCAAGAGAATGACAAGCCATTACTATTCAAGAACTTTGCTCCAGATAGAGCAAAGAGGTTTAGGTCAGAGCTCCTTAATCACACAGGTTATGCTATGAAACTGCTCTCCTTGCCTGTTTTTGTTTTTCTTAGTTTTTTACAGTACACCCATTATTTTTTTTGGCTTACATGTGTATCATCTATCCCTCTGACAAATATGCTTACATCTTCAGAGAGTGCTGAACGAGAAACAGCTCTTGCTCATGCCTCCGGAGGTTCAGTAAATGGGAGAAAGGACACAGGCAAGGAGGAAGAGTTTCCAGCTAAAAAAGAAAAGGCAAAGTTTTACCGGCTTAGGGGCGTGGACTCTTCCCCATCCCATAATTTGAAGAGGAAGGAGATTGATCATCCTTCACATCAGTTTGGTGCTTACAACCGGTTACTAAGAGATGGCCGGTATCCAGTTTTGTTACCTTTTCTCTTTTAAGACATCATGTTCTTAAGCCTTGAGATGTTGGATTCATCCACATCTTTGTCGAGTTAGAGTTAGTTAAGCATGCTTATATATTCTACTTGGTATCTGGCTTACTGTTCTAACTTTTCTGTTCTGGTTTTATTGGAATTATCCTTATAGGACATATCTATCAGAAATGGGGTGAAGCTTTCACATATTTGTAGGATATTCTGCTACCTTTTCAACACCTATTGAAAAATATAGAACCATTTGTGTTTAAAACAGAATAATGAAAAATTGCAATATCCACATTTGCTAAGTATTCGTATATCTTTATTTTGAAGCTTAGCTATATGTAATTGTTTTCTCTTAGGTTGAGAGATTGCATTGATGTGCTTCAAGATATGGAAAATAAGGGTCTCCTTGACATGGATAAAGTACGGCTTCATGAGCCCTTCTTTTAATATTTTTCCTTTATTCAATTTTGCAGGTCTTGGATTAATATTTTCTTTGTTCAGGTTTACCATGCAGGTTTTTTCCGAGCCTGCAAAAGCCAAAAGGCTGTCGAGGAAGCTTTTCGTTTTACTAAACTTATTCAAAATCCGACACTTAGCACATTCAATATGCTCATGTCTGTCTGTGCTAGCTCACAAGATTCCAAGAGTAAGTGTCCTCCTGCTTCTTTGCTTACCAGTAAGATATTTAAATATTTCTTGACATCCTACAATTCTGATTTAATTATATTTGTGTAGGAGCTTTTCACGTTTTACAACTTGTCCAGGATGCTGAGTTGAAAGCAGACTGCAAACTATATACGACCCTAATATCGACTTGTGCTAAAAGTGGAAAAGTTGATACTATGTTTAAGGTACTTACAGGAAAAAATAATCTTCCATTTTTTAGTAAGTGAAGAAACTGACTGGAAAGTTACAGTAAGCAATTGCTTTAACTACTAATGGCTTCCTTTTTATTGATTCATCATGGAATTAAAGTTATCTACAACTTTCTCTCTGTCTGGAGAAGCCAAACAATTAATTCATGCTTGTGAATGCAATAAACTCCCTCAGTCTAGAAATAAAAAACTGCATAATTCTAAATCCTTCCTTTTTCCAAATGATACTCTGTATGCATGTCATAAGTTCGGTGCAAACAACTATCACACAACTTCATTTGCAATGTCCTAATTTAGTTTTACCTCTGAATTGACTTATGTGCGGAATAATGATTAATGTATTTGGAGATGAAGATGACCAAGGATAAATTGTTTCTACAATGAGTGTGTCACTTGTCAATTTCCAAATAATGAGTTCAGCCACATCTATTGAATTTAACCCCCCAGGAGAGGGAACGTTTACTTAGAGGAGTATCGCCATGAAGATTTATCCAAAAATTGAAATAATTAGATACATGAACGGAACTTTATTTCATTTCTTTTGCCTCACTTTTCAGTGTAGCATATTTCTTTATTCTAGCATCCACATGGCATTATTGCATTTTTTAATCATCATGTAGTGAGGCTAATAAAATTAAACAAATGCAGCAAGTCTGTACTGACTTGTTAGTTGGATTATGAACTAACTGTTTTGCCTCATATCCAAATTTCTGCAATTTGGTCATTTAAATTCATCTTCTATTCTTCAAGATATGCGCTCCTACGATATTTTGTCGCCATAAATTATTATTTTTATTATAGGTTTTTCATGAAATGGTCAATGCTGGAGTTGAACCAAATGTGCATACATATGGTGCACTCATAGATGGATGTGCTAAAGCTGGACAGGTAGCAAAGGCCTTTGGTGCTTATGGCATAATGAGATCAAAGGTATGTCTGCTGATTCTTAATGAAACCATTTAATCAGTGTATAACCATACTTGTGGTCAGTATTTCTTCTCAAAGCCTCCCCATAAAAACCTCCTTTGATTTTTGTTTAGTTAATTATGGAAATATAGTTCCCTTTATTTGATTTGCAGTTATTGACTATAAGAGAAAACTTCACATTGTTTGCATGTTGTGTACAGTAGAATGTGAAGCCAGATCGGGTGGTATTCAATGCTCTCATCACTGCATGTGGTGAATCAGGAGCTGTTGACCGTGCATTTGATGTCTTGGCAGAAATGAGGGCAGAAGTCCATCCAATAGACCCTGATCATGTTACTGTGGGTGCTTTGATGAAGGCATGTGCTAAGGCTGGTCAGGTGTGTAAGTTTGTCCTATCTTTTGAAAGAAAATTCTATAGGATATTGATTATTCATTGTTGGTTTGGTTTGGTTCTAAATCTTCCCCTCTATTGGTTTTGGTTTACCATGGTTGATAACTCTCCCTCTAGGCTGATCGAGCTCAAGAAGTATACAAAATGATTGATGAATATGACATCAAGGGAACTCCAGAGGTTTACACCATTGCTGTAAATTGTTGCAGCCAAAATGGTAATTGGGATTTTGCTTGTTGCATCTATGAGGACATGACCAGAAAGGGTGTTTCCCCTGATGAGGTATTCTTTCTAATATTCTACTGTTGGTTGGAACCATTGTTTTCCTTTGCTTAATGTTGATATTTGTTTACAAGAATTTGCTTATCTCTTTATTGTGGAAAATATTATTTGATACGATGCTTTTCTACTCTGAGATTGAAAAGGAAAAAAATATAGTGTAATGTTCCTTAGAAACGATGCTTCTTGCTTCACCAAATTATCTTGGTATAACTGACTACTAATTAGCTATTTGGTTGTTAAGTAATAATATAAGATTGTCTTTTTGATGAAACATCAAGAGTAGATATTCAGTTTTTTTGTTGCACTGTTTCGCTAGGAGATGAGTTCTTTGTAGTTCTCTAGCATGGTGTAACTACCCTTACTCTCTAATTTAAGATTTGATTGTGGTGCTGTTGAACAAGATGCAACCCTTTTTATTTGATTATAACTTCTTGTGAGCTTTCTGATTAAGTTCTATGAAATTATAGGACTGTTACATGATAAATTTTTAGCTCTGTCCAGAAGTTATCATAATCTCATGGTCATAGATTGTTTATAGAACATTTTTTTCTCAAGGTTCTCCTCATACACTTCCTCTTCCCTGAACATATAAAGACTTATGAGGCACTCCCTCTTCTAAAGATAAGTATCCTAATTCCTGTTTTGGTTTTGTCCAAAATATTCTCTCTCCTAGTTGTAAATGAGGCAAGGATTATACTTTTACCCCCTTATTAAAGCCTACTTCAATTACTTAATTCCTACGGAAAAATTCTAATAACAAGTAAGAAGGATTTCCAATCTTGACTTTGGTTGCTTTCCAATTAAAAAAATTGTTAAATTAAGTTAAATTGTCACATATTTTAAAAGCTTAAATTGATAAAGAGTGGTTAAATTTATCCTCCTAACAAATCCCTTGTGTGGTCCAATCACAATTTTCTTAACAAGGGTCAATAATCAATAATTGGGGGCAATAGCTTGGATTTGAGCTCTAATGTCGTACCATATTTAAAAGTTAAATTGCCACATATCTTAAAAGTTTAAATATGATAGGAAGAATTAAATTTATCCTCTTAACAGATAGGAAAACATTTCTAAATCTATACTTCAATAAGAGCAGGAGAAGTAAAGAGGAGCGGTAAATGTACAAGATAGAAGTAAAATTAAAGGTAGAGTTTGAGCTTTTGAGAATGATCAATGAGGACAATAGACATTTTTTTTAATCATTATTATAAATACCACATAATTTCTCAATTTAATTAATCTTGACAAGTATAGTTACTGTAAAATTGACAGTTAATATAGATATTACCCATCATTACATTAGCTACAGAATTTCTGCAATATATTGTTTGTGCAGAAACAGCTAGACGCTATTTTTTTTGAGCACTCAAGAATGGTTTATCTGTTATTTATCCAAGTTATTTTTGTAATTTGGAGTGTCCCTGTTTTATTACATGAACAATTTTTTTGACTAATCTTGCTTTCTGTTGCAGATGTTCATTAGTGCATTGATAGATGTTGCCGGTCATGCTGGAAAGTTAGATGCTGCTTTTGAAATTCTACAGGCAGCAAGAGTGGAAGGAGTAAATGCTGGAATTGTAGCATATAGCTCACTGATGGGAGCCTGCAGAAATGTATGTTCTATTGATTTAAATTATCATATTGTTTCTCAAAGGCTGCTTGTTTTACCTAAAAAGTGAACATTAGAATCACAGGTTAACTCACCACTTGCTTATCTTAGAAAAAATATGAGTTTGCTTTCAGTTCTTCACAGTGGTGGTTATTAACCTTTACCTAATTTTCTAAGGATATTGATGTTTGTTCCATTTTCAGGCAAGAGACTGGCAAAAGGCTCTGTTGCTGTATGAAGATATTAAGGAGATGAACCTGAAACCAACAGTTTCAATGATGAATGCCTTAGTGACTGTTTTGTGTATGTTTTGTTTTATCTGTCTTTTCTCCATAACTTTTATCAACAATTACTATCTACCATTTTTTAATGCTCTATAGCATTTACTTGAGAAGAGGTCCCTAATCTATCGGTAGGAAATTTCATATCTTAAAATTAAGCCTACCAAGACTTTTCATGATTTGACACGTTGAAATATGATCATTGGAAACAAGGATGCAAGTTTCATGGAGATAGAGTTAACTATCAGGCTGTCAGTTATTTATGTCATAAGATAGACAAATTCCTGAGAGACCTAACGTTTATAGTGGTAATATGTTTTCTGATTCATTTGGATGTAAATATCCATATTTAATTGTTACAGGCGAGTTGGACCAACTGCAGAAGGCTACAGATATTTTATTTGAGATGAAGAGGCAGGGCTTAAGCCCAAATACCATTACATACTCGATTCTATTAGTTGCGAGTGAAAAGTAATGCTCTTCTTTGACAATAACTCATAAATCAGGAATATGCATATTTTCCTTGTGAGCCTACTTTCAACCCTTTTTTGTGGTTTCATTTTCATTGTAGAATGGATAACCTAGAAGCCGGTCAAATGCTCCTTTCTCAAGCCAAGGAAGATGGAGTTGCCCCTAACCTTGTCATGTGCCGTTGTGTAATTGGTAAGATCTTAGATCAGCCAATTCTTTTGACAAATTTCCTTTGCCTCATTGCAGTTGTGTTTCTATTTTTCTAAGTTACACTATCTGTTGTTTCTTCTAAAGTTGAAAGGATTTTAACCCTCCTCTAATTTGGAGAGGGACTGGTGCAAGTTCCACAATTAATTGAAGGCAATTTGATCCTTTGACTTCCATTTTTCAAACTCTCTTTATATTTCCATGTATGATTTTCTTTCTTTCTTTCTTCTGTTTGGCATACCGATTTATGTCTCGGGAGTGCATGCATGCATCAAGTTTGTTATTGTCTTCATGCATGTTACTGATTACTTTTTTTTTTTTGCTGTCCCCCAAAGGTTGGCCAATGTTTTTTTGGATAGAAAAATGAACCTTTGACCACGTCTAAATTATCAGGATATGACTCTCTTAATGATTAATTATTCATGAAACGATGTCAAGATAGAAATTAATATATATATATATATATATTTATAAGAAAGAAAATATTCATTAATTAGAATTCCAAAGTAGAAAAATTGGAATTTAATTTATGACCAAGGGAGTTCGTGTTAGAATCATCAGAAATTATTCATTGTAAATTATATAGGTGGTGGATTTTTCTTTTTAATTTTTTGAATTAGATGGATTGATTTGGTCTCTCTAATATGTTTGAAGGCATGTGCCTAAGAAGGTACCAGCAAGCTTGTAACCTTGGGGAGCCTGTCTTTTCTCTTACTCCTGGACGGGTGCAGCTTGACAATAAATGGTAAGTGATTTCTCCTCTTAGAGATCAATTACTTGTCACATTTTTCTACTACTAAACAGCTCCAGAAATTAAATGCATTACCAAAAGGTTATACTGTGATCCGCTTATGGTGCTTCCTTTTGATTTTCATGCTCACTGTTTGAATGTGTTCAAGATGATGCTATTTTCTGTAGAGACTACTAATATCTTGAAGTCATATTTCTGAAACTGTTCATAGATATACATATATTGAGGATATAATGATCAAGCTGATCATTCTTTTCTTGGAGATGAGAAACACCTACTATGATTAGCATTTGATGGAGCACATTGTTTCATAACAACTGACTCATAAACCTATTAAAATTATTTCTCATTCTTGAAAAGATTGATTTGTGAGGGTGAACTTATTTCTCTTCTACCAATGGATGAAGAAAAGACCTATTTGGAGAACCTGTTTTGGGTTGACATATGTATAATTCAACTGCTTGGAAGACAGGGATTTCAAACAAGTCAAATTGAAACCTTATTGTGCCTTGGACTTCATTTTATTCTCTGTTACCTTGAACATGAGGACATGATTGTATTATAAGAGCATGTGATTGATGATCCTGTGCTTTTCTTGTTGAGTTAGAGAATGATGGAAATAAGGGTTTAAGGTTGTCATTGTTACGGGAACTTTCAGTTGCAGATGGAATCTGTTAAATCATCATATAGCTGTCCATACCCTCGATCTTCTGAACTAATATTATAGTCTAGGTCAATGAAAATCTTTCTTCACTTACCTGGAAAGGAAGCGTAAAATTTTATTTTTATAAGTATATTGGCTAGCTGGTAAAGAATTTACTTGAGAGAAAAAGTGGGAAAGATAAGAAGATTGTGATGTATGTGAAATTGAGTTCTCTGCAGGACATCTTTGGCACTGATGGTTTATAGAGAAGCAATTGTTGCTGGTGTGGCACCAACTGTAGAAGAACTTTCTCAAGTTTTAGGATGCCTAAAACTTCCTCATGATGTACACTTAAGAGAGAGACTCATTGAGAATCTGGGTGTTAGTGCGCATGCATCAAAAGGATCAAATCTCTGCTGTTTGGTTGATGGATTTGGAGAATATGATCCACGTGCTTTTTCACTACTTGAGGTTTGTGAAAATAAATTACTGTACCAATATTCCAATTTTCTGGCTTAAAACCTCTGATAGAATATCTATCTGACAGGAGGCTGCTTCACTTGGGGTTATACCTGCTGTCTCCTTCAAACAGAGCCCGATTACAGTTGACTTAAGGAATTTGCAGATGTATACAGTTGAGGTGTGTCTCCATATTAATGGCTAATAGGACATCTTTTTGATTTCCAAAGAGAACCTTTCCCTGAAGTTAATGAGATTATCATTTACATAAGCTAATATAGTATTTGAACATATATGACCATTGTAATCTTAAGATCTGATGTTCTATCTCCTGAGCTCTTTTTATCAGTCTTTTTGGTGAAAAGTGAGTTGTACTGTTTGACTTGAGCGTAATGAAATTAACAGATTACTTCTCCAACTTTTGGTCAGGTATATCTCTTGGCAGTCCTCAGAGGTCTCAAGCATCGTCTTGCTGGAGGTATTGTGATGCCTTTCCATTAGTACTTACTATACACTTCTGTCATAAAACAGAAACCATGGTGGGAGAGCATTAACTAATGGATTGGAAGTTGAGTAGAATGCTAGAGAAAATTGAAGTTATATCTAAAATGAATATTTATTATTTTTTCCCACCTTTGTAGGTACAAAGTTGCCGAACTTGGCCATTTTATTGCCTTTAGAAAAGACAGAGATTCAAACTCCAAAAGGAAAGAAAACAATTAACCTTGCAGGAAGGTATGCTATTGTATTTTTCTAGACACCTGGAAACTCATCTGCACATGCTACATGATAGTTTTGCTTAAATTGATATATCCTGCAAAATCAAATTCGCAAATACATTATCGGCAGCCTGAACTAGTTTTAAGGTCTTTTGTTATGTTGCGGTTTATGTACAAGCTTTGATCATGCTTCTTACTCGGTTTATTATATTAACTTTATCTCCAAAAACATTTCAATACAAATGAGATAATTACTTACCTCTAGTTATATTTTTATTTTTAATTTTTACACACTTTAAATTATTTTAGATGTTTTGTAGTAAAGGATAATGTAGCATGAGGAGAAATGGAAACCTAAATTTTAATTATGATAGGAACATTCTAATTATATTAGGAGTTAATACTTTATTATTTATAAACATAAATAGTGAAGTATTAATGAATAATAAAATGTTGAAGGTTATGTTGATTTGGGTGGTCGTGTTCAGGTGGAATTGTGGCTGTGAAATGTAAATAATGTACACTATTCATTTGCATTTACAATCAAGAATGGAAAATAAAATGAGATTCTCTTGTCTATATGTATATATATATTTGATATTTTGAATTAACCGTTCTAATTTGGCCAACAGAATCGGTCAGGCAGTTGCAGCGTTGTTGAGGAGGCTTCGACTAACTTATATAGGGTCTGAATCTAGTGGAAGAATTCGAGTTAATGGAGTAGCAGTGAAAAGGTGGTTCCAGCCAAAGCTTGACTCTCCTTTTAGTGGGAATCCAACTGATCTAAGCTCATTCCAAAGGCGTTTGGGCAAAGGAATAAGCTTGCAGCAGCGGAACATTCGAACTGGACATTTGTCCTTGGAGTAACAAAATTGAAGAAATGTAGTAGGAATCATTAATAAAAAAAAAAAAAAGGCATTTTGTTTTTGCAGGTAGGCAGAGGCTGGCACACGGTTTAAGTTTGCTTAATCATCATCAGTTTTGGTGCCAATTTCTGCCACGAGCGAGTTGTAGTAGCAACGCCAGGGGATGGGATTTGAAGATTTATGGCTTGGTTTCTCTAGCTAATTTTGCAGGAAGCTAGGGCGAGGTCAAGATTTTAGACAAAAGCTTCAAGTGATCCATAAAAGTTTTTGGTTTCAGCAGAAGAATGCTGCGAGAGAGTAGTATGCAACTTTGAGCATCTTTATTTTATTATCAAACTGCATTCTAAAAACTTCTTAAGAGATTTTATGAAACAAATAATAAAGGTGTATAAATAAATAGAGACCAGGTGCTACAGCATATAAATAAATGCACATTATAATTTCAACAAAACCATGGAATCCATGTAATAATGACTTCATGTTTCTTTTCATTCAAATTTTACCCTTAATTTCATGCAACTAGTTCAACTCTACCATTCCTTCAATCCTACTTAGCTATTTGTCCTTTTTTTTTTTTTTTTTTAATTTTTCCTTCAATTTGTGACAAATTTTTTTTTTTGAGATGTTTATCAGTTAAAAAAATTAAAATAATACATATTACTCTTCTTGTAATACCTTTAAATTAATATTTTACAACTATTTCCTCTGTTTTATTATTATTATTATTATTTTTGTTAGATAAGCTTTTATAGCATTTTTTAAAAATGCTAATTTTGAGTATTAAATAAATATTAATTGAAAAGTATTGAAGAATAATATATTATAAATGTTAGCCAAAAAAAAAAAAAAAATTAATAATTCAATTTTAAAAGTATATGTGTAAATGATATTGTCAGCCTTATAGAAATTAAAATACGAATATCAAACAAGATAAAGATATTAAAACACAAATATTAAACATGATATAGATATATTTTTAACGCAAGTTATAGCACTTTTTTTTTTTCCTTAAGGATTTATATATTGTTCGTCCTAATATTGTCAATTTAACTTTTTATATATATTTTTTTTGATGTAATTGTCACGTACATTTAAAATAAACTTAAAAACTTGAAATAAATTTTTTTTAAGGAAAAAAAATATATATATATATATATTGAAGTATGGTATTGGTTTCTCTCTCTATCTAAGAAATGTAAACGTGTATTGTTGCCACTTCCAACCTGTAATAACAAGCTTAAAAAAAAAAAAGAAAAAAACTAGCTGGCGGTTAATTAAGTGGTTAGCTAGTGTATGTAATCGACAACTACTTCAAACACTTCTTTACAGAAAATGATACTATACATACAACTGATCTCTAGCTCTTTGGTTAGTTGTCATTTCAAACATATTATCAAGAAATACATTGTACACAAAATATTGCTGCACTATAAAAGAATCAAATTAATTAAGCAAGATATATTAGAAATGAAGGAAACAAAGAATTTCATTAATATTATAACTGTGTGTAAGTAAATGGGAAAAAAGTATATTTTTTTGTGTTTCTCTACAATATTACAAGAAGATGTTGTTTTTTTTTTTTTCCCCCTCCGATAATCATCTCTTATTTGACATGTAAGGTAGAAAAACCTAATTAAGAAGAAGAAGAAGATGGAGTTTGTACACAAACAAAATGAATAGAGCTAGCTAGGTCATGAGAGACATGAATAAATATTGGTCTCTTTAATAGGTAAGAATAAAAAAAGGCAATCAAAAAAAAAATTGTGCACATGGCCAGCTACCCATTGTGTCTCTCTAAAAGACGAAATTGTTATAATAATGAATGATTATTGTGTGAGTTGAGAAGTGATATGAACAAAAGCATCCTCTTTACAGGGAATTGTTAGACCGCCCATTGGATGATTAAAACCGAACTCTTCTTCAGCTTGTCTCAACAAATCTTGAAACCAAGGATGACTTAAATACGAGATTGGAACTACATACCGTTTCTTCTCCATCTCTCCAACGTACACGGCAAAATGCCCTTTTGGTACATCCGACCATTCATGATTATGCTTCCTTACAATCGACTGAAGCTTGTGGAATTGCTTTATATTTGCACTTGCAATCATCCATGGCATACGGATACCCATATTTCTCTTCAGTTTGCCTTAGAAAGAATATATATATATATATATATATATATTTATTTTCTGTTGAGTTTTTCTTTAGTATAAACTAGTAGTGGTGGATGGATCGGATTGATCTTATTGGATATTCGATCTTGCATATGGTTTTTAGAAAGAGAGCGCATGCATGTATTTATAAGGGTGGGGAAGTGGGATTGTCCAGAGAATTTGACGAGGATTATTAATTAGAATGATCGATTGTCATTTTAGGGGGGCCTACGTGACTGAGGTTTCACATGGCCTTGCACGGAAAGAAAGGAATTGAACTCACCAACATCACCACCGTCAGCGAGTGCATGGGTATAGGTAGCTCCTCCACTTGTTTTCAGTGAAGTCATTATCGGAAAATGGTGGTGTTATTGGTGCATGGCCGTGCTTAAATGCTTTCTAGTACTCCTAAAAATCAAAATTTATTTTTTACTTCTTAGAATTAAAGATTATTTATTAATGATTTAGTGGAGAGATTAATAGAAAATGTAAACAATTTTCAATTATTATATATATATATATATATATTTTAGAGAGAGAGAGAGAGAGAGAGAGAAAGAAGTCATGACTTGTTATAGTTTTGATATGTAATATATATAAAATTTTTGTTTTACCAGAATTCAAAGGATCAGCAACATAAAATATACAACCTAAAAATAAATAAATAGAGTCTTAGATTAACAAAGACTGCGTAAAACTAAAATCTTCTGCATTTGATATATGCCATCTTCATATGTCTAATCCAAGAATTTCGGATCCAATTGAAAAGGCCAAATTAAAATATACACAATTATCATTTTTATTTTCCAATATATATATCTTGTAAAAGAAGTTTTTTTTTTTTTTTTCTTGGTTGCCTTTGAATATTTCAAGATTCACCATGTGAGCAATAATTCATGTTCATTTCTGGATTTCTCATTTCTTTTCAATTATTCTACTCTAATCATATATATATATATGTACAGATATATTTTTCATTAATTGATATGTTAGTGAAATAAAAAAAAAAGATTATATGAAATGTTTTTAAATTAATAATCGTCAATATAGATTTCCGCTGTGCTACTCTCTTATTTATATTCTCTTCTTAATGAATGATTGAATTAATTTAGATGCTAGCCAGCTATTTATATATACATATTAAATACTAAGAAGAATATAATAAAAATCAGTTCAATGGGAATACTGGAGATTTCCGCGGCTTGTATATATGGACTTTTTAGGCAGAGAAAGGAAAAATAAATTAACCACCACCCCCTCTCCCCACCCCCCCACAAGTTGACTTAGTACAATATGGTACCTTTCCACGTTAACATTATTTTATTACCAATTTGCATGTAGTTTCCATATCGTGCATGTGCCAATCATACAATAAATACATACATATATATATATAATATATAGAAAGAGAGAGAGAGAGAGAGTGTGTGTGTGTGTGCGTTATGTCTCTAGATCCAAGAAAATCAACAAGGTTAATTCACTTTTGAAATTCAAATCATGAATTCAAGATAATGACTGCATGAATTTCAATATATATATAAGTATCTTTTTTTTTTTTAAATTGAGTTGAATAATCAAATAGATAAAAATAATATTTACTCTTTGCTGGAGAGAATTAATTTGTCCTTATCAGGTCCTGTTTGCAAGATGGGAACTCAAAGGGAGAAAATCATGATATAACTAAGATTATATTAAATCAAAATTTACATCTAAAAATTTATTTAAATATAAATTTATATTAAAAAAAAATTATCAACTTTAAATTCTCACATTGATCATAAATGTGTCCATTATAAATTTTATTTGAATTTAATTATTTTTACTTGTTCTACAAACAAAAGTTATACAAGTTAAAATCGATATATAATATCTAAACAAAGGAAGAAAGAAGAAGAAGAAGAAAGGAGATAAGATTGCGCAATGATTATGAATAATTAATTCAGACGATATTTGATGTTGATAGAGGAAGTACGTAGCAACTTGGCTCATATTATTATTGTTCAGTCACTTCTTCCTTCTTTTGTTTACACTGTTGCTCTGAGGGTTTCTTTGCTAGCTGAATGTGCGCACATGACTTCCATATATATATATATATATATTTATTTATTATATATCTGGGCGTCATTGACATGTACTGGCTCCGTGAATAATTTAATCACTGATTCTCGAAGGGGAGATTGGAACGTACGCAGTACTGTATGGGTATGAAAGTTATTATATATATATATATATATATATGCAAGTCTTATCAGTAATTAATAAATCATTTTGATAAAAGGAATAGAAGAGATGAAACCGATGACTCTTTCTCTATCTATATATGTAAAGTAACATCTAAACCAGAAATAATTAATGTAAAGTGATCTTTTTTATTACTAAGAAACTGAGTACTCTAATCTTTTAATGGCCGTTTAGATTAATTTGTTGAGTTTTCTAACTTCAATTATGTACAGATTAATAGTCAAAAGATAGAATCCACTTATCAAATCAATCTCTAAAGTTTTCATATAAAGTTTTAATGTGCAATTGTGAACCTTTCAAAGCCATATGGTATTGAAATACCTTTATATACTCTCTGAAATTAAAAATATTCAAATTTTCATGAAAAAATAAAAAATAAAATAAAAGAATGACTCAAGTAATTAAATAGGGAAAATTGAAGAAAGGAAAATGATAAAATCATTGATTTATATATATATATATATATATATATATATATATATATATATATATATAACATTTTATATCGTATTTGAGATCCATGCATGAGTAGCTGGGAAGAAGACTTAGACTCTTGTGCCGGTGTCCTTGAGAGTTTTATTTGAAATTTTAGAAGTCTTAGGATATTGTTTATATAGTATGTTATATTTGAACAAAAATTATATTAAATTAAAATATACATTTTATATATATTTGAAATATTTGAAGTATTTAATTTTTAATATGTCTAATTTTCTTAGATTTTAGGTGATACTATTACTAATTAATTTATTTTTTTAACATCAGAAAATTTTAATATATTTAACTACAAAAATATTTAAAATTACGTTTAATTTTTAATTTCTCACAAAAATTTAAAATAAGGTATTATTTGAGATGAATTATTCTCCCAATGATTTGATAGAGAAAAAAAAAAAAAAAAGATTTCCAGATTGCAAGTGTTTGACTAAATTTCATTTATGTGGATTTGTTAAATTAATTAATTAATTAGTTTCCGTTAATATTCTGTTTACACTATTCGGAAGAGTATGTCATCCTTCTCATATAAATTACAATAGACTAGTTTAGTAGTTCGATGTATTTCGCGGAACATCTATATATACTTAATTATTTGAATTAAAATTTTTAAATAGTTGGAATATAATTACATTCAAACGCTTCTAGAAGGGTTTTAATTTTTTTTTTTTATCCAAGGGTTTTATAATTATAGCATTAGTTGGTATGGGTTTTTTTTTTTTTTTTTTTTTTTACAATAGAGAAAGCAGTAGAACAAAGGCTCGTTCCCCTAAGGATCTCTTCTTACACTAATATATATATATATATAAAACAAGTGTTGTTCTCGTGATTTAGAAGAGATGAATTGAATTTTAAAAAAAAAAAAAGGATATTGGACATTTAAATAATTAAGAGTAGTGATCCAAGTGAGAAGTAATACGAAGGAAGGTAGTTTTGGTGCATGGGAGAGTGAGACCACCCATAGGATGATCATATCCATGTTGTTCCTCTGCACGCTTTAATAAGTCTTGAAATGAAGGATGCTTCAAGTACCATATTGGAACCACAAATCGATGCTTGTAATTGTAACATTCTCCAACATACACTGCTAAATGACCCTTTGGAACTTTTTCTCCTCTGTTTGCGGCCGATGCATGGTTATTATTATTATTATTATTATTATGTACTCCCCCTTCCCTCTTTCTAAATAATGTAGATATAGAATTTGTTAAATGAGCAAAACCACATGTATTGGGCAATACTAATGGAGGAACATTGTGTCTGCTCTTCTTGCCCCATTATTAGGGCAGCGGGTGCTGCTCATCGGAGTTTGATCCCCACCCTAGCTCTCCAACTTGTATTTTATGACGATTTTCTCTTTAATGTATGGTATAGCTGCTTACTGCCCATGGTTTTCTTTTACAAATCCGCGTACACTTTATGTTGTTTTTGCAATTTTTTAACGTTTTGCCGCTAACTATATATATATAAACATATCCATACTTTTATGCATTATTTCGTGTATATATATGTATATTTGTAACTTATTTACCAAAAAAAAAAAAAAAAATATATATATATATATATATATATATATATTATATATATTTGTAACTTGCATGTACGGGGCCCCCCTCAATGGTTTATCGTTAGTTTCTTCTGCTTGCTCCTCTCTAATACTTTGGACAGATTGCATCTGATCATGTATGTGTCGGTACTGCACTTAATATATATATTCTTTGGAAATATTTTGAAGTTTTTTTTTCCTTCAACATATATTGAATTTATAATCTCGTAAATTATAAGTGAAACTATCACTACCAACTAAACTATGCCTATTTCGCTACACGCAGTTTATTAGGAGGGTGACAGCAGATTTCAATCTATTTTTCCTATCCAATATTCAAAGTTATTGTTCGACTAATTCAAATTTAATTTAAATTGTACTTGTAGAGTCTAATTCTTATTCATAAGAAACTCTAACTCTTAAAACTGAGTGTCGAATCAACTCATGCAACATTTATAATGCATTTTTTAATATGTCAAAAGTGAAGAATTGTTTTTTAAATTTGTAAATATGTAATGTAGCTGTCTTAAATACATTTTTTCAACATATATAATTTTTATTGTTTTAAAAATCTTGTCAAATATATATATTTTTAAAATATTATTCATATATTTTTCAATTCATTCTTATTTAATTTATTATCTTGAATATTTCTAGAAATTATTATTATCATTATTTTAAAAATTATTAATTATTTTATATATGATATATTTTTTTAGATTAGTTTCAAAATGCTGTAAATCATGTGTGGCATGATTTTTTGGACCGGAAGGTTTACTAAACATTTTGCAATAAACAAACAGTCATTAATGACGCAAAAAAAGAAAAAAAGAAAAAAAAATATAACATATACAAATTATTTTTAGTTATTTTTGAATTAAAAAAAATATTGTAATATGACAACTTTGACTCTCACTTTTTTTTAGGGTGGTTGTGGTTACGACTGTAAACAAACAAAATTATTCGCGAATAAAGCTCGTTCAAGCTTGTTTATACTCGATTCAAGTTTATTTGTTTATTAAATAAACAAATTCAAATAATTTTTTATGCTCGATTAATTTTCAAGCATACTCGAATAGTGTTAGCGAACATAATCAAAGCGTTCATGAAAAAATTATAAATATTTATGTATTATTAAAAAAAACTCTTAATATTTAAATTATGGTATATATATAAGTTTTTTCTCTCATTTTTCCCTAAACTATAGTGATGATTCCCCTTTCTTTATTTTCTATACAGTCCAAACTCAACTCTCCTTCTACCTTTTTGACAAACCCTAAAAAAGTGGCGGTTCTTCTTCCCTTACTTTCTCCTAGAGCTATAAACAAACCAAACTGTTCGTGAACAAAGCTCGTTTATGCTCCGTTCAAGCTCGTTCGTTTATTAAACAAACCAAACTCAAACAAATTTTTAAACTCGATTAATTTTCAAGCCTACTCGAAACTCGTTTAAAAATTAAACAAATCAAGCTCAAACTTTCGATGTTCAATTCGACTTGACTCGTTTACAGCCTAGTTGTGGTGGTTCTTATTAGAAAAGTTGACCAAAGAACAAAGCGTAGACTTAGAAATCAAATATGGGTCTCAAAATAATGGTCATATTTTTATATTTTATTCATAAATTAAGAGAATTTTTATTTCCATAACAGGTCTAATTTGAACATTATTTTTTTTTTTTTAAATTGCGATATTTATTATCAAATATGTATTTTTTTTTATATTTATTATCAAAATTTATTTTTAAGAAAATTCATATAAACTAGGAGTATTATATCTCATTGTAGCATATTTATCAGTCAAATATGTATTTGGCTGATAAATATGCTACAATGAGATATAATACTCCTAGTTTATATGAATTTTCTTAAAAATAAATTTTGAATTGAAAATTATTCTATATAATAAAAGCGAAGCAAACCACCTAAAAATGGAAGTCAATACAGAATTTCATATATATATATATATATATATATATATATATATAAATATATATATACCCTAGATGCCTCTACCCAGTGCGCATTGAATATAATTTTTATAATTGAACAAAAAAATTATGCTCAAATTTTCCAAAAAAAAAAAAATTAATAATAAGACTATAAAGAGAGGGAAAAAAATTATATATTGAAGATGAATTTAAATAAAATAATGAAATAAAAAACTTTTTTTAAAAAAAAAAGAATTACATATTATAGAAATTGAAATAATAAAAAAATTTAAATAATGTAAAAGATAAATTTGATTTTCTTTCATGAGTTTGTCAAAAAAAAAATTTAACGAATTGAGAAAGATAGGGGGAAAAAAAAAAGTAGTATATATATTTTGGTGTCTACAAATTGATATTTATTAATTAGTAACGTTATTAAAGCAAATAAATTTAAAAGATATTTTAATATTTTTAACAAAAAGGCATATCATTTTTAATTTTTTTTAATATATATTTTTGTATGTGACAAAAAAATATAAAAGTATTAATATAAATAAATAAATAATTTGATTTATATAAAAGTATTAATATATTTTGTTGAGTTTCACCCATTTTTTAAGAAGATTTGGAATTTTAGTTTGAAAAAAAAATAATAATAATAAATAATTCAATTGATATGACTTTTATATAAGTATTTTTAGTTATGATATTATATAAGACATTTAAATTTAATTCACTTTAAAGATAATTTTGTATCATATATATATATATATATGTCAATGTTTGATATATAATTTTAGGTCTCACAACTTACAAATAAGGATAATATATAACACACACGATCAAAGAAATAGTCCAAGAAAAATAAATAATAAAATAAAAATACTAGTACAACTTTAAAAAAGTCAATTTATAGTCAATCAATTTCATTTTAAAAAATATTCTTCAGTCTTCAGTTTCCTTTAAGTAGTAAACTAAAATGAACGTAATAACATGATTGTGTGCACGCTTTTTTAAGTAATCCAATTACTCAAAAACAAAATTGGGGAGATCAAAATATTAATTATTTCCTCAAAAAAAAAAAAAATATATATATATATATATATATTAATTATTTCATTATCTGTATCCAATGGTGATAAGTTATGTTTTCAAAAAAAAAAAAAAAATGGTGATAAGTTATTGTTCCGTGATAAGAGATTTCTAGATTTTATTTTTTATATCACACACTTTAAAAAAATCAAGACAATATTATTTATTTATTTATTGCTCTTTGTTTTTTCTTTCTCAAAATATTTTTGATTTAATATTTTATGCAACAACTAAAAAGTTTATGAATATTTCAATTTTTTAAAAGTAAGAAAAAACTAAATTTTAGCTATTTTTAAACAGCAATGTTAATCTTAGAGGAATTTCAAAGCATATATATGATCTGAAAGCTAAAAATCTTCAAGATTTTATCTAAATGTTAAAGAAAGTAATTCTAAATTAATATCATAATTCTCTTCTCCATCTTCTTTATTGTGATTCAATTTTAGCCTCAACTTTTTCAGAAGCTACAAATAAATAAATAGCAACTGTTCATGTATGTATCTATGTATGTGTGTGTGTGTGTGTGTTTGTTGATTTTTAGTTAAGAAATTTGATCTGCATTCGGGATCATTGACTGGAGGAAGGCAGAAAATTCTGCATCAAATTATCATTTGAAGAACACTGCGTACAACAATCTATAATTATCATTTTTTTTTTTCCTGTTAGAACATTTTTTTGTATCTATATATCTAGATTCAATTCAGCTCAAGTTGTGCTCAAGGAGTTTAACTTTTACATGATGCTAACAATAAGAGTACAACTCATGAGGTATGATGATTATGGCGAACTTGTTGATTTCTTCTCTGGCTTCCAAAGCCGGAATGTATACCACTAACTACACGAGATGTATATATATATGGTAACCATGGATGATGATGATGATGATGATATATATATATATATATATGATGGTGAAGAAGGAGATCTGAAGAAGAAGTGAATTTTCATGATGAATTCAATAAGATAGAAGTGAGAGAGATGAAATAATCTTCAGAACAAGGAATTGTAAGGCCTCCCATTGGATGGTTGTATCCAAATTCTTGTTCTGCCCAATGCAACAAGTCTTGGAATAACGGGTGGTTCAAATAAGAGATTGGAATCACAAACCGCTTGTGTGTTTCCCCAACATAAACTGCAAAATGACCTTTTGGGACATCTTGATGATGATTATTATGACTGCTTCCCATGCTTCCATTTCTTGGCGACAAAGTTCTTCGAAGCTTCTCTTTCGCTTGTGCTATCCCACCTAATTGGATTCCCATTATATATATATATATATGTATGTGTTTACAGATGATGGAACTAATATGGTTAGCTAACTTGGTGCTGGCATATACTTATGGTTTGATTGGAGCTGTGGCTATATATTTATAGTATCAAATTAAATTAGCCTCCCCTCCCAAAAAAAAAAAATAATAATAATTAGGAATGTGTGTGTGAGAAAGAGAGAGAAAAACTATCTTGGGGAAGATATTGTAAAGAAGATGAAGGAGGAGAAGAGTTTGTAAGAAGAAAAACATATCAGGTGAAGAAAATGGGAAAGATTCACATGGTTTTGCCTAAGGTGTTGCAGGACACATTGCCCTACCACAAACAGTTTGACCACTCCAACAGTACCTAACTAATTTACTTAACTTAGCTCCAAGTTTTTGCAGCACAAACCTAAGGGCAGAAGAGAGAGAGAGCACTCCCAAACACAGAAAAAAGATATTGCATGGGTTTTTTTTTTTTTTTTTTTGACAACAAATCCACTTCTTGATAAACATTGAACTTGGACTTGATGGCATGTATTTTTCTTCTCAGTGGTGGCATAATCTGTGTGCCAATTGTATGTTCCAAACTAAATTAAAAAAATTGGATATTTTATTTTTTAATCCTGAAATTATTTTCAGTTTGGACTTTATTTGAATGGATCCATATCCCTAAATTATATTTATTTGGATTAATGTGTCTTCAAAATTATAAAGATAAATCTATTCAAACAAAAACAATTTGATGATCAATTCATCTAAATGAAAAATAATTTGATTATTAATTAATTAATTATTTAAAAGAAACTAATTTTAAGGATTAAAATATAGATACTCAATTGTTCAACAATAAGAAATATAGGTACTCAAGTGTATAAGAAAAATGTAAAAATTCATTTATTCAAATAAATATAATTTAGGGGCTATAAAACCTCGAATACAATTAACAATTATAGATTAAAAAGTGATCAAATATTGATTAATTTTGATAAAAAAGGCGTATTTAAAGAAATAAAAAAATAGATAAAATATCAATTTATTTGAAGTAAAATATTTAAGATGAACCGAAAAAATGTAATTAATTAGGGAAATGAACGAAGAATGTTGTATTCCTCCGTATGAATAGATTCAATGGGAGATCATGGTTGGATTAGCTTAATTAAATTATTATTATTAAACTAAATGATTATCACGTTACCAAAGATTTGATAGATAGACTTACTAATTATAATTTTGATGTGGACAAATCATGAGTTTTAAAAAAGAGCATGAATAATTGTAGTGTGCAGAATACTAAAACCCAAATTTTAAAAAGATATAAGATTTTATGCCAAAGAAAATTATATGGTTGAAGATCCGATTACATACTTTTAATAATAAACCTTTGAGGATTTCCTATGAACTAATTAATATACCAATCCTTTGTTTTTGTTACTTTATGACCCATACTTATTTGGAGTTTTAATTTTTGTCCTAATAAATTCATGCTTTTTTTTTTTTTTTTTTTTCCATTTTCTCACTTGGAGATTTATTATTATTATTATTACCTTTTTGTTTTCTTTTGAGAATTATTTTGTGTTCGTTGGATCTTTATTTGAAAGAATGCCTAACTACTTTAAGATTCTCAAAATATATATATAAATATTAAAAGAATTTTTTTTATACTTCTAATTAATATGGGTTTAAATATGTAATTATATACAAATTATAAATTTAAAATACTTCAATGAGTAAATAATTTCAGACCTTTAATAATTTTTTAAACAAACAATATTTAGGTCATGATATGTTAGCATTGCTCAAAAAGACCAGTTAACTAGGTGCCCAAAAAAGTATAGTTTGACCGACTTTTTTTTTCTTTTATCTCGAATGTATAGTTTTCAGTTAAGTATCTCCTCATAGTAAACTCTAATTTCAAATTTTAGATGACATGCATAAATTTAAGTTGGATTCCACAATTAAACGACCTTATCTTTGAAATTATATTAACTTATAAGTCATTAGATTTGAGATTAGATTTCTTTTTTTCTTTTGTTTTGTTTCTATTGAAAGGAAATGCACATGCACTTCCACATGGAAATTCCCCTTGCTTTTGTGTAAGTAGTCTTTTCAAGCTTTTCTTTCAATCAAGTTCGTCCATAACAAGTATTCACCTGAGAAAATCTGTGTACTGCGTGAATTATTGCTGTAAAGAAATATATATATTCTGTGGGTTGAAATGAATTTTCACAGCGCATTTTTGGGATCCCTACAGATGCTATACATACTTGTGTGTTTTCTTCACATGCCAAACATCAATCAATTCATACAAATTCTGATACTCTCAATTGAGAAAATAAAAATATTTCTTTTGGAATAACAAGAGAGAATAGTCGTGTATATATATAACCTATTATTAGCTTTTTAATTATTATTATTATTATTACAATGGAAGGGAAAGGTTCTTGAAATTTGAAGAAAGTAAAACACCCTTCTCTCCCTTATTGTGATGGCAAGTCATCATAATATCAAAGGGGAAAAAATATTATGGGTTTGAATGATGAATCTCCATCAATATTAATGTGAGTCTTGGATGTTGAAGATGAAATGAGAATATATTCCCATGCACTAATCCCTTTAATTATTGTGTGCTTTCTTTCTTTCTTTCTTTCTTTCCCGCCTCCCTTTCCTCCCTTAATTTCAAATCTTAAAGTCTATATATTTTTTAATCCGATATCTTTATTGTCTCTAACATATGTCATACTCAGCTCAAATTATCACATTTCTACAAGTTTATCTTTTGAATTTTGAACAAAATTCTATCTAATACGACCCACTTTAAAAGATGTGATTCAAAAAATATGAAAATTCGATTTTATCACCCACAATTAAAAGATATAAAGTTTTAAAATGTCTCATATATTTATATAGTCATGACAAATGAGTTATTTTATTCTAACACATGAAATATAAATAATATCCTCCTTGTCTCCCAACATTTTTCTTTTTTTCCTTTTTTTTTTTAATGAAAAAAGTCTTTTTCATTAGTGAAATTTGTATCTTTGCTTCTTCTTGTAATTGAAATGATATAAACATAATCACATGAGGCTTGTTATTAATCCATTCTCTATGACAATTCTTGCCTTGATAATTGAACACAAATTTGACCAAAATCATCACCACACAAATTTAAAGTTACCCTAGATAAGGCACTATACTTTTCTGGACATTCTAGGTCCTACTTTTCCATTGTCCAAATGAATATATCTCTTATATGGTTTTTACATTTTTGTTTGGCCCTAGCACATCATAAAAGATGCTGCAATATATATATTCTAAATATCAAAATGCATAATTTGTGAGAGTTTAGTATCAAAAAAAAAGGAGATATTAACTAATTTATGTGTAAAAAATAAATATTTATTTAAGGAAAACATTTAATTAAAAAATAAAAATAAAATAAATATGCTTCTTCTTTATTCAAATAAAAAATAATTATATAAGTAAAATTATTGATAAAAAATGTAGGATACACTTTCACAATCAACTACTCCGTATTATTTTTATTGTATCAAAGGGATACCTTAAGTCAAATGAGTACATAGCATAGACACATTCTTATATAACACTACACATTCACTATAACTTTCAATGTGGGATAGGGTATATCACAAATTATCTTCAAGATTGGTGTCAATTTGTCCTCTAAATCCTACTTGAATTTCAGCTAACCTCGTTTAAGATTTACATAATGTCTTCTCCAATGATTTACCAATTGTTTTTTTATCTCTAAGCTTTAAGACCACCTCTTAAATTAACAATAGATTCTATCATAGAAGAAGTAGCTTCAAAAGATCTTGGTATGTTGTGATGAATAACCAAATTAGCTGATAGAAAAATGAAGAAAATAATTTCAACTTAAGTTATTTACTCACAAGTATAATTTATTCTTTGCCCAATCATTGTTTATTCTTCTTTCATTTTTCTTTGTGGGGTACTTTTGGTTTTGGGAATGACTATTCTAAAACCATATTGAATTTTATTAGATATGAAATTAATCTAAATTACTCAATAATTCATATATTTAAAAATTTAAAAACCTTCATTCTAATTGCTATATCCACTATCTCAGATCATATAAAAATATGTTATACAATAATATCAAATACTTACTATGATTGCTGTCATGTTCTTAATCACGTTTATTGACTCACAACCTGGATAGTGACACAAACGTTCTTCTTCAGTCTTGAAGACTTTGGAGAATTTAGTCCACAACATGCTTCTGAATCCTATGTTTATCATCATGTTTCTTGAATCTGACACAGATCTTCTATAGCCACCCACCCAAAAAATAAATAAATAAATAAATCTTCAGGTTGAGTGGAGTGGGGGGGCCTGCTGCAAGCCAGCAACCAAGGAATTGTGGGGAATATTGTTTTTCAACATTGGCACAGTTCAGTCAATTTTGCATTAAATGATTGTGAAAAAGCATAGCCATGTGAACTTATCATGTGCTGTTGAGCTCCATTTTTGTACATGAACCGGAACTGAATGCCTCGTAGCCATACACAAAACCTAAATGCTGGAGTCGGTAGTCCAGTTCCACAGTTTTGTTCAGAAAAAAATATGGACTACAATTTTTAGCAATAGCATAAAATTCTGAACCAGAGAAATATACTTATGTACTCTCACTCTCTCTCTTCTACTTTCAGAGATCTCACAACAAACAGTTGAAAGACAAGCAGTGAATTATTGCAAGATGTCTCAAAAACCTCTGATTATGTGTAGTTACAAAACAGATAATATCCCCCCTTTGTCTCAAACTTTGAATAAACTACTCATCATCCACTGAACCAAGTGAAGAACAGATAATATCCAGACCAATAGATGTTAAACCTCACCAGAGAAATGGAAAGAAAAGAATAGGACATATCTACAACAATGCTATGCCCTACAAGTTTTTTCCATGGTCCATCTGAATCTTTTGAAGGACATACTGTATACGGAACAATACAAGTTATAGGTAGATTTTTGTGTACCTCATTCCTCTTGCACAGTAAGGCAAAAATAGATTCCATGATTTTGACAGTTTTTGTTGAGGGAGGCAGAGTCATGTGATACCCTAATGGTGCATGTCTTCTTCACCTGGACCACTCAAAGAATCAAGTGAGCATTTCTATAACTCCTATAAAATTATATACAAACGAAAGACTAGGCTAATCTGCAGAAGAATCCCCTTTTTTCTTTTTTTCTTTTTTGCAGTTGAAATAATAATTTTTGTTTCATAAAGTAGAACTTCAAAGGTAGTAAACAAATTGCAAAATGGCTATCCTCGTTCAAGCTAAACAATTTCTCGGGCGCATTTTTCCAACTTCAAATGTACCAAGAGGACACTTTACTGTGTATGTTGGAGAAGTGAAAAGGCGGTTTGTAATACCACTATCATATCTTAAGAATCCAGCATTTCAGGATTTGTTGAATCAGGCTGCTGAAGAATTTGGATTTAGTCATGAAATGGGAGGTCTCACTATTCCATGCAGTGAAGAAATCTTCATTAATCTAACTTCTAATTTACATTGCTGATGACCAAAGAAAATAAGAAGGGGATGCAAAAGCCAGGCCTAGGAGGAAGAAACCTTGTTACCTAACTCAATATGATGACAGAAAACCCAATTCTCCATTTTGATCAAGGAGAATTAGTGGTTCTTCTTCTTCTTCTTTTTTATTTCTTTATTTTTTTTAACTAAAAAAAACTTATGTGAGTAATTTCATTTCTTCTTGCTGACCAAGTGTATTTCATTACTTGGTTACTCCAAATACATCAGATATATATATACCAAATATCACTCATTCTATCTCTCATAAACTGTTACAATTTACAACAGTCTATTTTGCGGGAAAATGGAAGCATGAAGAAGAAGGTAAAAAATAGTGAAAGAACTGAATTCTGTGAAAAAGACCTGAATATCTCTGAACAAAAGAGATAAAGATTTAAATTGCTGGACTTCTTTGTTTTCAAAATTCAAGATAATATGCTTAAAATTGTCTCTTTGATTATTCTATTCATCTACTTTGTTCTGCTGCATTCAATATCTTAAACAAAGCTTCTTGGAAACATTATATTTTCTGGGTAAAAATTCAAAAGCAGAAAAACATACTTATAGAACACACACACACAAAAAAAAAAAAAAAAAAAAAAAAAAAAAGTGAACTTGCTGAGTAGGCTGTATATTAAAAAAATTCAATGACACAGAAGCAGATTCACTAGTCATCTCATAAATCATGGGGGATAGAATAAATGGCTCTTAATTCAGCCCTTCCTATACCTTGTTCTCTTGCAAAAGCTTTCACTTTCAGAGACCTCCACCCCCTACCCCATTGTAATGTCAAAGTAGAATATTTTGGAACTCGGCAGGAGAGGAAAGACACTTTAGAACATAAGCATGGGGAATAATTCGCAGCTAGAATAGACAGTACCATCCAATTCTATAAATATTGTAAGCATGGAAGAATGTATAAATTTTTTAAAACTTGACAACTTTTCCACAGCCTAATACGCTTAGGTGTTGTTTACCAAAAAAATACGCTTAGGTGTTGAAATCAAAATCAAAGAATGAAACTGGGAAGGGGGAAAGTTCTCACTATTAGTGATTTGTTGCTTGAATCTCTATTCATGCTCCTAGATGTTGAAGACAAAGAATATAAGCCTTCAATGATTCTGTCTGTGTGTGTGTGTGTGTGTTTTTTTTTTTTTTTTCCCTTATTCTTCTTCCCTTTCCTTTCCTAGAATGATTATGTCTTATCCTTAATTAATGATGATGTTCATTCCCTTTATCCAAAACAGATTCCACAACTATTATAATTTCAAAAGTTTTCCTGATACAAAAAAATAAATAAATAATTGTTCTCAATCTCTTAGCTTATGGTGTAAAAGTTTTTGACTTTGCCTCCTTTCTTAATACTTTGTTATTTCAGTTAAGTTGGTGCATGCCTTTTCTTTGAGCTTTCCATTTTGGGTCAATCAAGGTGGATACTTCTAAGATATAGTGCAATGTTCATCTGTACAAGCTTTAGAGCACACTAATCTTGCAAGACAACTAGATTTCAAGATGTCCCAAACTGTCTGTAGATAATATATTATTTTCAGATAAAATATATAATTGACCCAATCCCACTTCGTTCTAGTTGCATCAGTAGTGGATACCATAAGACTGATCTGATTCAAATTTCAGCATTTTAAATATACTTGTTATCTGAATCTTTAAGCAATTCATTGCCCTTCAAACTAAGTGAAGCTTTTTTTTTTTTTTTTTTTTTTGGATTCTTGTATATGAACTGAAACATAATCACATGAGCATGCATGCAGCCTAATCCAATCCAATGTCTTTACTAGTCTCAATAATTCAGTATAAACCTAAACAATTCATCACTGCACAACTTGAAGTTATGTGGGACAAGAATATATAACCTTGAACATGCTAGGCATAGCGTTTCTATCATTCATGCAAATATCCAAAGAAAATTGTTTTAAGAGATACAGACATCAGACATACCAAAGAGATAATTTTCTGCCATCTACTTAGGAGAGACCAAGAAGCCATTTATGTTTGATATATCTTAGTTGTCCAGGATGAAGAAGAATTGGACTTGATCATCCTTTGCTCCAATGTATCTGCATGTCTAGAAACACTATACAATTATATTACAACCATCAATAGTGCTGCCACTTAACAAATGCTCTTACCTTCTTTCTTTTTTTTTTATTACATTTGAAGTTTGTTTTGTTTTTATTTATTTCTCAATCACAGAATGGTATAATATTCTGAACTGTAAATATTATCCACCATCTGCACAATAATTTTTGTTTTTTTTTTCCCTTCTTGTCCTGTATTTAAATCTCAGCAATGTAAAAGAAAATCTTGACAGTATGACCAAGACTGAATACTTTCTTGGAATGTAAATGATTCCCCTTTCTAAATATTTAGCTGGCTTGCTTTCCCATAATGCAAGAGAAAAAGCTCCCTCTCTTTTATGTGAAGAAACATTTCGTAAAGGTTAGATATGATTAGATTTCTATAAGCCAAAATGTTCTCTTTCTTTTTTCTTTTAGTTATTATTGTATTCATTTCATGGCTCACAAGATGCCCTCCCAAAGACCTGATTTTGTCAAACTACAGGACAGATAATATCCTCCTTGTCTAAAACTTTGAATAGATTAGTCATCCATTGAACCAAGTGAAGAACAGATAATATAAAAGAATAGATGTTTAAACCTGTCATCATAATTGATTGTAAAACTCAACCTAATTCTCACCAGAAAATGCACATATCTGCAACATGCTATGCCCTACTTTTCCAATCCCCAACTGAATTTTTTGAAGGACATACTGTATACGGACCAGTTATAAGTATTAGGTAGATTTTTGTTCTTCTGATGTTGGTTCTTTGTCTCATCTCTTGTAGTATAGGTCATAGCAACTTGGACAGTTAAGGCAAAATAGATTTAATGATTTTGACTATTTCTGTTGGGGGGAGGGGGCAGAGCCATGTGTTACCTAATGGTGCATGTCTTCAGCTGGACCACTCTGTTGATCTTCTCAACCACTCAAGAGATCATTTGGAAACTGGCCATCAACCCATTTGCTTTCTAACTTTTATATATATAATGAAGACTAGTCCAATCTTCTGCAGAAGCTTTCTGTTGCAATACAAACATATATTTGATTAGTAGAACTTCAAAAGTGGTAACATGGCTATCCGAGTGCCACAAATTGTTCATGCTAAACATATTTTCGGGCGCATGTTTCCAACTTCAAATGTACCAAGAGGACACTTTGCTGTGTATGTTGGAGAAGCCAAGAAGCGGTTTGTAATACCACTGTCTCATCTTAAGAATCCAGCATTTCAGAATTTGTTGAGTCAGGCTGCTGAAGAATTTGGATTCAGTCATGAAATGGGAGGTCTCACTATCCCATGCAGTGAAGAAATCTTTGTTAACCTAACTTCTAATTTACATTGCTGATGACCAGAGAAGAAGATAAGGCAAAAGGCAGGCCTAGACTGAATATACCAGAACCCAATTCTCCATTTTGATCAAGGAGAATTAGTGGTTTTTTCTTTCTTTCTTCATCAAACTTCGTGTAAAATGTTTATTCTCTATTAATATACAACATCATTAAATTGAGAATTCATTTCCTTTCTTTTCCCCTGCATTTATTTCACTATTTGTTTACTTTCAAGAAAATTTTTAATGAGTTATGCAACAGATAAAATGAATATCACTCATTTTATCTCTGGTAACCTATTAAAACTATCTGATTCTCAGGGCAACTCAAAAGCATGAAGAATTTAAGAAAAAATTTGTGACAGAACTGAATATATATATATATATATATATATATATAAATAAAAAAATAAAAAAATGGATCACAAGTGTCAACCTCATCAACCATGGAGGATAGCTAGGATATAGTTTTTATTTCTTCACTTCCTAGACTTTACTGTCATGCACAGCTTTCACTCTTTCTTTCCTAAATATATCAAATAATAATAACAATAATTTGTAATGACAGAGCATAAGAAATACAGGAACAAAAAAAATAAAAAAAAAAAATAAAAATAAATAAATAAATAATTATGACACATTCAGCAGTATCAAACAAATTACAGACTTGCACATTTACTGAACTTCAGGAAAAAATTTAACCTTTCTTGTTATCATAAGATCTTATAACATGAATTTCTGTTCTCCTCTTCTGTGGATCAATATGGATATCCTTCAGAAAAATTGAAAATACTTTCTTTTTCAATCACTACTAGCTAGACAAGAGTTAGTTACAGGATGTCCCATATATAATATAATGCTTGTTGATTATCCATTATTTTTTCAGATAAACAGATGTGTTATTCACTTCATTTTGATTTTTCACTTATTATTATTATTACATGGATCAGACAAACTATTTTCTGACAACAAGTTGTATTGCATAACAACTTCCTTGTCCCAACTCCCAACTCCTGAGTCAAGCTCATTACTGTCTTGGTTATACAGGTAAAGAAACATAATCACATGCATGTATATATATGCAGCTGCTAAACCAGACATACTTGCCTATTCCAGCCTTAATTAATAGACAGCGAGAACATAAGAGATGAATTTGCAGAACACACAAAAAAATGAAAAATGCAGGTTATACTGTGGAGAGAGAATATACATTCTGCAAAACCAGGCCCTACCATATGACATTTTCCCTGAAGAATAAATTATGCTAGAGAAGCATACCAGTAATCACAAGTTTTTGTTGGTAGGTTCCAGTCCATATGTAGGTGTCTTCTGGTAGGTCATGGAAATATTGAACAATACAGCAAAATGGACTATAAATTTTTTCTTTTGTCTACTTTCATTGGGAGGTGAGGTACCACACACCCATGTGATATGCATATGGTTTGTATCTTTTGCTGGACCACTCCATTGATCTGCTCATCACCACTCAAAAGGGATCATTGGCCATTGACCATTCCTTTTAAATCCTATATATACAACGAGAAAAGATCACAAACTTCTGCAGAAGCTTTTTGTTGCAAAAACAAAGCCGGAAAAGAATCAACTATAGAAGTTAAAAGAAAGAGTAGCACTTGAGTTGAGTTGTGAACAACAACATGGTTGTCCGAGTGACCAGAATTGCTCATGCCAAGCAGATTCTTGGGCGCATTTTTCCAACAGCAATTGCTGCTTCAGGCGTACCTAGAGGCCATATTCCAGTGTATGTTGGAGAAACCAAGAAAAGGTTCGTGATACCATTGCAATATCTGAAGAATGCTGCATTCCAGGATCTGTTGAGAAAGGCTGAGGAAGAATTTGGATTTGATCATCCCATGGGAGGTATCACAATCCCATGCAATGAAGAAATCTTCCTCAACTTGACTTCTCATTTGCATTGCTGATCATCAAACAAAACAAGAGATGATACATAAGGCTCACATAGGAATTAGGAATTATTATCTAACTCAACACAATAGTCCACAATCCCAGTTCTCCACTTTAATAGGCAGAATTAGTGGTTGTACAACTGATGGAAGCCATTCATTTGTATCAGTGGATCTTAATCTGTATCATTCATTTTTTATTTTTTATTTTTTCACAAGAATCTGAATAGACTTTGTTTCAAACTAAATTCAGAATTTCATTCTTTGTTTTTATCACTAAGTTATGACTTATTAATCACTACTAAAACAAAGCTGAGCAATCAGATTACCTTTTCCACCATAAAAAGCACATGAAATTTCACCCAGTCCTTAAGGGCCTTAAAGTCGAATTTAAAGACCCGTCACGATACTCCTGACATCAGCAATCTTCAAAAGAAATGCGCTGATCTTGTTCATTCTTTCTTGCTGGAGTTCGAAGTTTCTAATGCTGCGACTTTGCTCCGATCAGATGAATTATACCGTTGAATCATTCCATGTAAAAAGGAGGTGAAAACCCTCATCAAAGGAGTGATATTGCTAGGTTGTCCTGAAAATGAGGAAAAACACTCAAGTTTGCAATTGAGAATCCGACAAATACCAGATTATGGTTCTTTCACAAACACATTAAAATTGCTACAGATTCACTATATTGAATTACCTTTTCAATTAAGTTAGGCTCAGTGCAGAGCATTATTACCTGTGCCTGTAAAGAAACGTCATAATCACATAAGCAGACGGTAATATTTTTTTCGTTTCGTTTTTTTTCATGTTCTAATAATTGATCAAAAATTCTCAGCACAGAAATTTGAGGTTAATTTGGAGAAGAAATATTTACTCTGCAACTTGGTCCTACCATATGCTGTCGTCCTACCTGAAATGAATAGCCTCAAAGAAGCAGGCCAATTACCACAAATTTTTTTGTCGGTCAGTTATGATATCTGATTGGGGAAAAAAAAAAACCTGGTTATATTATATAGCTGGATAGCTGGATACCAGAGATTTATCAAGATTTTTTGAGCATTTCTTCTGTTGGGTCACTCTTGGATTGGGAAGCACAGCCATGTGATACCAAATGATGTATGTAGTATTCGAACCCTATTGTTCAAAGTAGACTCAATTAATGTTTTTTTTTTTTTGTTACAATATCAGGAGTCATCGTGACTCCGATAAATTCAAATTCAACCCACAGTCTAACTCTTACTCGGAGAAGGCGTCACCCTGCTCTAAATGGCGCTCACAGATGCGTCTTTTAAGCCAATGGCTTCTACTCAATTAATGTTTTGAATCTAAATTTTGTTAAAATTTATTCATTATTTTGTTACAACTTAGAAAGAAACCCTAATTAAACATAAACAAGCTCGAACAAACTGTTTGATATAAACTGTCTAGACCACTCTAAGCATTCACCATGGACCATTTCCTCTCTCATATTTATTTGAACAGATGAAACCTCTGTACCAATTCCAAACCTAAATCCCCCATTAATTATCACACAAAGAAACTAGAGAAAAGTCATTCCAAAATTAAATGAAACACAAATTGTAATTCTTGATAGATCCCTCAGTTCACATGCAGAGGAAAAGCTTTTGAATAGTGTAAAAAGGGAATTGATGTTGTTGTAAACATGTTTCTGATATGCAGGATTAGCATTTGAAAACTAATCAAAGAACACCTCTTACTGTGTAGTGGTAGTATATCTTACAGTTCAAGTGGGGTGGGTTCCTCTGTGGCCCTATCCACCAACAATTGGTGTGCAACATTGACAATTACATTTAGATGATTCATAGTGATCAGAAAACATAATCATGTGATATATCATGTGTTATTGTTAATGTCTATTTCTTGAATGCTACCAAACAGGAAATGAATGATTTTCTCCACTGCTTAAATTACAGGCTATTCTTCTATATATAAGTACCACATTATCAAGAACACACAAAGTCACACAAGCTCTCCTATTCTATCTATTATCAAATCTGTTCTTGCAATCCTTCGACTCAAAGAAACATTTCTCTATTAAACACACATGGCCATCAGAATGCCCCGTATAGTTCATGCTAAGCAATTCCTAAAACGATCATCAGTGACTGAAAAAAATGCAGCAACAGAGATTCCAAAGGGATGCTTTGCAGTTTATGTTGGGGAAGGTGAAAAGAAGAGATTTACGATTCCAGTATCGTATTTGAACGAGACCTTGTTTCAAGACTTGCTGGTTCAAGCGGAGGAAGAGTATGGATTTGAGCATCCAATGGGTGGAATTACTATCCCCTGCAGAGAGGATGTCTTCATTAATGTCATCTCTCAGTTGAGCAGAATATGAGGAATAGGATTCCCAGCTTACTTCAGTTCCACAATTTTGTAAACCTACAAAACATACATAGTTAGTTCATTATAGGAATAGACGGAGCAGGAAACATTTTTTTTCCCTGTGAAATACTGCAGAGATGTAAATTATGAAGTTTATTGAAATGAATTGCAGATAACAAATTCAAAAACTTGCTGCTTAATTCTATATCCCATTATGTTTTCATTTACTCAAAAACGGTTGGTTCATTGATCCTTTTAGAATCCCAATCTTGTCTAAAGTTGTAGTAAGAAATCAGTCAATCAGGCAAGAAAAATCCTAAATCAGACAACATAAGGTTTCAAATATTTAAGAGACAATTTGACAACAACATTCTTAATCCTAAGAGGAAAAGTAAGGTAACAGTAATCACTTTTTATTCTGCCTTGACCTTCCTGTAAAATGGATCACATTTTTTTTTTTCCTAATCACCACAGTGGGATAGTAAACCTTCTATGAGATTTCTTATCTGTTGGTTACTAGCAAGAACATTGAGGATATTCATCATTAATGTCCTTATTGCAGATAGAACCTTTTTTTTTTTTTTTTTTTTCATCTTACTTGGGAAGATATTGATCATTGTTTCACAGTCAAAACGGATATTGGGAAGTTCTTGAGATACTGTTTCTTCTTAAAATTGATTGAGAAAATGTCTTGAAACTGGTTAAACCATCACTACCCATGTTAATGATAACTCAGGCTAGGGTGTGATGTGCTCCAACAAATAGGCAAAATTTCTTTTTCATGGTCCACTGCTATGTTGATTGGTTGAAAGACAGGACCATGTGATCCAGTTTGAACAATGTCCCTTACAAGTCCCCCACCCCCCACATCCAGGGGATTCTCAGCCACTCAAATCTATATTGTCTTAAGGATTTCTATCTATATATACTATGATCAATTTTCCTAGATCTCCTCAACTTTCTCATCAAACAAGCATTTCTATCTATCTTCTAGCTTTCAACCTAAGATAATTTAGTACTTTCCGAAAAGAACTTCTCACAAAGAAACCATGGCTATTCGCTTTCCTAGTGCTCTTCCAGTCAAGCAAATTTTTAACCGATTAGCTCTGGCAACAAAGCAGGCTGATGTTCCTAAAGGGTTTCTTGCTGTTTATGTTGGGGAGTCTCAGAAGAAGAGATATCTAATTCCAGTATCATACATCAACAGACCTCAATTTCAACAGTTGCTGCATAAGACAGAAGCAGAATTTGGGTTCCATCACCCCATGGGAGGCCTAACAATTCACTGCAGAGAAGACACATTCCATGACATCACATCTAGTATCAGTAGATAATCAAGATTTTGGCAAATTTTACAGTAGAAAACAGATTAGGAAAGTTTTGTGGAAATAGGATATGAAAACTGCACTTGCAGTTTTCTCATTGTACAAACAAAGAATTTTTTGAAATATTATCTTGACATTCTTTACCATAACTTTATAGTCTTGATCTTATTCTCGTACCATCATACAAAAGATAAGCAGATATTAACTCTAACCAGATTTCTTACCATTATTAGTAATTCTTGGAAAATAAGGAACTTTTGTTACCAACTGAAAACACAAGTAAAAACCTCATCCAAATCTTGAGTAAAATTTTCATCCTTGCAATTAGCTCTACTTGTTAAGAAACATAGCCATAACAGCAGACAGTAAACAGGACTTTGAATGTTTTTTCATGTTTTCATAAATAATCACAAACTAAGAATGAATTTTCACCACATTAAATTAAGTTTTACCAGGAGAAGGAAATTTTTACCCTGCAACTAGGCCCCAACATATATGCTATTTAACCACATTAATTGTCTGATATCTTTTAGAAGCAAGTGGATCACCATAAGTTTTTGTAGGTCTATCTTACCTGATCACCAAAAGGGTTGTCTATCTTCTGGTAGTAAAATAGAATATTAAGATTTTGAATATTTCTTCTTGGAGCCACAGCCATGTGATACCAAATGATGAATATCTTCTTCTGGACCACCCTGTTTATCTTCTCTGACCATTCAAGGAAGTTAATGGCCATTGATCATTTTCTATCAATCATGTTTCTGACCTGCAGGATCAGCATTCAAAGATTAACACAATCTTTTACTATTGTGGGTCCTTTGTAGCCCCAGCTACTGAGAAGTGATGGGCAACATTGTTCTCCAACATATATACAATCCTGTTGATTACATTTAATGATTAATGATTCTCAAGAAACAGAACCATGTGATACACCAAATGTAAATGTCTATTCTTGCATGGACCAGAATGCCTCAAAACCATACAAACAAGAGCCAAAGGATTTTCCACAATCACCTTTTTTTTCTATATAAGTACACAATGAAGAACGCAAACTCCACACAAACTCAGCTATCTACTACAATATCTTTGCTTACTCTTCTTATTAAACATTTCCTTGTTCAACCATGGCCATTAGAATGCCCCGTATAATTCATGCTAAGCCATTTCTTAAGCGATCATTATTGACAGAACAAAATGGAGCATCCACTGCAACAGATATTCCAAAGGGATGCTTTGCAGTTTATGTTGGGGAAGGTGAAAAGAAGAGACACATGATTCCAGTAGCATATCTGAGCAAGTCTCTGTTTCAGGACTTGTTGATTCAAGCCGAGGAAGAATATGGATTTGAGCATCCAATGGGTGGAATAACTATTCCCTGCAAAGAGGACGTATTCATTAATATCATCTCTCAATTAAGCAGCAAATGAGGCCTACTTCACAATTTTGTAAAGTAGAAACATGTATAGTTTTTTCCCATTTTTTTGGTAGGATAGATTGAAAGGAAAACATTGTACTGGGAAATCCCAGAAGTGGAAGTTTTTCATTCCAATTGCACATAAAAAAGTCAAAATTACAAATTTCTTAGCCTTATCTATATTCAGGAGTCCAATTTCTTTTGTGCATTCATACTTGGATCGTTAAGATCGGTCATTCTGAAATCTTAACACTTCTTCTCTATTATGTTATCTTTTACTGCTTAACCTTATCTGTTTTCAGAATTCCCTTTTTTCTTTTATGAATTCATGCTTGAATTGTAATTGTAGATATATAATTTTATTTATATATTTAAATATATAATTAAATTTTATATTTTAAATATATATTTATATTTTATTTATATATATTTGGATATTAAATGATTTGCTCCTAGATGAAGTGACACGTGGCAACATCATGTGCACCTTTCTCACTCCATCTATAAATAGAGGGCAAATTCCTCAAGAAATGGACACGGATACAGAGTTACCACACTCACTCACTCAAGAAGCTGTGAAGTTGAGAGATATTCGAAGGATACCGAACCTCGTCGAAATCGGCCCTTCCTCTCAAAGTCCAAATCCATTCCGAGACAAAGTCCTAAAGCCCCGGAAGAAGAAATCAAATTGTTCGATAGATCGAGATCAAGCCCAAAAGTCCTCGACATCGAATCCATTCCGAGATCCACCCAAAACGCCACTCGGAAGAAATCAAAACAATTGGATCGAGACAAGCCCAAACGCCCCCGAATCCATGACGGATTGAATCAACGGATCCATAGAGATTGGACCCTGTAAATTTAATTTTATATAATTGTTGTATTCAATTGTCACATTTCTTGTAATTTCAATTTTACGGGAATTAAAGAAAATTTTAATTGTCTACAAATTTGGCACGCCCATGGTGGGACTATCTCTACCGTTCATCTCTTTTCCACAAAATACGTTGGAATGGAGTCCAAGAATGATGTCAACAAAGCGATTCAAACAACGTTGCCTGGAGGTAAGTGTTGGTGTTTTGGCGTCTGCGACCTATGTCGATCCTACCACGTGAAGCAAAGGAAAGGTGATTGCCGATTTGCGGAAGAGACCAATCGCGCGATCTCACAAATTCATCAACCCCTGGTTTTGACGTTGCTGTAGCGAGAGAACCAACCGCAGGCGCGTAAGTGGAATAATTCAAAAGACACTTGCAATGTGGAAAACAAGGTCAATGCAAACAAACCAGAATCAAGAAATGAAGATTTCTTTGCGGATTCTTGGGTAATGTCCAACAAGATCAAAAGGATACTAATGACGGCCTTGAAGATTCCATTGCAAATACATTTGTCATGCCCTGATGATGGTGGAAGCGTCAACGATAGAAGAACAATTGGCAAACTTGACAAAGTTGGTGGCGGACCTCACATCACAATTGGCGAAGCAAGATCGCATCATTGCGCAATTGGTGAGCAGAATGGTAAGTCTACTCCGAGCAATGCAAAGGTACGTTGAGGCGCATCGAAGCCGATGTTAACTCAAAAGGGAAAGAAGAACCAAATGATTTTGGGGCGCATATTTTAAAAACAATCTCAAGTGGTTGATGGATCCAAAACAAATGAAGAAGAACGAACAATTCATGTTTCACTGATGGACTCATTCCGACAAATGAATTAAGGAATTTCATTACGGTGATGATAGCCGATAAATATGCGGGAAAATCAAAATCATCCTTTGCGTATTCAAAGCCATATTCGAGGAGAATTCTGGTTTGAAGATGCCCGAAGGATATCTTCCTCCAAAATTGCAACAGTTTGATGGAAGAGGCAATCCCAAGCAACATATTGCTCACTTCATCGAAACATGTAACAGTACTGGCACAAAAAGGGAGATCTTCTAGTCAAACGATTCGTTCGATCCCTCAAAGAAAGTGCGTTCGACCTGGTATACTAACTTACCCTCGATCAATCGACCGTTGGAACCAACTTGAAGTTGAGTTTTGAATCGCTTCTCACTGGCTGCGAATCGTAAGTATGTTGGAGTTAAGTCACGCCAGCAATGGAAAGTAAGACGAGCCCGTCGCCGACTACATCAATAGATGGAGAAGTTTGAATCAATTGTAGAGATCAATTGTCAAAAATCTGCGATCGAGATGTGCATCCAAGGAATGCAATGGAACCTTCAATACATTTTGAAAGGAATTCAACCAAAAACATTTGAAGAATTAGCTACACGCGGACGAGATATGGAGCTAAGTATTATCGCCAATCAAAAGTTTGAAATTCATGTTGAACAACGACGAACATCAAAATAGAGGCAACGTTTCCTGAATCATCCCGAAGATGAAGAGTCAACTTCAAATGTTGGCGATGCTTGAATCAAATCATCAACGATCCTCCTTGACGTACGAGGTTAAACCGCAAGTTACTCATTGATAAGAGTATAAACTATCTACATGATGATGATGTGAAAGTCCTCCTTGACGTACGAGGTTAAACCGCAAGTTACTCCTTGACACGAGTGTAAACCGTCCGCAAAGTTAAAGAAAACTCCTTGATACGAGTGTAAACGTCCGCAAATTCAAAAGAAGGCCCTTGATACGAGTGTAAACCTGCCCGCAAAGTTGAAAAAAAAACTCTTTGACATGAGTGTAAACTGTCTACAAAGTTGAAGAAGACTCCTTGATACGAGTGTAAACCGTCCGCAAAGTTGAACAAGGCTCCTTGACGCACGAGCTAAAACCGCATGTTACTCCTTTAATGCATGAGTTTAAAACCGCAACTTTGAACTACGTTCGACTTGATTCCTTTGCAGGATACGTAGGCAACTTAGATAAATTCTAAGTTCAGTCATCGCAAAAAAAAAAAAAAAAAAAGGGAAAAAATTGCAAAAAAAAAAAAGACTAAAAAAAAATAAATAAATATTGGAAAAGAAAGAACAAAAAAAAAAAGAAAAAGTCAATAAAAAAGAAAGCAGGGAAAAAAAAAAATTGCAAGACAAAGTTGTGAAAAAGAGAAATTTTATTGATTTCAATTCTTTTAAACAATATATGTTTACAAGATTAATAAACAATAAGGGGCATTGAAATTAATCTATCTACAAAGTTGTCCAATCGCTGAAAAGTCTATGATTTGATTAAAGTTGATGAATATTAACGTAGACGATTATAATTTATTCAAAGCGACGAAGGTGCAAGATTTCTTAAATCAATGTTGATAAAGTTGATGATGAATCCTTCAAGATTTCTTAAATCAATGTTGACAAAGTTGATGATGAATCCTTCAAATAGACATTTGGAAAGTTGAAAATCATTCTCCAAGTTGATATCCCAACGTTGTTGATGACGCCGCAAGGTCGTGGACGATGATGGTAAACCGCAAGGTCGTGGGCGATGATGGTAAACCGCAAAGTTGTGGACGACGTTGGTAAACCGCAAAGTTGTGGATGACGTTGGTAAACCGCAAAGTTGTGGATGACGTTGGTAAACCGCAAAGTTGTGGACGACGTTGGTAAATTGCAAAGTTGTGGACGGCGTTGATAAACCGCAAAGTTGTGGATGACGTTGGTAAACCGGAAAGTTGGACGGCGTTGGTAAATTACAAAGCCGCGGCGACGATGGTAAGGCGCAGTTATTGACGACAATGGTAAGTCGCAAAGCTGCAAAGTTGTTGACGACGGCGGTGGTACGCCAGTTGTTGGCGACAATGGGGTGAGTCGCAGTTGTTGGCGGCGATGGTAAGTGCAAGGTGTTGACGATGATGGTAAGCGGCAAAGTTGTTGACAACGATGGTAAGTTGCAAAGTTGTTGGCGACGATGGTGAGGTGCAAAGTTGTTGGCGACGATGGTAAACCACAATGTTGAGGCAATAGACAACAATGTTGATGGTGACGATGAGCGAGAACGTTGACGGCGGCGATGAACAACAACGTTGATGGCGGCGATGAGAACGATGAAGCTGATAACAATGAACTTACGATCGAAGATGATGAAGGATAAATGTTGCAACCCATGTAACTTTGAAAACATCCCGGACGAATGTAACCTGCATTCTTACCCGGAAAAAGGAACTTACATATCCAACATGAAAGGAATGCCGCCAATTCCGTCTCTGCCGTATGATGACCTCCGGAAAATATTTGAGTCTCCAAATATTGACGGAAAGGGAGGAATTTGCGGTAAAGGTTGAAGGGGTCGGATTGCAAGTCATTTTAGGCAATTGACGCTCGGTACCAAAGATTTGGCGGGAGGGGTCAGTATACCGGTTAATCCTTTGAACCAAAATCGAATCCATTGCTCAAGCATTATCTTGGGGGGGATCTCCATCTGCAAGTTTCTCTAATGCAAAAAAAAAAAAAAAAAGATACTTACGCTTTGGGGTTCGTTTGTCAAACGGTTCTCCGCAGATGGAATAACCGTCGTAAAGGAGGCCGCAAGGTAAACCGTAAGTGTGAATAAGTCCCAAATTGAAATCGGCAGCCGCCAATAGATGTATGCAAAGTGTTGGTCGAAGGACACCACTGGTTGCAAAAGGCACGCATCACATTCTCACAACGATCATAGGTGAACAACAACGCGTACACGGCATCATAGACCTCTGCATTCTTCAAGGCCATGAGGGCTTCTCCGTATTTGTAGCAGCAAAGGGAAGGGAAAACTCTCGCGATCGTGAATCTGCTTCATGAGTAGTAGATGACAACAAACTTACCATTTGAGGAGGGGATGAAGGATGAACATTACGAGTCGCGGTAGAAGACCAATTGGTGATACGGTGGTAGCTCGTGACTCCTTGGGGCGTAGGTGCGAATGGACCAAATCCAGCTCATGTACTTCTAAGTTTAAAGATTTGACACGAGACTCATTGCGACGATCAAGAATGACGAATGTTTGTAAGTTTGTAAGATTCGCCGGCATCCTTAATATCCATAATAAAAAAAAAAAAAAAAAAAAAAAAAAAGTTCTTTTTATTAAAAAAAAAAAAAAGAAAAAAAAAAATTATAGTTTAAAAAAAAAAAAAAAAAAAAAGAGGCCGAGGCTGCCGACTGAAGAAAGAAAAAAAAAAAAAAAAAAAAAAAAAAAAAAAAAAATTGATTCTGCCGAGGCAGAGAGGAAAAAAAATTAATTAAAAAAAAGGTTCTCTTTTTGAAAAAAAAATAATAATAATAAAATAATAAGGTTTTTGTTGAAAAAAAAAAAAAAAAAAAAGGAGAATTTTCTTAGAATTCTCGCATAAAGGAATCTATCAATGTGAACTTCTGGTTTGACAAGTTCCGAATAAAAAAATTTTTGATGGAGGCATCCTTTTATAGACTTAAAAAGGCTTAAGAAGTATACTATTAGAACTCAAATTTGAACCCAAAAAACTTCATATATATTATCTTCATATAAATATGAATTCGAATCATATTTATTTTGAGTTAAATTCAAATAAACTCAAATAATTGATTCAAATTTTATATCTATCTCCAAAATTGATATGATATATATATCTCCAAGATTTTTGGAACTTATTCCCGATACAAATTCTTCAATCTCGGGAACAAGTCCCAAAAAGGGGCAATTTGTAGATATATAATTTTATTTATATATTTAAATATATAATTAAATATTATTTATATATTTTAAATATATATTTATATTTTATTTATATATATTTGGATATTAAATGATTTGCCTCCTTAGATGAGTGACACGTGGCAACATCATGCCACTGGTTCTCCACCACTCCATCTATAAATAGAGGGCAAATTCCCCAAGAAATGGACAGATACAGAGTTACCACACTCACTCACTCAAGAAGCTGTGAAGTTGAGAGATATTCGAAGGATACCGAACCTCTGTCGAAATCGGCCCTTCCTCTCAAAGTCCAAATCCATTCCGAGACAAAGTCCTAAAGCCCTCGGAAGAAGAAATCAAATTGTTCGATAGATCGAGATCAAGCCCAAAAGTCCTCGACATCGAATCCATTCCGAGATCCAGCCCAAAACGCCACTCGGAAGAAATCAAAACAATTGGATCGAGACAAGCCCAAAACGCCCCTCGAATCCATGACGGATTGAATCAACGGATCCATAGAGATTGGACCTTGTAAATTTAATTTTATATAATTGTTGTATTCAATTGTCACATTTCTTGTAATTTCGAATTTTACGGGAAATAAAGAAATTTTAATTGTCTACAGTAATGATTGGTCAGCTGAAATCTTACCTGTACACTTCTGCTCTATTATGTTTCCATCTACTCAAATTACAGGTTCTTGTTCACAGTGAATGAGCTAAGTTTATTGATCCTGGTAAGAAGCCAACATTATGTAAGACAAGAAAAGTCTGAAGTAACCGAACAAATCTTTATAAAAAGTCTAAGAAAAAAAAAATTGGACTGCCAAATTTGAAAGCTTAAAGAGACAAAGTGATCTTGATAATGATCTCAATCCTCAAATGATAAAGAACTAAACAATAATAATCTCATCGTCCAGCTTCAACCACAAAGAAACTCAATCACATAAGAAATACAGTTTGACAGAACCTGCAGGGCATATCATGTTCAAATAATTGATCAAAAACATTAATAAATTCTCAACGGGACAGAGTTGAAAGAAATTTTACACTCCAATTAGGCCTACATATGCCACGGTCAATCTGAATTTCCTTAAGGACATTTTTTAGAAGCAGGCCAATCACCACAAGTTCTAGTAGGTTAGTGCTATACGATTACCAAATGGTTCCGTACCTTCATGTAGGTCATAGAAACATTGCATATAATACAGGAAAATAGATTTTCAAGATGTTTAAAAAATTTCTGTCAGGAGGCACGACCATGTGATACCAAATGGTGTAGGACTTCTGCTGGACCATTCTGTTAATCCTCTGTAGCCACTCGATGGCCATAGACTATTTTGTTTAAATAGCTCCTATATATAAGATAAGGGCTAGGTCAAACTGATGCATAATCATCATGTTACAACTTGAAGATACTAATCATTTAAGAGTGTCCTTTGAAATTGCACAAAATCGTCTTGGTCACATTTTTCCAATTCCATCTGCCTCAGATGTACCAAGAGGCCATTTTCCAGTCTATGTTGGAAAAAACAAAAGTGGTTTGTGATACCTTTTTCAGGTCCGAAGATCCCTTCATTCCAGAACTTGTTGAGACAGGCTGAAGAAGAATTTGGTTTTGATTATCCAAAGAAATCTTCACCGCCTTGACTTCTCATTTGAATTGCTGAAGACCAAAAAAGACGATGCAAATAGCTAACTTAGGAGAGAAACATTCTTTAATTCCAGTACTGCAGAATCCAAATGCTCCATTTTTTTTCCTTTTTCCTTTTTTTTTCAAGGAGAACTATTAGTGGTTGTCTTTTAACTTACAGACTGATGTAAAATACTCATTTTTTTGTAATTAATTCTTATCTTCAACACATTATATACCTTACTCCATTTACTGTGATGTAAATGAAAAATATTTTGATTTTTTCCCAGCATTTTTCTTTTTTATCCCTATTAACCATTAACTAACTGGTGAAAAACAAAATTATGCAGCTAAGTTTAAAAGGAAGACATGAAAGTTATAGGACTGTCATCATCATTCTTCTTTTACCTCAATTTATATTTGATCAATGTTTTTTGAGGATCATATGTCCATGAGAAAACATGAGTTTTAACCAAAGATCAACACAAACCTATGCAATGGATATATTTCAACAAATGCATTTTATCAAACTAGAGCATAAATTTTCTGTTTAATATGTGATCAAAGAACTTTAATTACCAAATCTTGATTCTCATGTTAAGTGGGGAAAAAAAAAACAATCATAAACTTCAATGTACAGGTCTTTCTATTACTCTGTACAAGTCAAAGAACATTAAGTACCTCTATTTTATCTCTGTTTCCCTTGTTCTCTTTAAACAGCCAGCTACCAACTTTCCAGTTTTCTCTTCATCAGCATATCAAATAGTGCAAGCAGATATGAGTTTGTCTCAAACATGCTTCTGAAAATGCAGGATCAGCATTTGAAAAGTAAACAGAGATCTTCAACAATTGTGGTATATTCAACTCAAGTGGGGTCCTCTGCAGCCCTAGCTACCAAGAAGTGGTGGGCAATGCTGTTCTCTAACACACATACCATTTGGTCAATTAAGTTAATGATTCAAGATAATCATGAAAACAGAACCATGTGATATATCATGCATTAATGTCTACCTCTTGCGTGGACCTCAACGCCTCATAATCATACAAACAAGAATTGATCAATGTTTTTCAGTATCACCAATCTTCTATATAAATACATTATCAAGAACAGAAATTCTCACAAACTCAGCAGCCTACTTTTTCTTCTGTTTACCTATTCTTCTACGATCTCTTTGCTTACTCTGCTAAGAGGACGTTTCTTTGTTAAACCATGGCCATCAGAATGCCCCGAATAATTCATGCGAAACAATATCTAAGGCGGTCATCATTGACAGAACAAAAGGCCATACCATCTACCACAACGGATGTTCCAAAGGGATATGTTGCAGTATATGTTGGAGAGGATGAAAAGAAGAGATTCATGATTCCAATAGCATATCTTAACGAGTCCTTATTCCAAGACTTGCTGGTTCAAGCTGAGGAAGAATATGGATTTCATCATCCAATGGGTGGATTAACTATTCCCTGCAGAGAGGATGTTTTTACGAATGTCATCTCTCATTTGACCAGAATATGAATAGAACTACAGCCTACTTCAGTTCACAATTTTGTAAAGCAGAAAAATGTACAGTTTTTTTCTTTCTTTTTTTTTTTCTTTTGGAGGAAGAGGGGGGTAGAAATAGATTGAGAGGGAAACATTGTCCTAAGAAATACTCCAGAGATGAGAAGTTATTACATTTTCTCAATGAATTGCAGATAAAAATTGTTCAAAGCCTACATTGGTTAACCTTTTCTCTTTTTCAGAATGGTACTTCTTTTATTTTTCTTTGTTATGTTTGGAATCATTCATGCTTAAATACCAGATTGGTCATTCTGACCTTGAACATTTCCAGTCTACTATGTTTTCAGTGACTAAAAACGTAGGTATTTGGTCATATTTTGCTTGAGCGAGCTATTGATACTTAAAAAAGAAGCCATACTGTTTAAAACAATAAATTGGTCAATCGAGCAAGAACAGAAAAAATCTAAAGCAGATATGAAATGCAAATATTTATGAAAAGAATCAAACTGGGGCTGTACGTTTGAAAGATTAAAGAGACAACAAGAAGTTTCATAACATTCTCAAACTTCAAATAATAAACAGGGTAATTAACAGTACTCATTTTATCTTCTGCCTTAACCTTGTTGGAATGGATTTTCTTTTCAGTTAGTTTCTTTTTATTCTCTTCTTTAAAATCTTGCCTTTTTCCTAGCTCTCATAGGTGAGCTCTACATCCTTCATTCATCATCCTCTCCGTAGAAGCAAACCACGTGAAATAGAAGGACTTCTTACTTTTTTCTTATAGTCATGAACAGTAGGGATATTAAACATAAAAACCAGCTCTGCAGATTTAACAAATTTACTGTTTTACTTGGGGGTAGATATTGATCATTATTTCAGAATCAAAATTGATTATGGAAGTTTTTGACATGTTTGTTTCTTTTGAAACTTCCTTTAGAAAATTTTGTGAAGCTGGTTAACCTAAATCAATGAATGATCTTTCAGGCAAGGGGTGTGATGTGCTCCAACAATTAGACAGAAGTTATTGTCATGGTCCACTTCTATGTAGATTGGTAGACAGACAAGATCATGTGATCCAGTTTGAAAATTGCCTTTCACTAGGCCCTCCATCCAGGGAATTCTCAGCCACTTAATCTATATTGTCTAAGGATTTTTTTCTAAATCATTCTTCTATATATACTCTATTCAGTTTTTTCAATGTCTTCACAGAGTTTCATCAAGCAAGCATTCCTACATTACCATCTATCTTCCTAACCTTGAAATTCAGTACTCACTCCCTCCTCCTCACAAAGAACCATGGCTATTCGCCTTTCTAGTGCTATTCCAGTCAAGCAAATTTTCAGCCGATTAACCCTGGCAGCAAAGCAAGCGAATGCTGCTGATGTTCCTAAAGGGTTTCTTGCTGTCTATGTTGGGGAAACTCAGAAGAAGAGATATCTAATTCCAGTATCATATGTCAACAAACCTCAATTTCAACAGTTGTTGCACAATACTGAAGCAGAGTTCGGGTTCCATCATCCTATGGGCGGCCTAACGATTCATTGCAGAGAAGAAACTTTCCTTGACATCACATCTGGTCTCAGTAGATAATCAAGATCTGGGAACTCGACAATTGATATTATTAGATTAGGAAAATTTTGTTAACTTAGGATACTTGAACTGCACTTGCAGTTTCCTTAATGTACAAATGAAATTTTTTGAAATAATATCTAACCTTATTCCTTCATAGAATTGATCCATTTCTTGTTCCATCATATTTGGTGCCAAAGTTTCTTCTTTTGATGATCGATTCAACCTGGGATCTGAAATACTGCAAAAAGTCTCCATTCATCAAAACTGACATGTCAAAAATGATTACTGCACTGCGAGAATGACGAGACTATCCTTATAAAATTCTACTACTAATTGTACCAGAAACCCTTGAGTCCCAAGATCCATATAGATAAGCAAGCACAAATCCTTTGAGGGTTTCAGAACCCTTAATGTCCGCCCAAAACCAATTCAGCGGAACATCAAATTTCTTACACAGTTGGTCAGAAACGAGGAACCTCAAGGCCATTAAGGAATTTCTTGCACATATAATCAGAACTGGTCTGTTATTCCTCGCTCCTAACCTTCAATCGCAGGTAATATTAACATATACCTCGTGTCAGCCCAAAAACAATTCCCAGATATTGTTCAACTTACTGAAGTTTCTCAACCCCAGAAATCCATTACCTTTTAATTCAATCATTTCCCATTTTTCTCGAACTGGGAACCATTCTCTTGCTGTCCGCACCTTTTATTATATGCATTTTGGTGGGATACATATAGACTCCTATGCTCTGTGCAGTGTTTTAGCATCCTCATCTAGTGATAAAAATCTTATATTAGGTAAAAAGATTCACGCCTATGTGGAAAAATCTGGCTGGTTATCAAGCGTTTTTGTGGGCAGTGCTTTAATAGATGTGTATGCAAAATCCTCCCATATCGCTGATGCATCGAAGCTGTTCGATGAAATTCCCGTGAAGAATACTGTATGCTCGAATGCCCTTTTATCAGGCTATGCTGAAGCTAAGATGTGGACCGAGGGACTTGAATTGGTTCGGCGATTGCCAGCATTAAACTTAGAATGCGATAATTTCACATTATCTGCTGCTTTGCGCTCATGTATAGGACTATCTTCAATCAGATTAGGTAAGCAGTTTCATGCTAAGATCCTACATAAGATTTGGGATGTGGGAGCTGATGTCTTTCTGCAGAGTCTTTTGATTGAAATGTATGGCAAGTGTGGGCATGTAGAGAAAGCTAGGCAAGTCTTCAGTATGGCAGGGTTGGAGCGAATAGGAGTAGGGAAGAACAAGAGAGATGTAGTTTTGTGGACTTCAATGTTTGGAGTGTATGGAAAACATGGGAATTACAGAGAAGTAATTAAACTCTTTGAAGAGATGTTAATGGAAGGAATCAAACCCGATGGGGTGGCATTTTTAGCAGTTATCTCTGCATGTGGACATACTGGTCGAGTGGAGGTTGGACTGGAATATTTTGAAGCCATGACAATGCCACGGAGCCCTGAGCATTACAGCTGCTTGGTTGATCTTCTGTGCAGAGCTGGTGAATTAGACAAGGCGTGGAAACTGATAAGTGATATGCCTAATGAAGGGAATGGAAATTATCATACGGTTTCCATGTGGGGCACAATGCTCAGTGCTTGTAATGACTGTGGAAAAGTTGATTTTGGGTAAATTGGCTGCTCAGAAGGCACTTGAATTGGATCCTCAGAATACGGGCATTTATGTTTTACTATCTAATATGTATGCCAGCCATGGTTTGTGGAATGAAATTGTACAGTTGAGGGAATTGATGAAAGGAAGAAATCTAAAGAAAGACATTGGATGCAGTTGGACGGATCTGTCATCCTGAGTTGAACACAAAAAAATACAGTCTTGCGTATTCATTTACATCACACTCCATCATCCAGGTAAGATTGTTCCTCCTTTTACACATGCAGGCCATGCTTACATAAACAAAATATGGGGAAGCATCTGAGCAAATTTTATTTTTAAAAAAAAAAAAAAAAAACCCCTCCAAAAACTCCTTTCTTTTTTATGAATCGTTACAACTTTTTCTTGCAACTTCCTCCAAAAATCAAAATTATAGTATAAATTTGTGGTTTTAACCGAGGAATTCATTTTTTTCGATGATTTTGATGATCAAAAACTATATTCTACGTTACCTGTCTGTTAGATTTAGATTGCAAGTGCGAAGAGTCTCTCTGTTTTATTTTTGCTTTAAATAAACAACAATGGCGTCCCTTGCTTCCCGTTTGCAGCACTCTATCACACCCACTGCTCTGAGATCATATGTTGCAGAATTTCTGTCTACCTTTTTCTTTGTCTTCGCCACCATTGGCGCTGCCATGTCTTCCCGTAAGTGGGTTCTTCTTCCTTCCCCGGTCTCTGCAATTTTGCAATATATACTACTACTACGTCTAATTATTTATCTCTTCTTGGACTGGGGTCGATCATCTTGAAATGTCAACAAATTGATGACTAATAATTATAGTTCCATTTGTGATTCTGATCCGATTTCCATGATTAGATGTAATACTTATAATGTTTACTGATGATTATAACAACAGGAAAAATGATGCACGAGGGTCCATTAGATTTAGAAGCTTCAAGTCTGGTGGGAATTGCAGTAGCAAATGGATTTGCGTTGTCTGCAGCGGTGTATGTGTCTTCTAATATTTCAGGAGGGCATGTAAATCCGGCGGTGACATTCAGCATGGCCGTAGGAGGGCGCATCAGTATTCCGATCTCCATATTCTACTGGATCGCTCAATTGCTCGGCTCCGTCTTGGCTTCCCTTCTCTTGAAGATCACTACTGTTGGGGTTGGGCAACAAATTCCAACCCACACAATTCCATCGGAAATGACGGGTTTCGGTGCTTCTGTACTAGAAGGCGTGATGGCGTTCGCTCTGGTATACACTTGCTATGCCGCCAGTGATCCAAGACGGGGATCCCTCGGAGCCATAGGTCCTTTGGCTATTGGTTTGACTTCCGGTGCCAATGTTCTGGCATCGGGACCTTTCACCGGCGGATCAATGAACCCGGCATATTCCTTCGCCTCGGCCATTATCAAAGGCAGTTTCAAGAATCAGGCTGTGTATTGGGTTGGTCCCTTAATTGGTGGTGCTGTTGCTGGACTTCTCTATGATAATGTAGTTTTTCCAACTCCATTGCCAGTTCCGCCTGATTCTTTAGGAGTTACAATTAATGGAGTTTAAACTGCACCAGTACCATTACCATCTTCTTTCCTGTTTTTTTTTTTCACCTTTCTCCTTTGTTAATAAATTCCTTCTACTAAATGAATTTATATTTTTCTCTACAATTACAACAACACATTCTTTTCCTTCAGTTCAATTACACAAAAAAATAAATAAATAAATAAATATAATATTTTTACCATAATATAACAAAAATTAAAAATATTTGGGACTAATTTCGAAGGAAAAGGAAAATTAGGATCCTTTTTCAGTGGGGAAATAATATTTTGATCCAAGAGGCATTAACGCATTAAATTTAACCTCGGTGTTTACTGTTTTATCATTGTGTCTTTAAGGACAATTTTGTCAATTTAAAATATAATTTTAGATATTTTTGAGTAATTATATTTTAAATTGATAAGAAAACTTCTAAAAGTATAAATAATTAACAAAATATTATCTATTTAAGGAAAAAAATCACTTATTGTAGACAAAATTTTTAAAATATTATGAATCCCGAAAATAATCGAATTAGTGGATGTGCATAGGATAATCGTCTTTATCCTTTAAGGTGACAAGTGGCACCTTTAAAGTTTATCATCTTCTCTTTTTCACGTCTACTCTCCTATGTAAAGACACATCAAAAATTATTTTAAAAGTAATATAATAATATTCTATATATTTTCTCGTCGTTTCCTTTTTTTTTTTTTTTTATTAGTTTTATATATTTTCATAATATAAACTATATTTATATTTTAAATAAACATTAAATTTTGATTTTTTGCACAATGAACCTCCAAATTTCATTCAGACCAAAAAAAGCCACCCATGAAGTTTCTGATTAATATATTGATTCAATCCTCAGAAGCTCATCGAGGAAGAACTACGAATCAGATCAGCCATTCGATAGCGGGCCGACTACCGAATCACAGTGCACTAAAATGGTGAAATCTTCCGATGATAGTGATAAGAAGGTTATCTGTATTACATCCAATTTGAAGTTACGAATACAAGAAATCATGCTCTTATTTTCCTTCTTTTTTCTTTTATTTTTTTTATTTATTTTTTTTTTGGTGGCTATGTTTGTTTGGGTTTTTTGATTGATTGTTCTGTTTATTGGAGCGTTTTCTGTTATCACAGCTATAATTTTGATTCTGGCATTTGTGTAGAACTTGGCTAAGAAGCTGAAAGAATTTGAAATAAGTGTTCCGTTTGTATATGGTAATGTTGCATTTTGGCTTGGTAAGAAGGCAAGCGAGTGAGTATTGTTTAAGTGTCTGATATAAGATTACTGTGTCTGAATTGTTCGATCAAATGTCTGAGGGATGTTTCGTGTTTTATTTAGGTCTCAATCTCATAAGTGGACTGTTTATGTTCGAGGGGCAACAAATGAGGACCTTGGGGTGGTGGTGAAGCGAGCTGTTTTTCAGTTGCACTCTAGTTTTGTCAATCCCACCCGAGTGGTTGAAAGCCCGCCTTTTGAATTGTCAGAATGTGGTTGGGGTGAATTTGAAATTGCCATTACACTTCATTTTCATGGTGATGCTTGTGAAAAGCCATTGCACTTGTGAGTTGATTTTGGTTAGCTCACTTTTCCTATTAGCTTTTGTGAAAATGCACACCCCAGAATCCCACTGCATGTTCCTGGATGCATTAGTGATAGTTCATAGATTTTGCATAATTTGGTTCTTGTGTTGCATAACATTCCGAACTTTCTGATGGCTCCTAACCTTCTCCGTGCTGGGATAGCTACCGTTGATACTGCTTCATCCAGTGAACTAATGCTGAACTATGATGTTCTCCTATTTACAGGTATCACCATCTGAAGTTATATCCAGAGGATGAGTCTGGTCCCTTGTCCACCAAAAAACCTATTGTTGCTGAATCCTATGATGAGATCGTATTTTCTGAACCTTCAGATTCTTTCTTTGCTCGTGTGCAGAATCATCCAGCTGTCATTGTTCCTAGACTGCCTGCTGGGTTGACTTTGCCTTCACCTGGTATACTTTTTATCCCATTTTGTGTACTTGTCTTTCTTCCCTTTCTATAACATTTTAAGTAGTATTTCTCTTGGGCTTACTTACAGTTCCAATAGAGGATATAGACAAGAGGAGAAGAGGTGACACTAAAGATCATCCCCTAGCTCAGTGGTTCACAAATTTCTCTGAGGCTGATGAATTGTTGAAACTTGCAGCAGCTCGTCAGCAGGTGTTTCCATGATTGCTATTAAATTCTATCCTTACTCATCTTATGATATCACTAACTTGTTGAATATGCACCTTCTATGGAAAAGAAATGATAATTTTGCAAAGATTAACTATGCATCAGAAAATTCTCTTCAAAAGGACAAAGCTTAAAAGAAGTAAAGTAACTACTTTTGTGCAAATATCATGCACCATTTATTTAAAATGAAATCAATGTGGGGCAATGCAAATGCAGGAACAATTGGCACTTATACTTAGGTTGTTTTTTTGGTAAATTTATCATAACTATTCGTTTTCCTTCTATGACCATGTAGAAAGCTTGAAATTTGAAATTTTTTGCAGTTGGTGCCTCATTCTATCCATAATCATACTGGTCACTAATAGAGTAGCATATACCTGCACCCTTGAAAGTATTTTCTGAATTCATATCATTATTATTTTTCTCCTAATATTTTACATTATGGGGTGGTTATGTTTGTGTATGAAGGTTCTTGAGCTTTAGAGCAAATCCTGTAAGTCAAGTGATAAGCAGTGGACGGGATTTCTTTATTTTTTGGTGGGTTCCTCTGTAGTTGGCAATAGAGTCTTTCCTAATATTGCTTCCTTCTTTGAGGTGGGTTACTGTGTTCCAGGATGCAAGCCATTTTAAGTGGGGGTTGGAGATGAATCTTACTGGCAAGTTTAACCTTGCATAGAGTTGACTTGTTATTAACCTTTCTCAGTGTAGATTTACCACCTCACTTTACAATTTAGTGCACATGTAGGTGAATAATTTGTATTATGTGGCATTCTACCTCACTTGTAAGCCAAAACTGAAATCTTGACTGCATTAGCTTTCCAGTGGATGACAAAGATTTTGGATATATGACCTCCTCAAATGTAGATTTACCACCTCACTTTACTATTTGTGCTCACATGTAGGTGAATAATTTGTATTATGCGGCATGCTACCTCACTTGTAAGCAAAACCAAAATCTTGACTGCATTAACTTTCCAGTGGATGACAAAGATTTTGGATATAAGACCTCCTCCTTTGGTATGGGTTGAATTATCACATTATCTAAAAGCGTAAACTGACCATTTATATACTTAACACTCCAAGAGTATCTTCTAATTTTTACTTGAGAAAATTAAACAGAAAGATGGTTCAACTAAAATGAAAAGTTGAACCTGTATGCTCGAAGTTGCTCTGGGTCCTGCCCTTTCTTTTCCGCTCAGTCAGTCCTTTAAGATTCTTAGCATTCTTTTGACTTATATCAGTTGACCAAATCTAGTACCTGATGTCATAAAGTTAGTACCTGTATGTTGGCATAGAACACTTTAAGTGGCTCTCTTGAAATTGAGATCCATTACCAGAAACAAATGAATGTAGACTCATCATGGATAAAATGTACTCCCCAAGATGGCCAGAAACATAGAAAGTAATTCATTTGGAGTGAAAATCTATGATTTTCCAGGAGCCTCGAAAGTGTTGACCAAACTTCACTTGCTACAATTGTGATATTAAGGACATTGTCAAGGTGTTTGTGGTGCCTAAGAAGTAAGCAGTAGTGTGATTATCCTGAACAAGGATCATCCTGGAGGAAACTTAATTCATACAGTGAATGCCATCAGAATCAGAATTATCTCTAGTTTCTGTTGCTCACATGCTTTCATAGATATCCTTCATTCCTTAAAGTCTGTAATATGTGCTTGATAGTTTAAGTGTTCAAACACCCATGAGATGGAAACCTGGAAAATGCACTTTTAGACTTTTGTTTTGTGATTCTGGTTCTGTCAGTAATCAGTCAAAAACTGCACATTTGAATGCAACAGGTACAAGCTCATATAGCAAGACTCAGAAGGCAGTTAAGTTTGGTTGACAGCCAGTATCAACTATTCAAATCTGCTCCGGACATGTAAATCTACAAATATTTCTGATATGCAATCAAACTTTTCCTTCCAATTTATTTTGAAAAGTAGAATTTGTTAATCAAAACATCGATTCGACTTTTAAGTAGAAAAAGCAAAGAAACCAATACTCTTCACCCCCCCAAACTTGTCCTGTTGTAATCTAAACAGTTTCATCTATATTGAGCAATGGTAAGAATGAAAGCAAACATTTCAACTTAATACATGAACTATGAATTCATTTGTATTCCCTGAGCCAATTGAATTAGTTTTCTTCTCAAACTTCTTTTGTAAGCTTCTGAAGGACATGAAGCTTCTGTGTGTTATGCAACCACCATAACATCTTTTCAGAGACACAATATGTTCCAGGACTTGATATTATGAAGGAGGCCTTCTGAGTTCTGATGTCCATACTCGTTTGGCATATATAACCATTTGCTGCTTCAAAGCCACAAGTATCAACCACAACTTCCTAAATATTTTCAGGGTTTGAGCAACTGGGATTTGAAAATCTCCAGAATTATGACAATTAGGTGCTGAGATGTAACTGTCTTGTCAAGGTTAGTTACTTCTGCTACTCTCCCCTTCAATTTGCGGAAATGGAATTTTTTGTTACTGAAGGATATTTTTTTTAACGTATCGGTCCATTTAACCACTAGTTATGTTTTGGATACTAATTAACAAATGAGATAATGAAAAAGATGGAAGGTATTGGGGTAGTTGATGAAAACTTACTTTACAAGCCATTGTGATTTATCTGGGGGTGTAATTTGTCAAGGAACAATGATATATGTACATACGTTGGACAAGACTTGATTACAAAAGATGGGATGCATGTTTTGGCTGAGTTTATTTGGACTACCATGATTTGCGGAGAAAGGCACGCATGTTGGACTATATTGTTAATTCTTTGAGTGTGGTTTTTTTGTTCTTAATTTTGCAAATTGGTTTGGTAAAGTAGGATTTTCTTGCACCACATCACATTATAGAGATTATGGATTGCATTTAAATAATCAAGAAATATTCATATTCATATAAAAAGGGTAAAATGTAAATCTTATCTTCATTCCTACTGGCTGCATTGCATGTATGCACACACACACACACACTCTCTCTCTCTCTCTCTCTCTGCCTTGTCTTGTTCTCAATCTCTCAACAAAATCACACAGCAATCTGGTGTCACTGTGCTACATAATTGGCATTGATTATGTCCTTGAAATTGGAAGATGAAAATTCTGCTACTACATCATATGAATGTGCCATATAGTAAGTACACTGCAGTCTGTCCACTTGTTTTTAGGAATGGTTATGGCTTTGTTCTTTTCATCTTTTCTAATGATAATGTCATCTTGCTTTTAAATATATATATATACAAACACATTTTCACCCTAGTCTTAATCATTATTAATTAAAAGAAGTAGAAAGTAGGCTTTGTTTCTCTCCTCTTAACTCTTAAGTGGATGATACAATATTATCGTATGGTTTACATTGATTAAGTTGTATAACATCCTTCCATACAAGGACTCAACCCATGTTGGTTTGGGTGGTTTTCATCATGTGATATTATCAAGTTGCATGATTTGAGGTTTTTCATCTAAAAAAAGCTCATTTTCAAATCCAACGGCTGAAATGAAAGGACCCATTTTGGTCCGATGGCCCTTTTCATCATGTTGCATCATTGTGGCTCATCTTGGGTATATAGCCACTTTAGCCTTTTACTGTCATTTCAGATATGTCTATCTATATATATATATTAGATTGTTGCTATCACTTTTGAATGAATAGCTATGTTTCAATTGCAGTGTATATAGAGAATTTTTTTTTTTTTTTTTTTTTTTTTTTTATTGGCATCTATTCTTAAGAAATTTGTTAACATTACCATATTTATTATTTTTTGAAAATAAAATAAAATAGAATCTCCAGCAACGTTTAAATGTTATTTGTGGGAGGATAAAGAGATAGTATAGGTGGGAGTCAGGGATTGCTAGAGTTAAGAGTACAAGACATTCTAGATGAATCCAAAATTTTGGGATGATATCTGTAAACTAATTCATATTCAGTAATTAATTTTCGTTTGAATCAAATTAGTCTTTGTACCAACTATATACATGAACTAAAGTTTAACATCTATTTTACTTAAAGTTAGGAGAATTTTTTTACCCACTCAAATGAAATGAGGTAGTTGGGAATGAAATGAAAAAGGGAAATGGAGGCAAAAGTAACATGGCAGTCATGTGGAGGTGGGAGTGATATGTCACCATCACTTCCCTCCCAAGAAGAGGTAACTAATAAGAATTGCAGCAGCAGCAGTAGTGAATCTTCATTGATTGATTTTGCGGATCACCGCATTTCTCCCACCCTTTACTATATTGCATTTTATGGGACCACCTCCCCTTTTCCCTTTCTCCCGACCACCCCCCTCACTCCTTTTATATTTTATATATATATATATTTTTTAAAAAAAATTATTTTGTTAGAATTTCCTTAATAAGATTTAGATTTAAGATTTTTAAAAATTTTCAACCTAGAAAAAGATGTTGTACACACTACATAAAAAATTAAATAAATGTATAAAAGTATTAGAGATTTTATGGATGGATTTAGCAGAAAAGATGTGGAGAGAATATAAGATTTGTTTTGATAAGGGAGGATAAAAAGGGGGGAAGAAGTAGAACAAAAAGAGAAGACAATATAGGGATAGGGGGGGTTTGCGAGCCTTAGAACATGGAAGCAGGCAGAGAGTGTCTTCACTCGCTTTCTGATTTATTTTTTATTTATTTATTATTTTGGTTTTGTGGGGCACAAAAAACTTCTGCTGCCGCTAATTCTAATTCTAATTCCTATTCTCAGGTCCCCTTCGCTATTGTTGTTTCTCTTCCTCTCAACTTTATATTTGAATATAAAATTATTTTTTATATAGTAGATATAATGATAATTTCGTGATTTGAATACGTGTTCGGATTGACATGGCATTTTGACAAATCTTTCTCAAAGATTTGAAATTGAAAGCAAATTAAAAACATTGAAGTGAAAATAAATTTTAAATTATATGAACAAATAATCAAACAAATTGGATTAATATTATATAGTGAAAAAAAAAAAAGAAAAAAAAAAAAAAGAAGGTTGCATCAGTCATGGGATCACGGATCAAATAGTAAGAAAGACAAAAATGAAGAAGAAGAAGAAGGATTAATTATAATAAATAATGAAAACCATAGTTTGTTTTTCAACTGGCGAAATTAGAGTGATGATTTAGAACCGACATTCTTGACGTTGGAATGACAAGGAAAGATTGACATGTTTCATCTGTGTACTGTGTAAGATGATGTTCCTTTTCTTTTTGTCCAAAAATATGCAAGGCTTGGTGATGTTGCTAGATACATGTGTGTCTCATATCTACAGTCCAATAGAATATATAATGGTATATAAATATGGGTATAAGTATTCAAAGTCAACTTAAAATAATATTCTTTTTGTATAGTAAAGACAGAGTGTTAAGTAGTTGATCATAAGGGCCGCAAAGCTATCCATAATAGCGATACAAAATTCAAGTTAAATGTAGTTCCACAATAACTCACCATCAAGGAGCCTTCATATGAATCTGAAAGCAAAATTAGGCTCATGCTATAGAGCTTTTATCAATATGTAACAATTTATACTTTTGTAAAAAGAAGTATTTTGGTATCTAACATATAAACAATTTACATTTATATTAAAGAGTCTTAACATATATTCTTCCTTAATACTATTTTTTCTCTTCAAAAGAACCTTAATACCGTATTATATAAAAAATGTAAAATAAAAGGTTATTTTTAAATACCTTTAATTCAAAGACATATTCTTTTATATATATATATATATATATATATATATATATATATAATATATATATATATATTTTTCCCTCCATTATAATTATTTTAGTATTTCGCTTATAAAAAAAAAAAAAAAAAAAAAAAATTATTCCTTGAATTTACATCTAGATTCCATCAGACTTCGTATTTCAATATAAAAAGAGTTCAACAGAATAGGTCAGAATATTTGTTTATCTTTCGTCTACTCCCTTTTTTTTTTTTTTTTTTGTTTTTAATTTACTTATCACATATAAAAAAAAATATTCTTTAAAATAATAAATAAAAATTAATATGTCAAAAGATATCTAAAATTAATTATAATTGGTGAATTTGTTTGTTTGCGCTTTCTTGACACACTTTTTAAAAATAAATTTCAGTAAAAATTATTATTTAAAAAAAAATTTAGTTTACTAAATTTCCTAATTATTTTGGAAAAATAGGAATAGTAGTTAGAGATTGGAAGTTGATTAGATAGTTGGCAACCGTACCGCGATTGGAGCAGTTATCGCCTCCCTCTCGGCGTCAGGATTCAGGCACATTTCCGGCCGTCCTGGGAATTAGCGATTTGTCAGCAAAGTCAAGTGAAGCCTGCTTTCCCCTCTGACTAGGTTCCTACTTAACTACCGGAATTATAAATTCAGACACTCTGCAACTATAATTATTACTTTTTTTTAATTCTTAATTCTTTCTCTCTCTCTCTCTCTCTCTCTCTTTTTTTTTTTTTTAATTGTATATTTTAGTTGACATAATATAGAATAAAACAATATATAAAAAGTATAGTGAAATATTTTCATAAATTTACAAAAATATATATATCACAAGATTCGATAGAGAGGATCAAGTAAAATTTTAAATAATTTTCCATTTTGTTAAGGTGAAAATGACCATTTCATTTTTTTTTTCCAATTTTCAAGTTATTTAATCTTAAATGTTGATAATCATTTAATAACAAATTATTAAAAACTAAACCGAGTAATTGTCTTAGTTTATTTATGGTTGAAACTTTAAGAGGGACTTTATGATAAAAAGAGCAACTATATTTCTTGTAATAAATATTATAAAAATTAATTTCATGAAAAAAGAAAGACAATTTAAAAAAAGTAGTCGAGATTTATGCATGTAGCTCTTTAAAATTTGAGATTAAAATTTCTTTTCGTAAGAGATAAGCCTAATTTGAATGAGATTAATTTAAATATAAATTTAAGTGTGTTTCCATAAATATTTCTTGGCAATAAAAAAAAAAAAAAAAGCAGTCCAAACTTATGGTCCCACCTAGTCTGCCGTACTGAAACATACTGGCAGTGGAACGTGAAATAGAAAATGGGGGTGTGACAATAGTATTTATCACCACTAAGAAAGTAGTAGCTATAGTATCAGAGAATTTTCAAACCGCTATTATTTTTAGCTGAACACAGTGTGTGTGTGTTTTTTTTTTTTTACATATATTATGTGAATTAAAAAATTGTATTTTATTAATTATTATATAAGAAAATTGATAAAACCACCTCAGTTATATAATTTACATATATTTTATATATATATATCTATATATAACTCATATATAAGAAAGTAAATTATTATTAAATTGATTAATAATAATTTTAGTTGTGAATTAAAAAAAACGAATCTATTGTAAAAGTCATACAATATCAAATAAAAGTAAAAATATGATAGTTTAGTGTCTTACATAACTTGTTAAGAGATGAATATGAGTTTAATACATGTCATGAAACAATTTTATACTATAATTTTAAATAAATATTGTAATTTTATGAATTTTTCTCATGAATTTCTTATAAATCAGGAAATAAAGATATTGAATTTAAAATATATATATATATATATATATAAAATAAAAGCATGGAAAGAAGTTAAAACCAGTCAATGGGGGAAAAAAAAACGGACGACAGTTGTACTAAATTGAGATTTTTCCGTTGGTGAGAGAGGCACGGTTTCCCATATGTACGTACGACTACTCCTAACTACTACAATGGAGAAAATATTATTAAGAAAAACCAAACAAAAAGTACGCAGAGGCAGATCAATATATGCTACTCCTATGACCCAAAATACAAAACAAATATATATATATATATATCCCTCCCTGTTGTTTTATTTGTCGAAATATATTTTTTAAAAAATATAAAATTATTATTGATGTGAGTTAGTTAAAAAAAATATATAAAAAGGAGGGAGGGGGTATATGGGAAAGGGTGAAAAAATTTGGAAAGATGAGCAGTAGCCAGTAGATGATTCGCACATGAATTTCTGCAAAAATTTAAACTTTATAAGCTGATGGATTCCGTAGTGGTTCACTTTTCTGAGTTCTGACATTTTTATATGGAATCACAAGTCCAACAATCACTACAAACCAAACTCATCGACTCACTTTGTTGTGTTCGTACTTCGTACTCCTCTCTCAGTACACTGCTCTTTCTTTCAACTCCCTCATTTCTCTCTCTTCTTCATTTCTTCTTCCTTTTTTTTCAAATATTTTATTAATTTAGATTTAGTTTCAATTATGTTATTAGAATTTAACTTTTATTTCAAATAAAATTTCACTCTAATTCTTACACATCACTTATAACAAATATTGAACTCTAATCTATCTCATTTAGTATTTATAATGTATTTTTTAATTTCTGACGAGACAAAGACAAAGACAAAGACACAAGCTTCAAAATTCGAGACAAGGAGAACAAACAGATTGCTGAAATCACTCTCTATGGGTCGGACCACCACTTACTCCGTCCGGTGGGCATTTCACGTTGAAAGGGAAGCTAACCGAAATAATTAAATATATATGATATGATATATTTATTATACAGAGAAGAAAAAAATAATTAAATCTATTTATAAATAATAAAATTTTAAGATAACGTTCTTTATATATTTAAATCTATAAAACGCTTTAATTTGTACATTATATATATATATATATATATATATTTGTTTATCTTTGTTTCATATGAGTGAGTTTTGTTATGGAGTCAATAATACATGAGTTTGAGATGAAAAAGATTTGAGGGTAATGAAGCTGAGACACAATGTTGGAAATAAGAACAAGAGAGTTTTTAATGAAATGCTACTCTGATGTTGAAACCTTGAAAATCAACCACCTCCTCAAAAGCATGATAGATACACTAGTGGCTAGCACCATCTTTTCTTTTTTCTTTTTCTCATTATTTTTGGATTCAACAATGAAAGGAATCAAATATAACTGTCTAGAACCCTAAGGCGTAGGTGAGTTGGTAAGAAGCTCTTGTGATTTTGGAATTCAAACCCCTACTTCATGTATGCAATCGTTTAAACTTTGAGGTTAGAGCTTTCTCCCGTAAGGGATCAACTTAACTCAAAAGGAATTAGTCTAGATATGAATTTGACTTAAAGTTGTCCTCTTATAATCTACAACTCATCTAGAACTCCTAGTGTTTAAGCAAAAATATATATAATTGACGAGGACAACAAGAGGCATTTGGACGAAGGATAACAATTTAATTGATAACTCCAACAGTTCACGTACTAAAGGTCATGAGTTCTAATTGCACTGAAGGCGAAAAAAGCTCTCAAACTTTCAATATATATATATAAATATAAGTGTCGAGCAAAGGAAGAGGGATCAGGGTTGGTCAAATTTTCAAGCATTTAGAGTATTTAGAGTAATTGATAATTTATCTTTCTTTAATATGATATAAAAATAAATTTAACATTTTTTATAAAATTAAACTTTTAAATTAAATTACAATTTATCATTCTTTAACAAAAAAAAAAAAAAAAAAAAAAAAAAAAAACCAACAAAGCATATAAATGTATTGTAGTAGTACGTACCTATGGCGTACCTATGGGCCTCTGCCCCCACCATGTCTTTTCTCACATTCACATAACCCAAAACACCCGTGTTCTGTCCTTTGCTTTCTTCCCGCACCCTCACATGTCTTTGCCCCTTCCCCTTCTTTCTTAAATACTCCGCAAAATCCCCCCACATTTTTCCATTCTCACTGCAATTACTTCTTCTTCTTCTTATTCTTTTTCTCCTAACCCTCTGCATTTTATTATTTTTACACCACCATTGTTCTTGTTCTTGCAAATATCAAACAAAAATATAAATAAAAAAAAAAAAAAAAATGGCCATTAGAAAGTCTAACAAGTTGCCACAAGCTGCAGTATTGAAACAAATCCTAAAGAGATGTTCGAGTTTAGGAAAGAAACACGTTGGGTACGATGAAGATGAAGATGGTCTCCCTGTCGACGTTCCAAAAGGGCATTTCGCTGTTTACGTCGGGGAAAACCGGAGCAGATACATTGTACCCATCTCATTCTTAACTCACCCTGAGTTTCAGTGTCTCCTCCGACGTGCAGAGGAGGAGTTCGGATTCGACCATGATATGGGTCTCACTATCCCTTGCGAGGAAGTTGTTTTCCGATCTCTTACCTCAATGCTCCTCCGATGAACAACGTACGGCGGGATTTCCTGTCTATTTTTATCACCTACCTACGTTGATTATAAATATATGATATATAGTATCCATGATCAACTGTCTGAAGAGAAGATGGGCGCAAAGATGAAGCAGTTTTTGCTTATATTTGGCTGCTTCGTTTTTTTTCTTTTTACCATCAGTACTCTTCTGTATCTTGATCTAATTATTCATTTTTTTTTTTTTTTTTTTTTTTAGAGATTTTGGACTCATTATTTGGGTTCTAGATTGATTGATGATCCTGTTTAGTGACCCCTTCTTCCTAACCCAAAGGCCCCCGCCCCAAGAGTCCTTTTTCTCTGGGTTAGAGTTTAGAATTTGTAAAAAAGTATTATCAACTTTTTCCTCACAGTAGGCGTTGGCGTTTGTTCCAACCTTACACTGTGAGAGAACAATATATATATATATATATATATATATATAATTGATCTTCATATTAATTAAGAAGCTTGCATTTCTTTTTTTTTTTTTTCCAGAAGAAGAATATTGTTGTTAGCTCCTTCATTTTTTTTTTTATCTTCTTTCATGCTTTAAATGGCAAAACCCAAACAACTTTGACATTTTTCCTTTTTTGGAAATTAACATGCTTTTTTTACCTTTAAGATAACTCCAACGCATTGTCTTTTATAATTAATTATATATAGAGTTGAAGTTACTATCACTCCAACTTACTGAAATAAAAACATGTACAGTTTAATTTGGAGTCCAGACAAAAAGTGAGCTATGGAGAGATATTGTTGTCTTTTTTTTTTTTGTTTCTGTTTACAGCAGCTTTAGATTTGCAATAGAAGTTAACGGTGCTGTTTTTTTTATTATATAGAAGTTAACGTTGTTTGTTCACAACAAACGGTGTTTAATATATTGATCAAACTACCCACATTAACGGTCGTATGATGTCGTCAAACCGCTACTACCGTCCACCGGCTCTAGTCTGTTCAGATACGGCTATTTAAGAGTTAATATTTCAAATTTAAATAATTTAATATTTTATACATATATTAATAAAATAACTTTATTATTTATTAAAATAATATTATTTTATTAATTATTATTATGCATATTATTGGTAAAAATTTCATATTAAAAAATAGCAATAAATACTCTACTAGTTTATTAGTAATAGTAACAACTTAGGGGAAAAAAATCATAATTTTACGAGAAAAGAGTAACTGTAATTACTGTTTACTGTTTACTTTTTCTTCTCTTTTTTTTATATATCATTAATTATGCTTAAGTCCCCTCAACACTTTTTTATACAAGTTGAATGAGTTTGATTTCTAATAAGTAAGGTTTCGATTTTGAAATTTGTTTATGAAAAGATTTATATAGTGAGAGTTTCCGCACTCGTTTCTATTACCAAACAGAAAAATTATCAATATACCCTTTTATACTTTTATAAATAAACTTCCCAAAAAGGAAATAAAAATCTTTATGTATCAATAACAAGAATTTGTCACTCATCGATGGAGTAATATCTTTTGTAAATAATTTTTATTGGAGTAATTTCTTTATTCTTAAAAAATTTAAGTATATCAAATATTATTATTTGCATGCACAAAAATAAACCCCCCTCTCTCTCTCTCTCTCTCTATACACATATATATTGTGTGACATTTATCAAATCACGATAGGAAAATTATTATTCTTATATCAATAATATAAAACACGTGCAACGTGATTAAATATTTTATATATGTGTGTGTATATATATACCCAGCAAAAAAAATGTATATATATATATATATATATATATTAATTGTAGTTAATTTAGTCTCTTCTTCTTCATTATTATTATTTTTTTTACATATGTCAGAATTTATATTTTTAATTTCATATTAGTATTAATTTAGGTAGCCACGGAGTTGGTTATGATTTGGGCCTGCAAATTTACCACACAACTAAAAATGTGTCAATACTTAAGACTAATTATTACTTGATAATTATTTTTATTTAATTAAAATATATTGCAAATTGTGGAAAAAGTTTATGTTAAAAATCTAATCCTATTTGTTTTTAATTAAAGAGGATTAGGTTTTTATTTTATTTTTTATTTTTTTTTTATACCCACTTGGGGCGCCCGGTGTCCCATCTTATTTGGTGAGATTAATTCGGACTCGGCCTACGGAGCGCTTGCAGAGTTCAACTCTTACTCGAAGGTGAGGGTCCGACCCAGAGCTTTTTTAACATGGCGCTAACCACCCTAGAGGATTCGAAACCTCGACCATTAACCCTGGAAGAAACATTAGGAGTCCACACACCAACTCCCTCAATCTAGCGGGTTATTTCTATTTTTATTTACTGTTAAAATAAATCAAGATTTACTTTTTCCCTGTAATATTCCTTATTTTGTCGGGTAAAGCAGAAAAGGAGGAGTGGCGCAGTAAAGGCAACATTTTGACAAAAAGTTCGAGGTTGAAGAACTATCCTTATTAATGAATATATATATATATATCTATATGTGTAGAGAGAGATGTAACTTTTTTTTTTTTTGATAAGGGGGATGGGGGTGTCGAACTCCTTATGCAAGGAGGTGTTTGTGGACAGTTTTGCTGTAAACTACTCCACAAAAACAACGGATTAGAGAGATGTAACTTGACAATGCAAGAAGAGGAAAAAAAAACTTTTGGCTCTCATGTGTTTTCTTATGGTTCAGCTTGAATAGTTAAACATATTCATTCTTTACTCCCTCTCCCATCCCTCTTTAAACCTTATATTTTATATGAGTGCAAGGTCAAAAGATAAATGATTTTTTACCCAAAAATAGATGACTTTAAAAAATGATTTCAAAATATGGTAATTTTTTAAATTTGTGAAGACCATTAATATTTTTTAAATTTTTTTTTATGATTTAATCTTTAATAATATAAATTTTATTTAATATTAATAATAATAAAAAAAGTCTATGCTCCACAATTATAATAACTTAACTATTTCTTAAATCACACGATTTCTAAAAGTTATAAGTGATATTACTATCAATAGAATTACGTTTTCATCACCACTAATATAATTAATATATATAAAATACACTTCGATTCAAATAAAACGGATGGAACTTAGGAGAAACCTATGTAGTTAGGTACAAATAATAGTAGAGAATAGAAATATAAAAGGCTTACAAATATATACGTCTACGTACACTATATCACCATCATCAACAACAACTGCATATGGCCTTTACTTGCAGAAACAAAAGGAAATAGAATTGTCTTTTATCTGATTTCCCAATCAATTAAAGAATTAAAATGTAATTGCTGCAGCACATATATATAATCGAGTATCCGGTACAGCGCGGGAGCGTCCATCCGGAAGGTGATGTCCGTCACTGAAAATGAAAATTCACCATACTTGTTCGACCGCCTACTCCTACAATTTAATTTCTTGGCAAGATTTTCCTCAATTCTAAGCCATGCATTTCCTTCCTCATCTCCAATCCCCCCCATTTATCAGTACTAAATACACAAACATTTTTTTTAAAAAAAAAAAAATATTAAAATATCATTTGAGACAACATTTCTTGATACTATATTTTCAATATTGCGATCATATATGGCCAATAAATAAAGAAATAATAGTACTGCCTTCCTCTTCATCAAGTGAGAGCTGGTCCCATTTTCTCTCTTTTATTATGGCTTGGTGGTTATAAATTAAATATATTTATAATTTTTACAATTATATAAACATATTGTGAAAATTGAAGAAGAAGTTGAAAGAACAAAATAATAGTTATGATTTCATAATAATCGAAAAAAAATTACAATACAAAAATAAGAGTATATATATAGGACCGCTTAAAAATATATATATATATATATATATATATATATATATATATATAATGTATAAAAAACAAAACTAATAAAAAAACTAAATATACTCTAATATATATATATATAAAAGGACCATTCAATAAAAACATAAAATCCAGTAACCCGGAGGGAGGGTGGGGGTGGGGCAATATTTCTTTTTATTGCAGCCACAATTGTAGTACGCCCAACCCACAAGGACGGGACCTTGGATCCCAGACCTAGCTAGCCACACTGTAATACTGTGCATGCAATAAGATCCTGTAATCTTAAAAATCAGCCACAGAATCACGTCCTCAGAAAAATATCTCATCATCATCATCAAGACTTTCCATTATTGTCCCATCTTCCTCATCCTTATTCTACGTACATCGTGCATTATTCCTTCAACTTTTCCTTCCATGTTTATATGCACACACACACATATATATATATATGGACATCCCTTCTTTGGACAATAATAAGCACATGGAATGGATTCATTATTGTTCCAAAACCTATATATATCGAGAGACTACCTATATATTTTTCACACTCTTTTTATCCGTAGGGTAGTTGGTCTTTCTAAGGTCTACCATATAATATCTTTACCATACAATTAACATTTGTCTAAATTGAAAAATCTAACTTGAGCTAATTTAATGAGTTACGTATCTTTTTGTAATAATGAATACATACTTCGTTTTAATATATAACTCGTTGTCAATTTGCAAAAGTATATATTGTGCAAAGTGGAAGGGAGAGTAGTGGAGGATGGCATGTTACGTAGATGATGAGATCTTTCCTTTCTCCTCCATACATATTGAGGATTTCATTTCATTCAAACAAGGAAACAACAAATTCCGTAAAACCAAGTACCACGGTCCCAACAATTGTATTAATTGAAAATTGGGACCAACTACCATATATACTTATTAGCTACCTTTATATCTTATCTTTCACATATATGTGTATATATATATATATATATATATATATTACAGTTGGCTGCATGTTACTTCTGCCCTTTTAGCCTTCCAATGTCCTTTCCTTATCTGACCTTTCTTAATTTCTTCTTCAATTCCACTCTACTTTTTGTTCTACTAAACGTACGCTGGCTATATATAGTTTGGTTCCCACAGATCACAAGTTCAATTAATTACTTCACAGTAATTTAAATTGAAATACTTAAATTCTTCACGTTTTAGTTGAATTACAACTTCAGTTCTAGGACTTGCATATATATCCAAAATATTTTGGATCAAATATATTTAAATTTAAAATAATTTTACATGTCACTGTAAAATTCTGCTTGTGATGTATTTGTATGTTATTGTACATATATATATATATATATATATATATATATATATATATTGAGAGCAAAGTTCAACTATCAAAATTAAGCCTACAAAAACATATCTATCTATATATATATATATATATGTAAACAGAGTAGTTTTGCATGCATCAGCGCTAGCATTCCTTCAAGAGAGCTCATGTGTCCCTCTCTCGCTCTCTCTCTCTTTTTCTTTTTCTTTTTTTTTTTTTTTTTTTTTTTTCCCATTTTCCCCCAAAAATTAATGCTTATACATAAACTAAACGAAGCATATACACGTTCAGGACATATATATATGTTATAGTTTTACTTTATTATATGAAGTATTTTGCGGAAAACTGCCCACTTTGCCATGCATGCATGTTCTAATAGTTAGGCAAACAGATTGTCTAAAAACTCCCTTAAACTGTCAAATAAGGATTTATTTTGGGACCAAAAAAACGGTTTTGTTTAATATAATGAGAGTGAAGGATGGATGGGGAGATTGAGAGGAGAGTAAAGGAAAGGAATATATATATATATATATATATATATATATATATATATATATATATGTATATTAGTACTCCACTTTTAAAATTATAACATGCATATATATATATATATATATATGATGTAAAATTGATTTGCATGTTCTCCAACATGCATGTGAAAACATTTAGGATTGTCAATATCAGAAAGTAACTGATGATCATCAAAGTAAAGGCTTTGGGGATTATATGGTGAAACAATTAATTGTATGTTTGTATGTATGTATCATTCATGTATGTATGCATGTATGAGTTCATGCACCATTAAATAATGGAAGCTGGCGAGCGGGGTCAGGTGATCATGTGTTTTCTCTATTATGAATTATGTTGTTGTCCTTTGTTTCTTACTACGTAGTTCGATCTGTGTCTGTTGTTATATATATATATCTCCAATATACGGTAAATTTGACAACATTAATGAACTTTACGTCTTTTTTTTTTTTTTTTTTTTTTTTTAAAAAAATGTCTCAATTTCTATGTATATATATGTGTAAATTAATAATTATTATAAATATATTTTGTTCTCTCGTAAGTAGTAGTAATACTTCTACTGGAGTGGAGTTGGATGGCAAAAATTAAACAGAGAAAGCAGCTAGCCAGAGAGATGGGTCCTTCAGGCAAGTGGGTGGGTTGCTGTGTGGGGATGGTGTGTTGGGGTGGGGGACTATATATACATACATACATATATATATATATATATATATATATATATATATATATATATATATATATATATATATATATATATGTATATATGTATATAAACTCACGGTAAGTACAGTCTATAATATATAAATTAATTGTGCAAGTGATGTGGATAGCACCAAGTTCTCTTCTACCTAATATTGTCTCACTTGCTCTCCGGGACCTAACCTTCAATTTCATCACTCAAATTATTCCACGTTATAATCTTAAAATTTATGTGTATAATATAAAATATTATGATATAACATTTATGTGCAAGTGATTTGTCATTTATTATGATATAAAATATTTCATCCTTTTATCAATTTAACATGATATTTATTTAGTCGGTAGTTTTCAAATGATTTATCAAATGAAATATTCTATGTTCAGCTCACATTAAATATAATTGTATGCCGCATATTCAAACAAGTGATATAGTTTTGAAACTCTTACTAATTAGTTCATTAGAATATCTGAATTAAAAAAAAAAAAAAAAACAGTAATTTTTTTAAAAAAAATACGGGCAGTAATATTAAAATAATAGTAAGTCTAAATCACTAAATTATGGAGAGTGGTGGCAGCATTAATTAATTGTTAAACAGCTGTGTATTAATAGTAATAACAATAATTGGATGAAGTGCGTGAGCGGGTGAGATGTGTTTTATTTCCCATTTGAGACAATTACGGGTTGGCACACACAAGACTGACCACCCTAATCAAATTGGTTTAGCACTTATTAATTAATCAACTCAATTACAAACGTACAAATTGTGTACGGGAATTATTTTATCTTTTATTTTTTTTTCCTGAGGACAAATTTTAGGTACACAATTTGTACTACTAATACATTTCGACCAGAAATGACATAATAAAGCGCGTAAAATTGACACATAATGTCATGATGATGTCCAAATTTAATGAACTTTATAATTATCATTTCTTTTATTTTTAACATTTTTCCATATAATATGCCTATAATTTCTCTCACATAATATAAATATATATATATATATATATAAAATATATATATATATATATATGTAAAGCTTATGAATAAAAAAGGAATAAAAATTTTCAAACCTTAGAACATACTGGAGGATCAAATTAATATGAATTAAAATCATTAAATTTCTAAATACATATATATATATATAATATAATTTTATTATAAAAAAAGTGAAATTTTTAATGAATTTTAAAATATTTAATTCAAATAAATGATATGAATACATCCATAAAAAAGAAACAATAATAATAAATAAATAATAAAACTTAAATCGCCCACAACTCGGCCCAAATAATAAGTATCTCCATCAATTATTTATAAAAAAAAAAAAAAAAAAAAAATATCTCCATCAATTAATATCATGTTAGGAATATGTTGTATGACTAGTTGTTTATTTTTCCCAGCAAAAAAAAAATAATAATAATAATAATAATAAAAAAAAGACTAGTTGTTTATTTTTAATAGAAGACTTTCGCAACAAAAAAAAAAATATTTAGATTTGTGGATTTTATATCTATGAATGTATTTTTTTTATAATTCAATATTGTCATTGACTAATTTAGGAGGAGACTCTCAAGATTACTTCAACTTAGATTTTTCACTTGACCTTGTCACACATTTGATTGATAATACATTTATCTATAAACTTAAATAATTATAAACACAAAAATTTAAACCTTAAAACTAAAAATAATATTTACCTATAAAAAAAAAAAGAACAACAACAAGAGAAAAACAATGACTCTGGTTTAGTTTGGTCCAAAATGAGTATAGAATACAAATAAATTATAATAATAAAAAAAGAAACAAGAGAAAAACACGAAAGGGATGGAGTGGAGGATACAGAGGAACCTTCGTTATTCAACATCATCAGAAAAAAAAAAGAGGTGAGGTGGGGAGAGCAAAAGCATCAGATGAGGATGTGATTCGTGGGTGGGTCTATTATCTACCTGTTTTTGCTCCCATTATTTTTCTATAAGGCGGGGGGGTATGTAACACCCGGCGGGCACGTGACATTTTCCCGACCCCATTTCCATGCAACTTGCACAAACATCACATGCCCTCTCTCCAAGGGTTTATTCCCAAAATGTGGTGATTTTTGGGTTTATTCCCAAAATATGATTATTTTTTTACCTATTTCTTAAAATATAGTAAGTCTACTTTGGCAAAGTAGACTTACATTTTTTTTAATAAAATATTGAGAGTCTACTTTACCAAAGTAGACTCTCAATATTTTATTAAAAAAAAAAAAAAAAAAAAGTATAACTTTTAATTTTTTTTAATAAAATAATTTAATTTTTTTTTCTTTTTAAATTTATTTATAAATTTTAATTTTTATAATTTTCTAATAATAGTAATTCATAAATTTATTTTTTATAATTTTCATAAACATTAATTATTATTATACTTGTATTATATTTAACAAAGTAACGTAAAAATCAATTGAAATTATAATATTTTATGTATTAATGTAAAATAAATTTTTTTTTTAATTGTGTTTATATATTCAAGTAATTTTAATTTTAATTTTTTTTTATATTCTTGAATTAAGTAATTTAATAAATTTATATTATATATTGACATAAAAAATATTTTATTCAAATAAATTTTTTTATATATTGGATGAATTTTTATATCAAATAAATACTATGAATATGTGAAAAAAAAGTAAATATAAACTTTTATAATGGAGATAAAAATGTAATACATTATAAAGTAATTTTAAAAAAAAAATACTAAAAAAAAATACAATAATTATTTATTTTGGTTACAATCATGACCAGATGTTCCACATCCCCTGGCCTAGAAGGTGGTCGCAAACGATGTCTATCTCGCAAATCCATCATACCGTAAGTATGTACTCCCTGTACAACATTGTGATCATCAACGTCGGTAGTAGTTCCCTCATGTCCACGTGTCACATACATTTGATCCAATGAATATCTTCCAGGGTAATATGAATTCAACGGATTTGAGTGATCTGCTACATATGTCGGTATTGAAGTGAAATTATTTCCATATGAAGTAGAACTTGCAAACTGCGTAAAATCCGACGAGGGTGTCATACTAATAGGGATAGAAGAAGATCGTGTAAAGCGCGGTCCCGACAATGAAGAGGGATTAATATCAGATGACATCGACGATGGTCTATACTCTTGCCCAAATACACCAAATTGTGTTGATGGTGTGACCAATGGAGATTGCGTTGTACTTGACACAAGATGCTCAAAATGACTAGGTGGGTGCTCGATAATGCTCGGATCGTGGTGAGCTATAGTAGATGATGGACTAGCTCCACTAGTGCGAGCAATTGATGAACGTCGTTCCGGAGATAATCTATTTGTTGTTGATCGACGACCAAGGTAACTAGAGGATGGTCGAGGATCAATAACCGTGAATCTGGCATCATTGTATGTTGGTCGACAATCCAACCGAGACAACCGTCCTAATCTCATAAAAGCATTTCTACAACCATTTTTGAGGCGATACAAGAAGCCTTTGGTCCTGTTATCTAGATTGGGAGTTCCGATGAACTCATCAATATCATAGTACTGTTGATGCAGATAATCCGTCTGATTTGATTATTTGAAGAAATAAAAATAATTAGATATATAAGTTATATGTATAAGATATAATAAATTAAATTAAATTATTTAACTAACCAAATAGGCATCTCCAAATGCGTTGCCTTCAAATCCACCTGGGTTTGTACTAGAATGGTTCGTACCTCCAAGTGGGCCAATGTAATGTTCTCTCGTACCACTCCCAGTATGTTGGGTCTAATCTCGTGACATTATCTGTGTCATGACCATGTACAATATGATCCGACCTATGGTTCCAAAATGCTATATACTCTGCATGTTCAATTTCCCAATTTATGGTACCGTGTCCTCGTTTAACAGAATGTAACTGTGAGGAAGTTGTTGGATCCACTGGTATAGTTTGTATATGCCCAAATTGCCTAAGAACTCGATCAAGACGATGCATCTCTACAATGTTGAAATATACTAATGGCACCCTACACTTCCACACTAGTCGTCCAGCTATACAAAAAGGAGGTAAGGATCGCAATATTTGAGGGGTATAAGGCATCCATATAAACCGCAAAATTAAATATTATTTTTATATATATACATATAAGTAATTGTAAGATCACATAAACATGTAATAAGATAAGTGTGTTTCAATGTATAAGTATACATAAAAATATGAAATACACGTTGACCATTTAGACTATTTAAAGAATCTATGTAACCTCTCAACATATTTGTTGTTGTAGTTGAACGTGATAATCGAGTTCGCCATCGAGCAGCTAGTGGGGCACCTCCTTCACCTACAACTACAATGTCTCCTACATTTGGACTCATTGTAGAGAATCGCTCCCATACCCAAACCTAGTTAAATTTTGATAATAATAGATTAATATATAATAAAATAAATTAAAATATTTAATAATTAATATTAATAATAATATTCAATACCTGTAATAGTAAAGCAGGTCCTGCAATCTCTTTGGACTCCTTGGATGTAGCATTACATAAATTACGATAAAGGACTGCAAGTGCTGCACTACCCCAACTATAATTTGCACTCATATCAATATCACGAATCAACTCTAATAATGAGAGATGAACCATTCGACTAGATTTATCTGCAAATAAAAGTCCACCAAATAATTGCAAAATACGCATTCTTGCACGTTGCATAATCTCCTCTTCAGTTGCATGCGGAGGAATATCGGTATTTGCAAACTCAGTAAATGAACCGACACTCATGCGACTTCCTATAAATGCTGAGATAGGGGGAGTGAAACCAATCAACTCTTGACATATCATCTGCCAGTCTTGTACTGAACGTAAGGTATCAACACCCGTAACGGGATAACCATCTACACGAAGACCCCACAATATCTCAACATCTTGTAATGTGATGCTAACCTCACCAAATGGCATCCAAAAAGTATGGGTCTCTTGACGCCAACGCTCCACAAAAGCAGTAATAAGTGATTGATCATATTTGAGTTGACCTAAATGTCGACAACATTTGTAAATACCTCCAAAACCAGCACGTACAATATAAGCCTCAACACGTGGATCAAAAGGAATAGCATTCCAAAACATTTTATCCGAACGTCGACACTTTAAAACAGTATCTCTACACTCTGAAGAAGTCCATCTTGATCTATGTTGTTGTTGCAAATATAAGAGTCTTCCTCCCGTATTATCCATAATAAGTGAACCCCGTAAATTAAATAAATAAAATATTTAATGAAAAAAAATTTTTGCTAAATCAAATTTATGTGATAAAATAAATATTAATCATGTGAAATTTTATAATAGACAAATAAATAAAATATGTAATAGATTAAAACAAAAACATAATAAAATATAATATATTATAAAAAAGAAAAGTAATAAATAATTCAGTTAAATGTACTACAAATAAGAAGGAAATTTAATAATTCGGTTAAATATATTACAAACAAGAAAGAAATTTAATAAGAATAATTCACTCTAAATCCTCCTCGGACATGTGAGCCTATTATGACCAGGTGTGTGACAAATGCTACATCGAGGGGGACCACACTCATCCATCTCATTTCGTATTCTTGTAGAACGAATCCTGCCCGATCTAGAATTTTGGAGCCTCGCGAGATTAATTTGCAATTGCAAGTTCGTATTCAACCAATAATCCTCATGTGGAATAAGAACAAATTGTGCTGCGTATGTTGATTGGTATTCCTCCCTGCAAAAAAATGAACTCACAAATTCGATGATATGCAATAGGTGGTTGCCACTCCACCCTCTACTCAATAGCACTCAATAATCCTGAATGTATGTCCGATATTAAGCAAACTCCATTAAAATTAGGAATTAAATGATTTCGAAGGCAATCCAAAAACCAACCCCAACTATTATTAGACTCTTCATCAACTAATGCAAAAGCTAAGGGTAAAACACGATTATTTGCATCGGATCCACTAGCAATTAGAAGCTTTCCTTTGTAAGGGCCTCGTAGATGTGTGTCATCTACACTAATTACGCAGGGCATATGCTTAAATGCTTCGATACATGGACCAAATGCCCAAAATACAAAATCGAGAAATTTTGGACCACCAGTAGAATCATCGTGATACCTCCACTCAACTTTAGTACCTGTTGTGCTTGATCGAATTGCATGTAAAAATTGTGGCAAAACCGTAACGGAAGTAGGCCAATCACCAAATATCTCATCAATTGCAAACCTTCGACCTAACCAACATTTCTTATAAGTTGGTTGTGCCCCAAGAACATTATGAATATGTGCTCTTATGATAGAGCATTTCACATCTGGATTCTCCCGAATCAAGTGAAGAACATGTTTTCCAATCAATTTAGAACTTAAAGTTTGATTGTCATTCTCTCCAGTATGCATAATACATGTATGATCCGGCCCAATTTTTGTTAGCTCCCATACTCCAAGTTTAGGTTTTGCTATAGCTCTCATCTTCCAAACACAACCTGTTTCTTCCCGAGCTTTACATCTAGCTTCCCATTTTTTTGAGCCACTTTCAATAACATGAAATTCTCTTCCCATCTCAATACAATACAATCTTCCAGCAGTGATGACTTCACTTTTATCAACAAATTTCTTACCAAGAACAAGCTCGTTATTTTCAAGAGACCACATGTCCATATTCCATTTTGGTCTAGATTCTGTTACCACGTTTAGATTATCACCTAAAAGACTTGAGAAAAAGGAGTACCCTTCAGGTTCATGAGTACGATATGAAGCATGTTGACTAGAAGTACCAGGTTCCATTTGTTGAGGTACAATAGTTGGACATTCAATTCCTTCCCAATCACAGTCGATTCATCTCCGTCTACATCGGATGTAGGACCATAAGCATCTGTCTCTACATGTCGAATATCTCCTCTCAATCTTTCTTCATTCACCATTTCAGTAATTGAATCGGAATGAATATTATATGACATATTGAGATCAAATGTTTGCCCCAAAGTATAACTTGTTGATGTCATGCCTAATTGATAACATAGAGTTAAGTACAAAATTAAATATTATAAAATTTTAATACTATCACTTAAATTAAACTATAATATAAATTAAACTATTTTCTACTAGCATAATAAATCATTAAATGAGCTTGCGTTTTTTATTTTAAAATTTTTTTCCCTTCCTTGACCAAAACAATTAAATCATTTCCAGCGAAACAAATAAATGCCAACTTTTTATTTTTCCAAAAGCAAATTTTAACCGGTTATATTATTGGCATTCCACTTTTTTTGATGACAAGAGTCCTAACAATTTATTTTTGATGAATTGTTACATTATTTTCTACTAGCATAATAAATCATTAAATTGACAATTTGAATCATTAAAAAAATAACACTTAAATTATTATTATTATTATTATTATTATATATACACATTACGTGTGACATTATATATGCAAAATCAAGAATTGGAAAACTCAATAGCTCACTCAAAATTATTATTTTTTTTCTTCCATTGGATCCATACTCGCCTGCCCCCCCCCGGATATTGTAAGGCGAATTGCTTGGGTCTATCGTTAATTAAATTTACATTTTTTTTCCCCTAAAAAAAAATTAAAAGAATTGGGATATTGGTCCCACTATGCACTCAAACTTAATTCATCCCATTTTCATTCATCCATGCGTCCATCCATCCTCTTTTCCTCTTTATAAAAGGCCCTCCTCACCACCTTCTTTTCTTATCTCCCATTCCTCTTAGTAATTTCCATAAATCTCTCCCTAATTTCCATAACATTAATAATATTACCATTATTTCTTCTACACATTTTTTCCCATACTTTTCTTTTGGGTACTGAAATTACATTTAAAAAATTGGTTTGTACTAACAAAAATTTTTAATTATATTAAAAAAAAAAAAAATAAAGTTTTAACCAAACTAAATTATTTAGGTTCGGTCAATTCCATTTTAGAGATAATATAATTCAATCTACTGAAAAAAAAAATCTTCTACAGAAAAACTATTCATACATATAGCAGCAAATTACTCTAAATAACTTAAAAATTATAAAAATTATATAATATGTGAATAACACACATTTTTCAAGTTATCTTGTGTAGTGAGTCTCAATAATCTACTAAACTTTGTGGACACGTGCCTTTGCTGCATTCATAACACAAAAACACAATTATCAAATAATTAGAAATAAAATACTAAAATTATATATAGAATTTACATATATACAAAATAAATTAATAAAATGTTAAAAATTACTTACTAGTAGAATAAGATAAACACAATCTTGATTCAAAATTCAAATCTACTACTCAAGCAAATGGAAAAAAATAGAAGAAGAAGAAGAAGGAGATAGAGAGAAGATGAAAGAGAGAAGATGAAAAGAGAGCAAATTTTTTGTTTTTGAAAGAGAAAAGGTGAAAAAAAAGTGTAGATGGCTTTATGTATTTATAAAAAAAAAAAAACAATGGGATGGTTTCACGGTGGTTAGATTTGGTTCACGAGTGTTGATTTGGTTCACGGGTGTTGATTTCGTCTTTGTTTTTTTCTCTCTATTATTATTATTATTTTTTCTTTTTGATGGTTCAAGGGTGGATTCATTTGGGTGGATTTTTTTTTTTTTTTTTTTTTTTTTTTTTTTTTTTTTTTTTTTTCTTTGTAGTATTTATAAAAATAAAAAAAAAGATGATTTTTTTAAAAAATAAAAATTCATCCAATATATAAAAAAATTTATTTGAATAAAATATTTATTAATATAAATTTATTAAATTACTTAATTCAAGAATATAAAAAAAAATCTTAAATTAAAATTACTTGAATATATAAACACAAGTAAAAAAAAAAATTAACTTTACATTAATACATAAAATATTATTTTAATATTATAATATATTATAATTTCAATTAATTTTTACGTTACTTTGTTAAATATAATACAAATATAATAATAATTAATGTTTATAAAAATTATAAAAAATAAATTTATAAATTACTATTATTAGAAAATTATAAAAATTAAAATTTATAAATAAATTTAAAAAGAAAAAAAAAGAATTTAAATATTTTATTAAAAAAAAATAAGAGTCTACTTTGCCAAAGTAGACTTACTATATTTTGAGAAATAGGTAAAAAAACAACCATATTTTGAGAATAAACCCAAAAATCACCACATTTTGGGAACCCCTCTCTCCAAATAGAAATAAGAAAGATGATACCGTCCCGTACGGATGGATGCCTTTTGATGGAGGAAAAAAAAAATGAAAAATAAATATAAGACTTAGTTTTTTTTTTTTTTTTTTTCATAATCGATATAAGACTTAGTTAATTTCAAAGCCTATATTAGATATTAGTAATATTTGTCCTATATAATTTGCTTTAAGATGTAAAGAAAATAAATTAACAAGAGTTTTTAACAATTATTAGAATTTTTGTAATTTGTAAATTTCTATTCTTGATATTAATTACAATATTTATAAATATAAAAATGATACAATCTACTATTATCTTTGTAAAAAAAAAAAATGATGTCTGAATCTCCAAGAACATTAGAGCATAAAACCTCTCCAACCTCTCTAATGGTGAAGATTTGGAGTAAGCAAGCTAGCCGATTTGGGGTAATTTTGAGCATAAAACACAAAAAAAAAAATTTTTTTTTTTTTTTTTTTCTTTGGTGAATCAGTTTTCTTTGAATTTATTCATATATCTAATCAAAACTTAAATATATGTATATATATATTTTAAACTCAAATTTACAATATTATCTATTTCAACAAGACAATAGAAATATGATACTAATATATATATATATATATATTTAATCCATCAAGCTCATCTTTCATTTCGACTGGTCATATCATATGGAGCTGGATAATTAAACAACTTCATTCTTTATTTTAAAAAATAAGAAGATACATATATATGTATATATATTATAGAAACAATGAAGTTTTTGTTGGGATGACATAAATATATAGCAGCTAGCAACTACTGGTGCATGGGAGAAAAGTTTGGATGAGAAGACATTTCTGATGCAGAGTGGGGAGCTGTTGTTGGTGATGAAGTTTCCTTTTAAAAAGCTGAAATGACTAATTTGGAAGCTAAGATTAAGTTTGTATTTTTTTTATTTGTTTTTGCCAAATAGAGAAATATAAATATGGCTGGCAATGTCTACTCAATTGGCAAAATCATGTCTAACCTTTGTTCTTCTTCCAACTAACATTGCCAACTACTTCTTCCTCATCACTCTTTACCATGCTTCTCAAATCCATGAACACACTTCAATCAATCAAACTCTAATCCTATATATACATATTATTACATTTACAAATAATATATCACATTTTTATAAATGACAAATAAATTATTAAGACTGTATTTTGATAGTAAAGTAATTTCTTTTGATTTTTAATGAACCTTATTTTTTAAAGAGTGGGGATTTAAAGAAGTGTATCATGATTAATTATTTAGATAATAAAGTAAATTTTTTATAGGTGTAATGAGAATATAATTATTGACTTCTTAAATTTTTTTTTAATGTAAATACATTAATTTTTTAAAAATAATTGATAACTAATCAAATCTAAAATTTAAATTTAATTTAATTGAAAAAAAAAACCAACTAAAAATAAATAATTGCTTGAATACAACATAAAAAACAAAATTGCTAAAAATAAAAAAGGTTTAAGATTAAAGTAAAACAATCTTTTTAAATAAATTGTGACATTGGTCCTTTCGTTAAATAATATTATTTTATTCATATTTTTTAAAAAATAAAAATTAAATTACTAACAAAATAAAGACATGAGATCTCCAACATATTTTCCATCACATTTCTCCATCTGAATCAAATTGTCTTTTATTTCTTAATCAATTTAAAATTCTATATCTATATTGCATTACTATATATTTTATAATTCTGCAAAGAAGGCATAACTCAGTTGGTAGCACCCACACTTATGACATACTTGAGGTCATGAGTTCGAGACATAAGAGAAGTTAAGATTTTTTCAATATATATATATATTATAATTTTAATTTTTTATTTATTTAATTGAAATTTTAAAATCTTACACATATTCACGTAACCATTTAAAATTTAGATCGGATCTTACATTTTCAAGTAATTTATTCAATTCAAATGAAAATTAATTTAAATATAGACATACTTTAAAAATATCGTTCATAATTGAAATTCATATATCTAATACAATTTTTGTCAATAGCAAACAAAAATATTATATATAATAATAATATATATTATTTTTTTCCTAATTTTGGACAGAGAGAAGTTGAGTTGAAGTTATAAATAAAAAATTAAAGGGTGGATGTATATTTATTTAATAAACGTTATAGTAAAAAAAAAAAAAAAAAAAAACTGAAGGTAGTCGATGTTGGATTACCTGAAAAATGGACATATAATGTAACAAATGCATGTGAACTTGAATACCAATTACTTTATTCCTAGCTAGCTTCATTTTTTTTTTATACTCACTTGGGGCGTTTGGTGTCCCGCCTATTTGGTGAGAGCTAATTTGAACTCGACTGCGACTGCGCGCGCGCAGTTCACCTCTTACTCGAGTGTGAGGGTCTAGCCCAACTTTTTGCTTTGTAGGCGCTAACCACTAAAGGGGAATAAACCTCGACCATCCACCCCGAGGGAAGCATTAGGAGTCCGCACACCACCCCCCAAGCTACCGGGTTCAACTAGATTCATATTTCTATCCACAACTTGAGTTTTTTTTTTTTTTTTTTTAATAAATAAATACTGTCAAAGAGTTTATAGATCCACATATAATAGATATTCCAATCATTTTATCTTCTCTTTACAGTTTTATATATATATATATATTTTTTTTTTTTTTTGATAAGCCACTTTACAGTTTTTTTTTTTTTTTTTTTAAACAGCCTCTTTACAGTTATATATATATATATATATATATATATATATATAATTATACTTGTCCAAGGCTAATTATTTATCCATGAGAAAGATAATAAGTTCAAGAATACTCGCCACCTCAGGCCCAAGGAATAGAATAAAGAATTAGAAGAAAGAAAAGCATTAACTCTGCATTCCTAATACTAATAAAAGGCCCAATCTCCAAACCTTGTAAAGAAGTTTATATTTAGCATCTTTTCAAAAAAAAAAAAAAAAAAAAAAAAGTTTATACTTACCAATAACATATTTATTTAAGTGAAAAAATTTGATGTAAAATTATGAGTTTAAATTTTCTATATAAATATATTAGTGTTAAAGAAAGCTTTCACTTAGAAGAGATATCTAACGCGGATCGATTTCAATTTAATCAGTGTAAAAGGTAACTAACCAAGAGATTAAACTTTTTTTAAAAAAAAAAAAATTATATTTACGAATAATATATTAATTTAAATGGAAGAAATTTAATTTTTTTTAGCCCATTTCAAATTAATTAGGGCCAAAATTAGATATATAAGGATTGGAACAAAAATGTTAAAAATAATGATTGAAAGAATTCTTTCTATGCGGTGTCCCATAAATTTTTAGTGTGACTAATCAAAGTTAGAATAATTTGAATATAGAATTGTAGTTAATATAATAACTATATATTTATATAAAATAATCAAAAGTTTAGTTAGAAAATAAAAAATAAAAACAAATAACTTTTTGGCATCCGGACCACTCTAGGAGTGCATCAACTTTTAGTTTCTTCCCTTTCCCCTTTGGAAGTCAATCACAACCTTTGTATTCATATACAAACTAAAACTTTAGTTTGGTGGGAAGAGACTTTTTTAATTAAATAAAGTTGCAACTTTGAATTTATATTTATATATATATATATATATATATATATATAAAAAAGGGATACTCCAAAGAATGATTCCTTAGTGGTTGAGGAAATAATGGTAGTCCGGTAGATACTTGAGGCCCAGCCCAAGCAGTATATTACTGTCTTCTTTCCCTTTAATAAATAGCACGGGTGAACAATTCTTGAACCTGGTATGACTTTCTTTATTGCTTCCCACTAGGCACATAAATTTTATTTTAGAAAAAAACACATTATCGAATTTTCAAAAAAGAATATGATTGGGTAAATGAACCTTCTTTTTTTTTTTTTTAATTATTTTTGTATTTTGGTCAACGTGATTTTTGTGTATGATTTTCCTTTAGGAGATAGTGACAAGATTAGAAAGAAAAGAAAAGAAAAGAAAAGATTGTATAGTAACGCTTAGACAGACTGTTTTCCACTTATGGTAGTAAGCTGTACGCACATTGTATTGTTTTTTCTCTACAGAATGAGGGTGGAATGGGATAGCAGTAGCTGTCTTTAACCCAAATCTTTTCCTCTCTATCGACTCATACTACGAACAGGGGGACACAATACTTTACACCCCTTAAAAAAGAAATGATGGAAGATTATGGCAAGCAGTTGGCACATGGTTTCCCCTGCAGATTGGAATGGAGAACAGTGGACCCTCTTCAAGGTCGTATGCAATCAACTCTAACAAGAAAAAATATCCAACATAATACATTCAGGGAAATAATAATAATAATACTTGCAGCACACAAGAGAGTCTGATTGCATTAAACATCCAATATGACCAAAAAAATGCAGAAAAAACCTCTTCTTTTTTTTTTTTGTTATTTTCCAGGAAAATGGAACTGAATCACACAAAGGTCAAAATGTACATTAAGAGATATTCTGCATCCCATATTATAGGTTTAGCTCTAGAGCCTTGCCTTTTATGGTGTAAATCAAACTAAAGAACAACAGGGTAGAACACAGGAGTTATCATACAGCAGGGAAGCTGGCCACCTCCATATAAAATATATATTGCAACTCGGTAAATACTCTGCCATGGGGACGGGGATGATAGGTCTGCGTTACCCCACGGCCGAAGGAAATTATCCTCGATCGATTTAGAGATGATTTGTGTATTACAAAAAATACCATAAGCAGTAATCAAATTTCTTATGAATAAACACGCAGAATTAGCTAATTACTGCATAAGATTCGAGATAGAATGACCCTAAAATATTCGAAAGGTAATCAGAAGTTAAAAAATTTACACGATATTCCGCTCTGCGATTGTCACAAAATATCGGGATGACTCGGTTGAGTTGCAAAACAACCCCGTCTTCGCCATCTCCATAACTACCAGGAATAGTGAAATACACAAAGCTACAAAGAGCTATCTAAACCGCCCGGTCCGAGTAGATGATGGCGGTAAAAATTACACCTTCCGATGATAATCGCCTAAAAGGCTTAAAAAAACGCCATGCGAGAGAGAAAAAGAAAGTTATAATAATAATAAAAAAGGAACGTTAGGGCATAAAACTCGGACAATTTATATGAGTCAACTCGTCTTGATCTGCTCCGCCTCCGCCACCCTGCCCTGCCACATTGTTCTTAACAGATTGTCTTATCAGCGTAACCGCCTAGCAGCGGTCGAGATTCGGTATAGACATCGAAGTTAATCTTCCTGTAGTCCACGAGTCGGCATCTCTGGAAGTCCTCGAAAGTAATACGAGGAGCAGAGTTACATGACTCGGTTTGAGAAACGAATCGGAGAATCTCTTCGAACACAAATTCGTCGCATGGAATGGTGAGAGGACCAGCATTTGCAAAGCCATATTCTTCCTCCGCTTGGATAAGGAGTTTCTGAAAAATCGGATGATTCAGGTAAGTAGCTCTCATCACAAACCTTCTACGACTGCTGCCAACGCAGATCGCAACGTGTCCAGATGGCACATCCTGCGGTACCCGTCCTTGCGTGATGCGCTGCGACGGCGAGGATGATGAGCACGCTGCTTTTCTGCGCCATCTCCGAAGCATCTGCCGGATCCGGACAATGTGGCTGATTTTAAAACGTTTTCCGTTTCCGGTGGACATCTCCGGCTACGAGAGAGAACTCTACGATTAACAGTATGGCTGCGTCGCCAGTGAAAAAGGGAGGGGAGGTGGGAAAAGGAGTTTCGTGGGAATATATATTATTCTTTGTTTTCCATTTGGAATCCGACGGATGTTTGGTAGTGATGGCAAAGTAGGTAATTTTGTTTAGAATAATAATAATAAAGTAATTTTCACGACTGTTAGGGTTGAAAACTAATTTTTCACAAAGAATATAGGATATTAAGATTAATTTTAATTAAAAATAATTTTTTTTTCTTTTTTTTTTTAAATGTTACTTTAAACTCAAATTATTTTAATAATTACATTATTATTATATTTTTAAATAAAATGTTAGATTTTTTTTTCATACAACAGAATCACACATGAAGTTGTTACCATCACCATCTAACATGGGTTTTCTTGTCAAAAGTTTTATTAAATTAATTTTCATTATATTAAAATTATAAATTCATTATAAAATAATTAGAATCATTTTTTAACTTTAATAACAAATTTTAAAATCAATAATATGTTCCTATTAAATAGTTAAAAAAATGAGAATTTCAAATAATAAAATTTACAAAAACATTTAAATTTATTCCTTCACTTAAATTATAAATTAAAAATAATTAACGTTAAGCCCTTCTGATATTGTGTTTACTATTTTGCTGATCCATCTGAGTAATACAATGCTTCCTTTTGGTTTATAAAAAAAATTAAAAAAATTAATATTCATAATATTTAATTAAAATATTAAAAGAAAGGTAATATAATAACATCAAATGTAATTTATATGTGGTAAAAATAATTTTCTAAATATATCATGGTCATCTGAATTATATTATTCAATTCTCTAACCATTTATATATTTTAAATTTTATATAAATTTTTTATTTCAAATAAATTGATATATATTTTTAAAATAAATATTCTCTCATATTATAGTAAAGGTGCTACGCCATAAAAAAATAAATATGGTTAAAAAATTGAATTAAAGAATTTTTTTAAAAATAATTTTGATTAAAACATATAAAAAAAAAGGTCCATGCATTTGTGTTGTAACCAAAACAGAGACAAATCAGAGGTTGAGGTCAAGATGACTATAGCTGAAGTGACAAATAAGACCATACATTTGGAGATATTTACGAGATTTTGTCCTTTTACAATTTGAAAAAGTTAAAAAAAAAAAAAAAAAAAAAAAAAGGTAAGTCTCTACTTGTAAATTTAAAAAGGGCTCTAAAGCAGTAGAGCATGTGGCGGACAAAACACTGTGTTCAGCAGTAAAAAGGTATTAGCCTTACCTTTTGTTGGGCTCCGTGTACACTACTGCCGTTCTACCTACCGGTAAAAAGGGGTAACCTTTTAATTTTATTACTGCATTTCTTTTTTTTTTTTTTTTTTTTTCATTCATCTTTATTACCTTTCACATTAAATTCAACTTATCGTTTGAATTATTATTATTTTTTGACTTTTTGATAGTCGCGTTTGAATTATTTTCAAACAAACCCGTTAATATGTATATATATAAATAAATTTCTGAGTTAAAATTTTGTATATATATATTGTTATATATTTTTAATAAAATTTTACATTTTTATTTATATATTAACAAATGATATGATGACACAGTTAGATTCTTAATTAATAAGAGGTTCTTCATGTTATATCTCTATCTATAAATAGATGAGAAAAATCTTCAAGAAGAAATATATACAAAGATATATTTTGAATCAGTATTAAATCTTTGAATTAGTAGAAATAGTACCAATATAAATTTGATTAATATATATATATTATTTGCTTTTAATTATATTTTGTGGAGAAAAAAAAATGTTTATAAATATTTATGGTCAAAACACATTAGTAATGAATTACAAACATTCTAAACAATTCTGAGCCATTTCTTGAAATGTCGAAACAAAATCCATTTTCAGTATCGACAATGATCTTGTGTTCGCATAGCTAGTGAGAAAAAGAGTCTTTTTTTTTTTTTTTTGGTAAATAAGAAAAAGAGTCTTAAAATGATACTTTTCCATTTTGATGATATACACCAATTTACTACAAATGACAATTGATTGATGTGGGTCAATTTGGTCAATTTCTTTTTTCTTTTTTTTGCCCTTTTCTTTTTGTAGTCATATTATATTAAATTTTTGATTAAAAATTAAAGGAAAGCCTATTTTTTCTCTCAAAGTCTATGATTAATTCATAAATTTATTCTATATTTTAATTTTGCAAGTTAGAATGTAAAGATTTAGATGGATGATTTAATTGTACTTTTATGTATATAGTTATTTATAATTTTATTGTTTTTAATCATCTAATTTTTTTAAATAAAGTATTTTGTCATCACGTAAATATTTTGAATTGATGTTTTATCTTGTTTTATTTATATATGCTCTTTATTAATGCAATTTTTCTTATTTTAAAAAATAATAATTATGCTTGTTAATCTTTCTAAACTTTTTTACTATAAGGAATTAAAAGACTTTGGTTAGAGTTTTTTTTTTTTTTTTTTTTAATACTTTGGTTAGAGTTTTAAACCTTTTTTTAAAAATTAATTATCTTCAAATAATATAAAATAATTTTTTTTTCACATTAAATTTATTATTGAAAGAAAAATAAGTGATGTGAAATATCATTTATATTTTTTAAAATAGTAAAAAATTAAATTTTTTTCATATATATGGTTTTTTTATTTTTACAAATATAATTGGCATTCTTTAGTGAAAGCAATGATTTTAAGAATGCCCAAAACATATAATTCAATATAGTTCAATTAGTTAAATACTCTTATTTAATACTTAATCGATAACAAGTTAGAAAAATAACAAATATATTTCGAAGTAACAAATTATGGAAATATAGAGATATATAAAATAAATTCATATATTGAACTTACAAAAAAAATTGAGAATGATAACGACACTTAGTTGACAAATGAGTTCCTGTGAATAATGACTTGCATTGACTATGAAGAAATCTCCGGTGTACACAAAGTCTATTTGGAGAGGGTACTCTAGGAATGACCCTCCGACAGTTAGGAAGGAAAAATGAGGTAAGACAAAGAAGATAGATGAATGCAGTGAGAAAAACAAGAGAGTTTTTTGTTAGAATCTTTAGTCTAATGATGGCTTTCCTTTTTAAGCATAATTAGCCATATACATTTTTTTTTTCCAAAAAAAAAAGATAATACTTCTCTTAAAATATTAAATTAAGCATAATTTTTCAATCTTAATTAAAAAAATCTTAATTGAATAAATTTTAGAACATTATAGATTACAAAATATGAAGTGATAATTATTTATTATATTAAAAAAATTAAAGGGAAAAAAAACTTTTAAAAAAGGGGTTATAGAAATGATTATGCATAAAGTGTAGCTTCTCTTGAACTTCTTCCCCTTAGCTGTAAAATGGGCATGATTAAGCATGCTCCATCCAACCTCTCCGTACACCTTTCCTGACACAGTATTTCTCTTTTTCTCCTTGATTTAGAATGCAAAAAAAATATATCGACGTGGTTTTGTCTTGCTAATCAAATTATTTAAATTGTCATTAGTCGTGTTTGATGACTAAGAAAGCGGAGCTATTATTCTGTCACCCCCCTCTTGAATCTATTGGATTCCTGATTCTTCTATATTTTTTATTTAGAGAGATAGTGGAAGCCAATTAAGAAGACTTTATTCCCTCTCCTTTTTTCTTTTTTTTCATATATATATATATATATATATATATATATATTTTCCTTTAAATCATATTCTAATCCGGAGAAATCTATTGAAGCAAACTCTTAAAATTATAGTATAAAATTATTTATATTGTAAGTTGAATTGAAGATTTTGTAACAAATTAAATAAAAATAATTAAGTAAAGAAAATTATCCCTATTAAAACATTAATTATCAATTTGATTAATAATCAACATGTATAAAAAAAAAAAAAATATTTATTGGTTTAAATAGAAAAAGTTTGATTCCTTATACGCATAGTCTTAAATTTGAATCTTGTCTACAAAGAAACAAGTACAAAGAATAACTTTTCCAATAGTAGTCCAACGCAGTTCGACTGAGATTTAGTTGAGATCCCATGTGTGTAACGGAAATAGTAAAATTAGCAGAGAAAAAAAAAAGAGAGAAAGAGTTGGCTAACATGTTGCTTGGTACTTTTTATAATGTTTGCTTCATATTGTTTTGACTGTGCATTCTTTTCAACCGCTCTTACTTATTGCGAAAATCAAGTCAGCCTTTAAGTGCAAATCAAGAAACAAAACTTCATTATAGTAATACTTGTTTTACCCAATTAGCTCCGCAAGCCATGCTTCTCTAAATCAATAGTACGTAGTAGGTTAGAAATTATCACAAGTTGAGTACTTTTTTTTGGGTTTGGATTTTAAAAGTTAGATTTTCATTGACTTAAAGTTCTATGGCTTATTCTTTTGATATATTTTTCTAATAAATTTTCTTTGATGTTAACTTTAACTCGTTTTTCTCTCTAAATAGTAATTTTATTGATTAAAAAGGGAAAATAAAGATTTTATTGACAAAAAATATAATTAAATAACACTGTTTTAAAAAATATTGGATAAATAACATTTGAAAATTACCGAGCATAGTGAAAAAGACGTAGTTCACTTGGTAGCAGCTTCACTTATAATGTAGAGATCATGAATTCGATACACACTAAAAAATTAGAATTTCTTAACAAACAAACAAAAAAAAAAAACAACGAGCATACAAATAAGTAAATAAAGGTACCTTATCAATCTTATTTTACATTAATTTTTTTTTTTAAAATTTAGTTTAGAATTATAAAACTCTTTTCATTTAAACTATTAGTAATTTAATTTTTTAATAATTTAAATGTTAGTTGAAAATAAGCTAAAAATGTATAAATTTTAAGGTCCAAGATTCCTTAGTAGAGGTGTCCCACTTATGTATAATTTTTTTTTTTTTTTGGGGTTGAAGATGGGTATGTTGGTTGGCACCTTCGCTAGATAAAATTAGAGGAGGCCCAACAAATTAAAATCAGCCCAGTTCCTTTTTACTCATCGCACTAAGATATTTTATATTTCTCATCAATAAACGCTGTGAAAGTTCAAACTTGCCCTTCACAATGGATATTCGGATTTCTTCCCTCGCTTCTCCGTAACCCTCCACATACTTCCTTCCGGTGACAGTTAAGAAAAATCCCGAGAAACACTACAAACTGCAATGCCGCAGTTTCTTCTTCATCATCCACCAACCATCACAACTTGCTCAATCACGAACTTCAGAGTATTACCGCCACCAATTTCTCTGTCAAAATCTGTCGGTATCCTGTCACCGGTACAGCAAATCCTTACTGCCAGAGCTGTAAGCTTTTGCGGTAGATGTACTATAAAGTGTATGGCGAATCCACGGAGAGTGAAAATGGTGGCCAAACAAATAAGGAGGGAACTCTCCGACATGTTAATCACTGATAAGGTTTTACAGTATGCTATCTTACCTGAAGCTGCTCTTGGTGCCGATCGTTATTTATCCTCGCTAACTACCATTAGTGACGTTGAGGTTTCGGCTGACTTGCAGGTGTTTCTTTTCAATATTCAATTTACGCTGTTTGTTTGTTTCCGGTAGACGATTATGATTATTATTTTTAAGTTACTGAGTTAAGTTATAATGAGTTGGCGTGACCGCGTTCAACCTATGAACCAAACGGTATAATTTTCTTCGGATTAGCTTGACAAGTTTGATTTAAGATATAATTTCTGCACTTTGTGTACACATCTGAATATTATAAGTTATATCAGTCACAAAGCGTTTCTATTTCTAGGCTTGGAGTTCGCCCTTAACTTTCTAAAAGATATACATTCCTTCACTGAGCTTCAGACCTCTTGGGTGAGGTGGTACTGGTAAATCCATAAATTATGGAAAATTTTGACATATATCAGGTTTCTGTAGAATTTGCTAAAAGATTAACCATAACAGTACATGCTGTTCTGGTGCACGAGAGTCCACCAGATAATAGTGTAATAATAGATCATAATAATGGCATGGTGAGTGATAATTGGATTTGAACAGAACACCTCCATGATCATGTCACTTAAAAATGCAAGTGCATCTTAATGCATAAGCTAGGAGTCTGTTTAATTTTTATTTTACTAGGCCCAAAATATGTGGGGTTGTTACGTCTATTTGTATGTGAGCAGTAGATCATTTATTAAAAAGTCTTCTGAGTATGATGATTTCAGATATGCAAAGAAACATTGTAACTTTGAGTGGGTGTCTGTTAGCTGGAAACCATAACTTTCACTGGGTATGATGGTTTAAGATATGGAATGGAACATAATCACTTTGAACATGTATGTCTGATTGCTACCTAGAAAAGCATAAGTTATTTTGTTGTCCATCTCAAGGAGAAAATTTTATGGCTTTCATTAGGTATGAATTCTTAATTAAGAACAAAAATTATCTTCTAGCATTGCTAGTAGGGAATGGTTTTACTATGCTACCTAATCAAGTGTTATGGTAGACATCTTCTAATCTGTGTTCATATATTCCATTAGAAAATTGCATGCATGGGGATTGCTTAACCCTGTCTATATGTAAACAATTAGAATATCTGTTAAGAATAGAGGTAGTACTAGAATGCCAATTTTATGGTTGTTAAATTAGACAAATAGTTTATGATTCTTTAGAAGTCATAGTGCATGAGAGATCATTTCAGTTGAAATGCACAGATGTCAATTTCATTTCTAAGACTTGTTAAACTAAAAGAATGTCAAAGTAGTATGATGCTATTCATCTTACGAAAATCTGCTGTTGTTTTCTCATGGCATTTACCTATCTACAGGTAGTGAAAGTCTATGTATCTGTTTTTGGAGATGAAAGAGGAAAGGAGGTTGCAATTTCTGGACTGAAGTCAAAAGCTAAATATGTTCGCGGTGAGCTGGGACGGCGCATGAAGTTGCGACTCACTCCTGAAATTCGCTTTATCGAGGATGAGTCTCTAGAACGAGGAAGCAGGGTAAGATCTCCGAATTGTATGTTTTAGTTTGCTAGACTTTTTCGAAATTATTGATAGCTGATATCTTATTATATGATGAGAAATTTAGAATAATATCATTTTTTATCCAAAAACGAAAAGAGAAAAATAGAGAAGCTTTCCCCAATTTAGCTTTCCCCAATTTTGGTAAATATGTTGCATTTAGTTTTTGGAGTCTAAAATAAATAGTAGGCAACTAACCATCTAATTTGGCCATCATTTAGAGTATGTCTAATACATTTTTATTAGGGGAAGTCATATTAGCTGCCTCCTCTAATATGACAATGATATTCCCATCAATTCATTTGGGACAAATTGTGGAATGGCATCCAGAACCAGGATCAAATCAAGCAGGTCTTGGACAAGTCTTTTATTATCTCATATTTAATATGACAATGATATTCCCATCAATTCATTTGGGACAAATTGTAGAATGGCATCCAGAACCAGGATCAAATCAAGCAGGTCTTGGACAAGTCTTTTATTATCTCATATTTCATAACTTTGTTGTCATTGTTTAGACCAATCCTAAAACTTGGATAGATAACTGAATTTTAGTTCTTGAATATAAAAGGAATATAAAGCAATATGCTGCAAGTTAGGTTGAGAAAGCAACATACTTTAAGTTCAAAGTTTCACTATCATTTGAAAATGTTTGTGAGTTTGAGGCTATACCTACGTTGCACTTTACTTTATAGGCTTAACATTTAAAGTGTTCTTTCATGTTCTAACCAAATATAATTGACTATTTTCATAAATGTTTGGAAGACCTGCTCCTGATTTCAATAGAAAGAATTTTGTTTCTTAAGGCACAATATTATATATAAGCGTAGATTATAGTGTAAGAGAATTGTTACTAGATACTACGATATATTTGGACAAACATTATATTAAATCAAAATACACATTTTATTTACTTTGATCACTTTTCTTTTATAAATTTTAAGTGTATTAATTAAAATTTTAATATTTAATTATAGAAATTTTGAATTTGAATACTTTTATTTTAAATGAATCTTTGTTGGGTTAAGAGCTCCCCCACCACTTCTTGTTCACCCTCCTCTTTCTTTATAATAGTACCTCAATATTATCTTTGTTGACTAGCAATCCACGTCCGATATCCATTTTGATGCTCAACATTTGTACAAATTTAATTTCAGGTCATTGCTATATTGGATAAAATAAAGAAAGAGAACGAGGAAAAGATGGTAAAAGGTGAAGCAGATGATCAGTTCCAGTCTTCAGACCATGACAGTGGTGACGAGGATTTGGATGAGGATGACATTAATGAAGATGGAATTTTCTATGTGAAGTAGTTTGCTAACTGAAGTTTTCAGAAGTATCCATCTTCAGGATTCATTGCAATTTTGCTGCTTGAATGGTTAGTCTACTATCCAATTACAATATGGAATTGCTTCAATGTTGTATGGTCACTTATAAGCAGTTCGGTCATTCTTTAGTCAGCTTTTCTGGAAGCCAATATCTGAATGGTACTACATCAAAGCATTTTACCTTCTACTTGTTTGTATATTTTTTACTTGGCTGGTAAATGTGCTGCGCAGCTATTGCTTAGATTGTTTTTTGCCAGCTACACTCTTTACTTATGTACTTTGTTTTTTTCCTATGTTGAAATATTAATCAGCTCCTGCTGCCTGTTGAAATCCTAAAGAATGATACACTTTCGCTGCATGGATCATGGCATTCATCTTAGACGGGGTTGAAGAGATAGTTGAACCTGGTGGCATTTCCGAAGGGTCATCTTTCAGTACTGGCTTTATCCAGGGTTCACCCAACTATTTCTTTTTCTTAGATGTGGCAACATCCTTCGTTCATGTTATCAATGTTATAGCTTATGAAACAATAGCACTCAGGCTTAATAGAGATCTAATGCTGAGCATTTTCTATCCTAGTATAGTACAATGGAATGGACCAAACAAGATTACCGCTGCTTGCAGAAAACTATGTTAAGGTCTTCGTTAACAACCATAACAGTTGCCATGTCTTATAAATGTCATACGAGAAAGTGTTCCACCTGCCCTCCAGTTAAGGTCTTCGTTAACAAGCCTTTTCACATATGATGTAACGTTCCACCCATTGGGTTTGTTGCCAACTGAACTGATGCAAGAGTTACAGAAACTGTTCCAGAGGGAATTTGGGTTCAAGTTTGTAATGTCTTCACCAAACAAATCGTCCAATTCTCCTCTAGGTAAGGCAACTAAAAGCACTTCTCTTCACAAGCAGAAGTGCCAATGACCTCCCAGGGATCATATGAAGTGTCAATAGTCAGGAAATAACACTTAAATGCCCTAAGGAATGCCAATAAAAAATCAAGGAGTCATCATTTGATTGTTTTCATCATGTCCTCTCACCATTCTATTACAATAAGAAAGAAACAATCTAAAAAACTTATGTGCAACTCCTCTTTGAAGAAAGAGTATAGTAATTTTTCCACAGGACTTGGATCAAAGTATCAAGAGCAAGAGCAACCGAGATCATGTACCATTGTATCAAAGAATCAAAAAACAAGAGGTGGACAAATTTGGTTTTAGCAAGACGATGACACGAGATCAGAACATGCAAAGAGATGGTAGTTCATGATCATACAAAAGTCACCTTGCACTTCAAAGCAATGATCAATTATTTCTCAAGTAGCCTTTAACATTCAAATTCTCGTAGTGCCAAATATGTTTTGAAAACTTTTAACCCCCATCAAAGTGGTTAAAACTACAAGTCTTCCAAAAAATATTAAACAAAATCAGCAGTTAAAAAGTACAAAATGATGGTCCCTAGCATCAGGCCAAAATACATCCTTTAACCACCAGTAATTATTTCCAGCCGGCAAAAACTGCATGATCCACCCTATCAATGGTGCGCCTTGGCATTGGCTTTCTGTTGAGACTTAGCTTTTGCCTGGAGTACATATTAGCACAATTATGAAACTAAGTTCCACAATACTTATAACCAACTTGTAGCAGAATTATACAAAAAAGAAGAAGAAATTAGGTAAACATCACTAAACAAAATTTCCAGCAATGCAACAAATTCAAGAGAAATAAAACATTGTACAACAAAACTTCAGTGCATGAATCTATTTTAAATGTTCATGTCCTGTGTTTTCTTAGTCTACTTAAAACCAAATGTAGAAATTCTATGCAATTGTGCCTTGTGGTTTGCATGAACAAAGAAAATACCATGTTGAACATAAGAAAGATGTGGCCAAGGATAGCAAAAGATATGGCTCAACGCCAATATGTGCTCTGAACTAGACATCGAAAAAGAAAATTTTATTGCTCACCATTCAATGTTTTAGTTGTAATTAGAGTTCAACGTTCAGTCATAATTAAATAGAAATTGGTGTTTAGAATTGTATTATTGCTAATAACAAATTTTAACTAATATCAAAATAGAATCAAAATATACAATTTCATAAACATTTAAAATTTATAACCAGTCTAACAACCAACATTATATAACATAATAACAAATTCATTCTCATAAAAAAGAATCAATGTGACTAATTTTTATTTGTCAAAATACAAATATTCATGACGTATTAGAATATTTAATGTTATAAAATATAATTCAAAGATATTGAGTTATCACCATTTTTTCAATGCTTGTAAATTTTAGAACTCTTTGATGTATTAACATAGTTAAAATGAGGGAATTCAGATATTAACTGAAGCATATTTTATCAGTTAAATTTTATTAAAAGATTTCTATCAAATTATGGACTATTTTAGCTTTAATTTTCAGTTTTCCCATACATGACCAATCACTGGTTCAACCATCAAACCAGTTGTTACAAAACAGTTAAGAAAAACCATATAAAGGGATTCAATTGGACCAGCTTACATACATCCAGTCCAATAGAAAAATAGTTGTCAACGCTAGAGCTTCAGTGACTTCAAAGTTAAAAGGTAACTTTACGTTTAATATTTTTTCCTAAGTCACATATTTGTCCTACAACTCGGATTACAGTTTCCATTATTTACAACAGTGAGACATAAAAAATTAGAGACCAAGCTTCAATACACAAAGCTCTTAACTTATAAAATTGATGAGAAATGAAAAGAAAATTCATCAATGTATAACAAAGCGAAGCAGAAGTAGATATTTCCGTCCAGGGAAACGCACCAAAAGAAATTTATGATTCCAACCAAAACAATATACCATACACATCTGAAAAATTAATATAGCTTTCAATATATTAAAAATTAACTCATAACCAAAGGAACTTCTCTCCACTGTCATAACAAGTACAACAAGAAATTTGTTCCCCATTTTTTGCATCAACCAATATTATCAAAGAATAAATGAACAAGCAGGTGACATCCAAGATGATCTCATACCCAAATAGCTTTAGTTTACAATTGACAACAAAAATTTGTGAATTCATAGAAGAAAATGGAAAGATGACGTTTGGGGGCAGGACATTTGCACATCAGACATAAACAGTGCTAAACAAGCAGGACCTCAGTGGCAATCATGGTGATATGGTCAAAATTTTTCTGGAAAAGCACCAACTATTAACATTAATTGCTGCTCCTACATTTCAAATAATTATTGAAACAGCATCCCATTGCTTAAGTCATAAGTTCTACAGTCTTACGTTTTTCAATTAGAAACGAACATACTATATAACAATTTTTTTTTTTTTTTTTTTTTTTTTTGGTAAATGAACATACTATATAACAATTGAGCAAACAGAAACTCCTTCATTCAACCCTCACCAATAACGAAATCTTACCACATAGTGCATCTTCCTCTAAAGTTGTAGAACCACAACAAATCATCTTTCTAGGTCAAACTTAAATCAATTTGGAAAAATTGACTCAATCAATTAAATAAACCAAATACAAAAGCTCTGATCTATATTATTCGAATAAGAATCTATAGAAACTCGGATCACACACACATAACAAAAAAAAAAAAAAAAAAAAAAAACGAAATAAACTAAAAGGAATAAGAATCCTGAAGATAAAGAGATTTCAGAGTACGTACCCTAAGATACTTAATCTTCATGTTTCCGTACACGAGTCCGAAGGTGAAAGCAGAGACACGAGCCACCTACCAAAAATTAATCCGCAGTTTCAGCAATAATAACAAAATATGTATTACATATATATATATATAAAAATATCTATCCATGGAAGTTAGAGATTACTGTGGCGAGAGTGCTTTTTCCGGAGTAAATTGCTGGAGGGGGCGCCATTACAGTCTGAAAATGAACTGATTCAATCAAAGGATAACCAGACACGAGCACCGCGCGACCTCGGATCTCTTTTTAGCCCTAAATTTTTCTCACGCTTTCGTGTGTATCTGCGTGAAGGGTTTTTCCTTTTTCTTTCTTAAAATGTTTTTCACCCCTCGACTTATAATATAATATACTGCGGAGTTTTGAAAAATCAATATTTAGTCCTCCTAATATATATATATATATATATTCAATATGACAATTCGACACCTTTTCTTTCCTTTGCTTCCATTTGTCCTACTTAATTTACGTTATCCGGTTTGTTTATAAATTTTTAATTCCAAATATATTTCCAGTTAGTTATAAATTTTTAATTTTAAATAAAGTGGTGATTTATTCGTTACTATATTTTTAAATTAGTTATTCTGATCAAAATTTATAAATATTTCAATTTTTTATGTGACGCTCGTTAAATTTAATTAATTTTTTTTTATCATTTCATATATATTTCAATACAATTAGTACAATTAAAGATATTTATTTTGGTAAAACTTTTAAGTTTTAGATATTTAAGAAGGATATGAAAATAATTATGTCTTATAGCGTAAAAGACATAAAATGACAAGAAAGTCATTTATGTTGAATGTATTGATCATGTGAAAAAAATTAGATAATTAGATAATTTTATGGAAAGACGAATTTGAAAATTTTAAAAATAGATAAATGATTAATATGTTTGAAATTAAATATTTATGACAGATTGGTAAGCGGACTCCTAAAACTTCTCCTCAGGGCGGATGGTCGAGGGTTCAAATCCCCTGAGGTGGTTAGCTCCACGTTAAAAAGCTCTGGGTCAGGCCCTCACCCTCGAGTAAGAGTTGGACTCTGCGCACCCTAAACCGAATCCAGATTAGTCGGCCCGTATGAGTTCGGATACCGAATGCTTAAGAAAAAAAATATATTTATGACAGATTTAAAGAAATATAAATAGTTAAGGGACTAAATTAAATATTTTTTTAATATATATCTTTTCCATACTTTTAGCTCAAATATTTATATGTCATTATCAATTGAATTGCATTTCCTTAACAACGTTTAATTTAATATGAAATTGTGGGATTACTATACTGATTTTAAATTTCAAAGATATTGTTAATAAAACTCCGTAGGCTTCTAGTTCTTTTGTGGATTATATTTCTACTTTCCAAACTTAAGCAATAAGAGGGAATAGATTTATAACTTATGGCTTGTACGAGATAATTTTCACTTGGATTTATTTTAAGAATACACACACATATATATAAACAAAGCTTAGGAAATATGGTGAGAAAAACCACTAGAGCAACCAAGGCCAAAGAAAAAAATCCGTGAAAAATTGTTACAATCATACAAATTTTCATCTTTACGTAGAAATTTTAACTAGAGTTAAAAATATAATTATTAAAACTCTTTTCAATTTGTGCAGTTAACTTAAAGAAGTTCACTCCATTTTATAGGAGAAATTTTCTTTTACCTTTCTTTTCAAATCTGATGTGGGATTGATAAATGAACAAACCAACGATATCTTATAATTTTGAAGCAGCATCACAGAAAGAGATAGAGACGTGGATTTGAAATTGAAATGTTTGATTCTCAAGTTTGTTAGCCAATTCCTTTGGCCCGTAAGAGCTGCGCCTTCACTTTCACATCACATAAGTAGAGGCAACGGTACCAACAACCGTTTTATATCGGTTCAAAAAATTAAAAACTATATATCCATATAGCAAGGTTATGAAAATGCACTCTTTTTCTCAAATTCAATTAAATAAAAATAATATATATTTATTTATTATCCACACATAACCTAAAATTAGTTTAATCAAAGTAATCCATTCAATTCAAACCAAAGTTCACTCTTCTCTCTCAAAAAATTTATATTTTGATTATCTAGAAAATGCATGCTATTACCAATCTGTTAAAACAGTAGCATTGTTTAGATTATCTTTACTTAATTTATTAAATTACAAATTTATAATAAATCTTTAAATAAATTTATTTATATGTCAGTCCTTTTTTATTATATTGGTTTTTTTTTTTTTTGAGAAATTCTAAAATCTAATGTGTCTCGAACTCATGACTTCCAGGTAATAAATGAAACTGCTACTAAATGAGTTACACCTTCTTGACCATTTATTTATTTTTTTAGTAATTATTAATTTTTTGTATATATATAAATATATATACACACATCACAATCTTTTGTTGGAAATATTAATAAAATTAAAGATTACTTATTTAAGATTAATACTCAAGTATGTAGCGAAATAATAATAATAATAATTTATTATTATAATTATATTAATACAAAACAAATATAGTTCTGTGAAACTTAAATTATATACATATATGACATTTGATTTAAAGATAATAATTAATTATTATTATAATGAAATAAAAATTACAAAACAGTATATAATTTTAACTCAACCTTTATATCATAATGTAAATTATGTAATGGAAACAAGTGGAATAAAAGATCGAGTTTAATACTTAATAATACCCTTTTGAGACATATTTTGTCCCGGCCCTTTCTTTTTTCCTTGGTACTTAAAGCTTTCGGACCTCTAAATGGTATGTACAAACTTAGTAGTGTTGTTGAAGGAAGAAGAGCACCGTAGGTCAAAAATTGAGTAGCATTGTGTGTAACACATCATCCATGGAAAGCGTATATTCTTGTTACAAGTAATGTTCATGGTAGTTCTTGTTAGAAAATTAGGCATATGTTGAGCAAAGGATTAAATAGGTCAAATAAAAAATAAAATGGAGATTAAAAAAATTCAGGTAAAATTTAAGGGATTAAATAATCTAAACACATAATATAAGATAATTTTGACTAATTTGTTTCTTAGCATCATCTAGAGTCTATTGTCTAAGTTCTTTTACCTCTCTAGGAAGGAGAGAAGACCTTCTTCTTCTTGCCGTTTAATGTTGACAAGATCCTCACGGGTCTTTAGGAGATTTCTCACCATCTTGAATTTGTCTATAAAGAATAGAAATGAACTTTAGCATACTAAACCAGCTGAGTGCTTTCTCGTAAAGTATGCTTTGAGGAAAGCTATGTAGAGAACGACCTCATTTATGATTATAAGGTTCATTGCTGATTTGTAACGACAAACATGTTCTAGGAGACGCGCCTTCCTCGTATACAACGTGAAGGTTGGAATCTTCATAGATGGGTTTGGGGCTACCTCTATGACCTACTTTACAAATAGATCCATCTACAGTTTGAACTCCATTAGGGTTGCGATAGTGTGAAGTAATGGTATAGGAGATCACTAGGATCTTGTCCTTTTCTCCCCTAGGTTTGTGCAATGGTGACTTTCGCCTATGACCTATGAATATGGTGGGATTCATCCACTTTGCTCCTTGAATATTTGGGGCGATACGTCGGTGCTCTCAAGATTGAGACTTGAGAGGCCTCTTGATCAAACCCCATTATTAGGCATAGATCGGGCTCCAAAATATGCGGCAGTTGGTGGGAGTCGATGTGTTTTAGCCCTCGATTCTATGTGGCTTACAACTGGTGCTGCTACAATACCTACATGTGGTGCGGGGGGAACTCCTTGCAAGGTTGGACCATCTAGTCATCCTGCCATATAGGGAGACAGATGTTGACAAGACATGGCCCAAAGGAGCCATCATGATGCTCACATAAGCCATCAAGCTATAGTGGTGTTCCAGGATTGTAAGCGTTTGACTTCCTCCTAGAGTGCTCTCACATGTGGTGGTATGATCCACCGGTGGTTGGTTCCTCTTCCTGTTTAGGAGTTTATAGAGGTCCTCTATGTTATTTCCTAACCTCTTAGCAATTGGATGATTGTGGCTAAAAGAGGCTTGGACCACTTCTCTGCAACAGAGGAGGCTTCTCTAGGCCTAATGGCCCGATTGCTGGAGTTTGGATTGCCAACTCCTTTTTCCTTCCAACAAAAGTTTGAGAGTTTCTTTGGGATGCCATTTTCAAAAGTAGCGAATAGAGTTTGAGAGGGGGGATATCAAACTTTTGATTCATTTCCCAGTAACATAACCAAATGATGTTACAAAAATCTCACTTGTATAACACGAAAGTAATTAGGTATGACTAGGAACTTTCCCATTAAGCATTCTCTCTCCTTGTTAGTTGAATGATGACCAAGGTTCCTGCAAAAAACAAGTTCAGGATAAAGATTTACTCTGTCTAGACTCTCCGATACTTAAGTTAGTTAGGATTTTGTATAGATCTAGACGACACTCGGATAAGTTTTTGAATATACTTGAATATGTATGCAGTAAGAATGTAGAGAGAATGAAGAATGCTTGAGTGTAATAATGTCACCTTATGTTTGTCTGTGTTTAGAATTATCTTGCTCATATGAGATAGAGGGTTTTTGGCAGTTAGAAATCAACCAATAATATGTTGTAAGACTACCTTAGCATTAATTCTTGTGTTGGTTAGGTTTTATGGTAGACTAGTGTCAACTGTTGTCTTTTACGTTTACATTTGTAGCTTATTATGGTTGATGTACTTGCTCATATTATATGCATGAGGCACACTTCCATTGTTCGTATGATGAGGACCACCGAGATGCAAATTCCCTAATTGAAGTACCAAAGTATCCACTATTTGGTTAGGTAGTAGTGATGTGGTGGGTAGAAGAAGTGTCGAGGGAGGTTTACTCCACACTCCACGTAGGATAAGTGAGACCTATCAAAATAACTTGTAATTCGGGCTCCTCAACTTTAAATATGGAATGTTATTATATTTAATATGACAACTTATCCAAATCTAAATGGAACAAAGATACAACCAAACAATCTTAAAATAAAATGTATTCAAATTTATAGTCTTTCTATATTTTGTAATTAGTGAGATATTACTCGTTCCCTTTAAAAAAAAATATTGATATTTAACATTATATATAAATTAAGGTAATTATTAAAATTTATAAAAATATTATACAAAACAATTAATATATATATATATATGTGTGTGTGTGTGACAAAATGATCTAATAATGTAAAAAAAGAAAAGAAAAAGAAATAATAAATCAAATAAGTAAAACGTAACAAAAATAAAAATAGATGACTTATTTATATAATATGTTGACGGGATTTTATTTTATATATAGCATAAATATAAAAAATTGACAACTTTATTTTTTGGACCGAGGAAATAACATTAAATGAATAAAATGTTTTCGAACTCATGACCTCCCATATCATAAGTAAGGATGTTACCAATTGAGTTACACTTTCTTGACAAATGAATAAAATATATAAAGTTATTTTTTAAGAAATATTTAGATTTTGAAGATCGAAAGAATATAAAATCAAATAAAATAAATTATGATTTAAATTTTTTAATAAAATGTAATTTAAATGTAAGACATTTATGGAAAATATTATTTCAAATATGTCACGACCCGGACCCACAGGTCCAAGCCGCGACTATGAGCCGACAACACCACGGTCAACTACTTGGTGTTGTCTTCATTGCACTAAAATGGATACCCTAAGTTGACTATGAATACATAGGCTCATTCTTATATATCATTACATATTTATTTATCATTTCGATGTGGGATGTAGTATTACAAAATATAAGGTAATAAATATTTATAATCTTTTTGGGGAAAAAAATAAAATTAGGAGGAAGAATGATGAACTGGAAAAGAACACAGATGGGACCACAGTATGTAATGCCGAATCCAATAAGTCATCGTATTTCCCTTTGGTCAAAGAATTTTGTTAATATTTACATTATATGTTAATTAAAAATTGTATTATATTTATAAAAATATAATATATTCTCATTCTTTTCATTTATTCTTATAGAAAATAATTATATTTTTTCAAAACTCATATTTATTAATTATTTTATTTAAAAATATTACAATTTTCAGTAAGAAGACATTTTTAAAAATTTTTTTATTAAAATATATTTTATTATCTATAATAAATAAAAAAATAAAATAAAAGCATTATGTATTTGTTAAGATTTATATATATTTGATTAAAATAAAAATAAAATAAATGGCGAAATATTTTTTTACCCAAGCGGAAAGTACACTGATTCCCCACCCTTTAGTCCGTATCAGTTGATTCAGTGAATCAGACCGTATTGGACCAAAAAAACAGACCAATAGTAATCACAATTCACAAGTATTATTATGAAATGCCAATTTCACCCCGCTGTCACCCTAGTCTGAAGTCTCAATGTCCGAATTCTCGCAAGTCCAACCCTTTATAACGACCATACCTAGCCGTTCTCCTTCGGCTATTCGTAGTCCACAGAAAGCCCATCTTTCTCTCTCTGTGCATTCTCTAATCTTCCTCAAACTCCGATTATGGCCGCCGCCGCTGCTACTGCTGCTGGAGCTGTTACCTCCGGTGCTACGGCTGCGAAGCTTGTTCCTTTCTCTGCTTCATTGAATAAGCCTTCCTTTTGTTCTTTCTCAAAAACCCTTCCTAAACCCTACCACCCTTTGGCGCTATCCCAAAAGACTAATTACCTCTCAGTCGTCGCCGCCGCCTCAAAGGATTCTATTTACGATGCCGTTTCCTCCTCTGAAATAATTACGGATAGCCATCCTCTTTCTGTATCCATTGATGATGATAAACCACGGGAAGAGTGTGGGGTTGTGGGCATCTACGGTGACCCCGAATCTTCCCGTCTCTGCTATTTAGCTCTCCATGCGCTCCAGCATCGTGGACAAGAAGGTGCTGGAATCGTTACTGTTCAAAATAATGTTCTTCATTCGGTTACAGGGGTTGGCTTGGTTTCGGAAGTCTTCACCGAGTCCAAACTCGACAAGTTACCAGGGGATATGGCCATAGGTCACGTCCGATACTCTACCGCCGGTGCATCTATGCTGAAGAACGTTCAGCCCTTTGTTGCTGGGTATCGTTTTGGATCCGTTGGAGTTGCCCACAACGGCAATTTGGTGAATTACCAAGCCCTCCGGGCCATGCTCGAAGAAAACGGCTCAATTTTTAATACCAGCTCTGATACAGAGGTGGTACTTCATCTAATTGCCATATCCAAGGCAAGGCCCTTTTTTCTTCGGATTGTTGAGGCGTGTGAAAAACTCGAAGGTGCTTATTCCATGGTGTTCACGACAGAGGATAAGTTGGTTGCGGTTAGGGATCCCTACGGATTTAGGCCCTTGGTTATGGGAAGGAGGAGCAACGGCGCAGTAGTATTTGCATCAGAGACTTGCGCCCTTGATTTAATCGAGGCTACTTACGAGAGAGAAGTGTATCCCGGTGAGGTTTTGGTGGTTGATAAGGAAGGTATTCGATCCCTTTGTTTGATGCCACATCCTGAGCCAAAATCTTGCATATTCGAACACATTTACTTTGCATTGCCCAATTCGGTGGTTTTCGGTAGGTCAGTTTATGAATCCAGGCGTGCTTTTGGAGAAATTCTCGCAACAGAAGCCCCTGTGGATTGTGATGTTGTGATAGCTGTACCTGACTCAGGGTTAGTGGCTGCACTTGGTTATGCAGCGAAAGCAGGGGTTCCTTTTCAACAAGGATTGATTAGGTCCCATTATGTGGGAAGAACTTTCATTGAGCCGTCACAAAAAATTAGGGATTTTGGGGTAAAGCTGAAGCTATCGCCGGTGAGAGCAGTTTTGGAAGGAAAAAGGGTTGTGGTGGTAGACGATTCGATCGTCAGAGGAACAACATCTTCAAAGATTGTGAGGCTATTGAAGGAAGCTGGAGCTAAAGAAGTACACATGAGAATAGCCAGCCCGCCGATCATCGGTTCTTGCTACTACGGAGTTGATACACCCAGTTCTGAGGAATTAATATCTAATAGGATGAACGTGGAAGAGATTAGGGAATTCATTGGTTCAGATTCACTGGCTTTTCTTCCTTTCGATAGCTTGAAGAATTTGTTGGGCCAAGATTCTCCGAATTTCTGTTATGCTTGCTTTACTGGGAAATATCCAGTTCAACCAAGTGGTAAAGTAAAGAGGGTCGGTGATTTTCTCGACGATGGATTGATTGGTAGCAGTGAGTCCATTGATGGAGGTTGGCTTCTTGGTTCAGAACCAAACGCTGCTGCTGCTAAGGAGGCTAATACTAATATACCTGCTTAGTTTTCTTTCCTTTTCTCTTTTCTTTTTTCTTTTCTTTTGATTATGTGTTGATCTCAACATCATCCTAATTTGATTTCCCAACATTGGAGCTGCAAAAAAAAGTTCATAACCATTTCACTAAGGCTCTATATATACACATACACACACATATTTTTATATATATAATATATATACACAAATTATTTCCCAATTTTGTTTTGGTTATTGGAAAGTTTTGATTATGTTAATTTTAACTATTCTTTGGAAGAAAGATTATTTGGTAACCATATAGTTTTACCATTCATATATGGTATGTTCCCCTTGTTTCTTTATTCTGTTTCTTTTTGGGACATTTTACAGTCCCCTTCAATGATTCATCCTAAATTAAGACGAGGATACTAAGGTAAATAATTAACCATGAGCCAAGACAAACTTACTTGATAAATATAAATTATCTAATCATCTTCATAAAACAATTATGAATGTTTATATATTGCTTTCTTTTCTCTCCTTTTTGTTAATTCTCAATACAGATAAATAGAAATAATGATTAAAGGGAAAAAAAAAAAAAGTGAGAGGAGGAACAGAAGAACCAATGTTAGAACCAAACAGATCTTGTCTCAATAGTCGCAAAATTGCATATCTTAGCCATTCTCGGCTCTGTCATAAGCGTTGGATTTGTGCTTGGGCGCAAAGGTAAATCCATCAGGGACCTTGCCAAGTAACATTTCGGAGATCCTAATCTGGCAATTGCAACAAAAGAAATTTTTACCAAAGAAGAATATACACACATATATATATTATATATATCAATAGCAGATTACATTGCATCTTTGCATGATATGATGATTTTAAACAAACAATAATTCACTTACCCAGTCTGCAGCAGAATCAGAAGCCATCAGTGTCTCTAGATCATCCCTACCATAATATGATGGAGATCGCCAGTTTATTCTCTGTGGAATCACATCCAACAGACCTACGGGTATGTATCTGCATGTGTAACTCAGCCACTCCAACAAAAAGTGCCGAGTCGTCTCAACTCCTACAAGGTGTTCGAGATAATTAGTAAGAAAACTTCACTCACATTTTCTGCAATGAACATTTTAATTTAGGTGATCACTGTTGTGCTCAAGGATTGCAATTCAGAGTAACGAAAAAACCAAATGATATTTTGGTCTTTTACTTCAAAAAGACCTTAATTTCTACAGTAAAACTTGCCCAGTGGAATTACCACAAAGATATGACAACCACACAAAGCAAAAACAGTCCCAACTAATACAGAAATAAATAAGCAGCTAATAACAGTAGTTATATGGCTGAAAGTAGAATATTTAATCCAGGAAAAATACAGTGCAGATTGACAGGAGGAAACCCCAATAAATCAAAATACATGTCACATACCTTTGGAATCAGAACCCCAATGTTGAAGGCCAAATCGTACATAATCTTTCAGAATATTCAGCCGTTCTCCCGAGCTAATATCCCAATGCCTTTGTTCCTTTATTTCAGTAAAAATCCATGGCTGCAAATGTTTAACCGAGATTCTTTAAGGAAAGAGACTTGGAAGAATTTTTTATGAACATGGAAAATGATGCGTCTAACACCTCGCAAAAGTTTAGTGCAAACCTTAATCAGTGCACCTCGAGCAACCATGCAAGTAGAAAGCTTAGGGCAATCACTTTTGTGTTTGTTCCAGTCTAGATAGGAGAAAACATCACCATTTCCAAGGACTTGCAGTGAATGAGGCGCCTTTTGTACACATCGGTATATATAGTCCCAATCAGCAAGCTTGCTGTAGCGCTGCTGCCTTGATCGACCATGTATGGTAATGGCAGTTGCCCCCCAATTTCCAATATCTTCAATCAGAGAATCAATTCGATTTCTGCCTTCAAAGTAGGCAGTTCGTACCTAGTGTAGCACAAATATGCAGCATTATCCATGTAAGAAAAAGCTTGGAGACTAAACAGAAGGAAGATTATGCCAAATGCCATTTAGAAGACCACCTTGAGATTAATACTTATAGCAGAAGAAAAAGATCAATACACGAAAATGTTTGGAATCAAAACCTCAAATGCAGTATGGTGTTATGTGCCCTACTAATGGATCATGTCACATGCAAACTTATGATTACTAAAAGATTAGGCTCTAAAAGGAGCAGTCACCCAGGAGTTCTTAACACCTCGAGAAGAATAGAGGATGTTACAGAAATAACATGACTTACTTTTATGATAAGAACAATCACTTAAGGCTTCAAAAAATAATAAACCTTAACATTAATTAACATTAATTATGTTAACTAGGGCAATTATAGTAGGGAAGAGCATACCTAATTAATTAGATATGAACTAAACAGAATATAACAAAAATGGAAACATAATATTCTAAAAATAATCATAGAAAGTTCCCAAAGATATAAGGATCTAGCTTGGATCACAACTTCCTTTGATGTCATAATATGAATCCCTAACATACGGATCAAAGTCAAAATATACCATACCTTCATAGTTATTGGGGTATCAACTGTTCCAGATGCGGCCTGTATTACGCTTTTCATTCGCATTGGCTTAGTTAACAAAGCTGATCCAGCCCCTTTGTTAACCACAATATCAATTGGGCATCCCATATTAATATCAATAAAATCAACAGAACACTCCTGTTCTATAAGTTCAACAGTTTTTGAAACTGTATCTGGATAGGCCCCGCAAATTTGAACGCCAAAGAAGTCCTCAGATGAATGACGCCTTAGCAATGCCCACTCTGAAGCTTGGCCCTGTTTAACACGTACAAGTATGATGTTCACAACAATTAAACACCAAAAAGGAAAAAAATTGACAAAAATAATAATGTCATTTTATTAAGTACAATAACTATCCAAATATAACCTCAGCAATGAACAAGTTGCTTTTAGTTCGCCATCAAACATAACCATCTATGTCGCATGTTCTAGTGAACATCAAGTAGGAGCAAAGTCTATATATAACTAACAACACTAAAATTTGATATACTAACCTGCAAAAGATTAGTACACATTGCCATCTCACCACATGTTACATCAGCTCCAAGAACCTTGCAAACCCTTCGAAATGGTAAATTTCCCACTGTAGTCAGAGGTGCAAGATAAAGCTTGTCCCTGAAATCAATAATCTTTTTCTCACGTAGATGCAATTTTAAGCTTTCATCAGTTTCCATAGCAGCATGATTATCAGTAGTATTGGGATGCGATTCATTCCGTTCAGAGTTTTGCCCAATTTCCTTCTCAAGAATAGCACCCCCTGTGAGGTTAAATGAGGAAAAAAAAAAAATTGTATTCATGTTCCATCATTGACAAGAAATACTAAAGCAAAAGGTACCAGAACAACAATAGACATGCCGTTGACTATTTCTAGTGAGCAAGAAGCTTCATCGCTTGATGATTTTGACTTCTTAATGGGTCTCAACTCATCAGAAACATCTGCATCATCCAACTTATCCTCTGCTAATTCCTTGGAACAGCATTCCATTTCATTATTGGAATCAACAGCAGTTGCTTCAGCATTGACGCTGTCACCAACAGCATTTGTCCCATTTGCAACAAGCTGATCATCATTATCCTTGTCCAACATCTTTTTCATTTTTCCCTGCCCATTCATGAGGATATTCAACAATCACGCAACTTATATATAAAGCTTAAAATTTTAAACATAGCCAAAGTCAAAATGCCAAGCAGATGGAAATTCCACTAACATTATTTAAAAAACAAACCCTAGATTTTATTTTTTTTTTTGAGAACTTACTACAAGGCCCAGAAGTTTGAGACTTTTATCTGTCTTAGGAAACTTCATTTTGTTTTTCCAGAGAAGCTTCTGAACGTCCTTATTCAATGAGTTAACTTCAGAGTTATTCCTCTTAAGGTTCCATGTTCCTTTAGAGGCATCTACACCACCATCACCATTTCTATGAGTGCCTGCAAATCGACAAGCCAACCCATAAGGACATGGCCCATCATTAATCTCCAGAAAAGGGCAGTTCCCCTCCAAATCAGCAGGCTTCAGAGTCTTGAAAGCTTCCGTGTCATGGCTATACCGGCACTTGTCACCATAGGCACAAGAACTCACTTTCCCACTCTTCGCAACTTCTGGGCACAAATGCACCCCAGATTTTAACTCCTACAGACAATGAAGACGAAGGATTACTTACTTAAAAGGACAGAATGAGACATGAATTCTTAAACGTATATTGATGCAAAGAAGAATACTTGACGTCGTTCACGCTTGAGTTGGCGTTTGGATTTTTTCTCTTTCAGAAGAGGAGCAGATTTATGTTCATGGACGCCCTCATTTTGGTTGGGGGCGGAGGTAGAGTCGGCTCTAACAGGTGGCGGGTAAAGAAACTCTTTCTTAACTGGGGCTATCGCTTTAGCCACCAGCTCCTCCGGAGTCAAGCAAACCGGAGTCGGAAATGTCCCATCGACATCTGGGTTTAAGTTTAACGTATCATCCGAGAGTCTAGGGTCAACGACCGTTGTCGGTTCGACTGATTCTCCGCCGACCTCCATAACGGGTCGAGTTAATCACCGTTAGCCCGTTCAAGTTCCAGCGATAATGCTGCCGACGGTGAGAAGATAGGGTTTTAGGTTATCTCAGGGAGAGAAGAGTAAAGCACCAAACGACGCCGTTAAAACAGTAATTAGTAAATCGTGGGCGTGAAAACATTTCATCTTGGGACGAATATTGTGGGCTCATTACGAAGTTAACAAACAACCATTTTCAAAGCCCAGAGAATATCTTTAAGATGGGCCTACGAGTCTATTATTTCTGGTATATAATGTATGACCAACAAAAACAAAAAAAAAAAAAAAAAAAAAAAAAAATGCAAAGTCGAAATGGAAAAACCTTAGTTTCCCATATATAATGTCAGAAGTGGGATTTGAACCCACGCCTCCTTTCGAAGACCAGAACTTGAGTCTGGCGCCTTAGACCACTCGGCCATCCTGACTGATTGTCTAAATTTGTATGGTTAGTTATATAAATATATTTTGAAATTATTTCTTTGTTGTTGCTGCAATTGCTTATAAATTTATGTTTGAAGTCAATAGTTGTGATATTTGAGAATGTAATGCAGAGAACGTAGGGTTGGGGGAAAATAAAATTGAGGCGCTGGTGGGCCGGCAAAAGGCTGGCCAAAATTCTGATACTCTGAAAAAAAATTAAAAAAACAGAACCCACACAACATGGTTCGTCAACCACACTCTTAACCTTAAGGTTGGAAGTTCGACATCTATTATCAGCCTTAGTACTGTCAAACTAGTAATTATGTTGCCGAATTCGAGTGTAGATTATTTGGGTCAACCCGAACACCACACCATTAAAAAAAAAAAAAAAAAAAAAAAAAGAGGTTCGGGTTTGAGCATCCTCCCTCCATTTAGTTGGGATCCCTAATCTTGGATTTCATTCCAAGTGTCCTCCTATACTATACGTGCTGGAAATGTTTAGAGGAAGCCACGTTTTTCTTTCTTTCCTTCTTTCATTAATATTATTAGCATTGAGATACGCAAAATCTGCTCCCCATCATCTAATCATAGACTAACCCAAAAAATATCCAATATTGTTTCAAATATTTTTAAACAATTTTTTTCCCTTATTTGAGATGAAAAAATGATAACTGTCAAAAAAAAAATAAAATGCAACCCTATCCAGATTTGATTCAGCCGAAGTACATTGATATGCTAACTTTTAAAAATTTCTCTCACTAAAACCGCTGCTTTCCTTTTCCTCACCCATTTCTTCCGGCCAAGAGAGCAGCTAAGCTCCGGCTAAATTTATCTTTTGACTAGATCTCTCTTTTTTTTCCTCTGTTTTTTTGTTTTTCTTTTTTTTTTTTTTTGTTATTATTTTGTTACTTCTTAGTATTTTTATCATCTTTCATTCTCAAATGCAAGAATTTTCTTTGATATCTAAAGATCAAACTATTTTTATTCTTTTAAAAAAACTAACATTCAAACTCGGTCTCTATCTAAATCATTCTCTCAATTTTTATCTCTTTTGTAAACTGTCTTTGGAGTCTATAACACACTTAGAGATCGCAGAGATAGTTGTTGAAGGAAAAAGATGGATTCGAACCCTTTTACAGATGACATCAATAATCGGTAATCAGAAGGCTATGAATTAAGATATAATAATTTTGTTATTTTTTCTATTCTTTTTATTTATTTTTATAATTATTTATAACTCATCTATTTTTAGATTAAATTTTATTATTTTATTTACAAAGTAGAATGAATGATAATTATTCATTTATGTTTTTTTTTATTAATAAATATTCATTTTAAAAAAAAGAATATGTATGTCTGTTGGGTCTAGCAGATACCCGACAGTAAAATGGATCATGGCAGACACTGTCATTTTATTTACCCCCTCCAAAATAGGTGTCCCAAAACACTGCATCTGATTCCCCCCCCCACCCCACAAAACATCAACCCATATAAAATGTAATAAGCAAATGGGAATAATTACATTCATTACAAATACAAAAAAAAAAAATAAATAAAGAAAGAAAAACCCAATAACAGTTTGTATCAACTACCTAAACAACATCACAATAACAAGGGTCACATCTATATATCCTCTAACAGAACAACAGAAACTGCCCAGTTTTTTTTTTTTTTTTTCCACTCTTTTCTTTGAGATGTCTTTGAGTATGACTAACGGTTGGGGAATTAACACATGGCAGGACGGACTTCTAGTGTTTTGTAAAAGTTTAATGTATGAATTTCATAGAATTTGAAAAACCAATGAATGAATGCATTAAATTAAAAGCTACTGTAAATACTCTTTTTTTAAAAGGGATGGCAAGAACATACGTCAAGGAGGCTCCAACAACATCATACACTACACAGCCAGGGAAGCAAATCTATTGTTTGGGTTCGTTCTTCGCGGCTGCATTGCCAGTCTGCTGCTGGGGCGACGACTGCTGCTGCTGTGATGGTTGAGATTGTTGTGACTGCTGCTGCAACTGATGAATGTTAAGTTGTGCAGCCTGCTGCTGTTGACGGAGCTGGTACATCTGAGAAGTCATGGAAATCTGCTGCTGATATTTGGAAGGATCGCCATTGATTTCAGCGGTTGCGAGCTTCAAACGCTGAACCTCTGCTGTCAACGCCTCATTTAGAGCTGTTGTAAAACACGAAACCAGAACATTCATCAGTACTTAAGAAAACATACGGTACAATGTTTAGCAGACCAAGAATTTCTTATGAAGGATCTGGAAATCCTAAATCTTAACACTAATTGTATATGTTTTATGTCATTTCCAGACTACAGTGCTTAGAAATGTCATTCATTTATTTATAAATAAGATGCAATTGTTAGGTGATCTATTACTGCATCTTACCAACTTTTTAGAGTAAATCCTGCCCACCACCATATACCAAAAATGGTAAAGACTACTGCTAAACTTTCCTCTGGAGTTCTAAACCATGAAATATTTAGCATTAAGTTCTTAATGTGATCAAATTTTCCATGAGCATGAAAAATGATCAGAGCATCAACAGGTGCAGCGTCTCCATTTAAGAAACAGCAATTACATGAATGCTTGTTCAGCCATCTTAGCAAATGTCCATACAATTCAGGAACAAAGACGTACAAGTAATAGAGATAAATAAGAGAAAACAACATTACCATCTCGGAGTTGCGCCTGTTGTTCCATTGCTTGTAACCGAAACTTCAATTCATTATTTTGACTAGTTAACCCAGCAGAATCCCTCTGAAAAGAAAGTACATAAATAACAAACATTTAGTTTAAAAAAGGAATAAGAAAGACACAAAGTTGAAAACTGCATTCTGGCAAGGTTTCTACCTGTAACAGTGTTAGCTGTGCAGATAACGTGGTTGCTTCAGTTTGTAGAGTTTGAACCTTGTGTTCCAGTTCTGCAATATATCTCATCTTTCTCTCTTTAGAGCGTGCAGCAGATTGACGATTGGCCAAAATCCTGAGACACAACAAATAAATTCAATAAACCTTCAGATATCAGCATTGTGAAGTGTACTGGCAGAGAGAAGTGATAATAAATTCCCAAAATCATGCAGATAAAGTAAATGCCACAATTACCGTTTGGCCCTTTTCGGATCAGAAAGTGCAATCTCAGCTAGTTTGTCATTTGCCATAATTTTCTTCAGTTCAGCCCCACTGAACTCGCCATTCCCAAATTCCAAGCTAAAAGTATTTGAGTTCGTATCAAGTGAATTAGTCGGCGAGAGTTGTCCCGGACGAGTACCAGGGGATGGAGGCAGCTTTGGCGACTCATCACCAAAGTTTAACTTTCCCATAAAACTATCCATAGAGACACTCCTGTAATGCCTTGATGTTGGAGCAATATCTCCTCCAGCATTTCTCTTGATCCCTTCTCTCCTCTCACTTGATCTCTGCATACTGTTGCCACTTTCATTTACACTGCTTGTTGCTTCATTATCGCTACTATCACCACCATTTGTCTTCGTCCCACTAGCCCTGCTATCCAAGTCTTCACGGTTTTCTGTACCCTGCTTATCATCTGTACCAGAAGAATTAAGAGCATCGAGGCTGTCCAAATTCATATAAGCAGAAAACAGGTCATCCACAACCTCCTCCTCAGATTTCCTCTCACCCATACCCTCAGCATTATTGGTCTCTGTCCCTTTCTCCCAACAGGATTCCCGTTTCACCAATTGTGCTGGCTTAGCTGCTGAATTATCTCTCGCAGGCACAGGGGCACCAGGACTCCTCAATGGTACTAGTGGCTGTGAAGATTGCATAATGGTAGAGAATCCAAAAGGGATGTCACTGTTTGATCTTCTATGAGCCTTACGAGGAGGAAGACTCTCCCCCACCCGAGAGGTGTTATTACCTCGGGAGAAAGGTGAGGGCGGCAGTAAAGATTGTGAGCCAGTATTTTGATCCTCCATTGAGACATCGGTAGATACAGAAACAGGTTCATTCATTGAATTAGAAGTGGACTCCTTATAAGGTGAAGGACTCAAGGGCGGCAAAGAATCAAGAGAGAAAAACGAAGGCTGTGACAAAGATCTTGAATGCGATGGCCCTGGACTCGAAGAAGTGCCAAAGTTCTGAATACCCATTTGCTGGTTCAACGGACGTACAGGGATCTGGGAGTAAGGTGAAATTGGGGGCATTTGGGGATGAGAAGGCGGAATACCAACTCTTTTAGCACTTTCTGAAGCAAAATTTGGGGAAAATTGCCGCATCTGACCACGAAATTGCGAAGAATTCAACTGGGACATATCCAGTTGATTCATTGAAATAGGGTGTATTTTAGGCACAGAGGATGATGAGGTACCAAATGATGATTGAAGCCTTTGCATCATATCACTGTTAGCCTCGTCACCATCACCACCCATTTGCTACCAAAAAAAGGTTTCAAACTCTGATGCTTCTTATGGAAGAAAAAAAAGAAAAAAAAAAAAACCCAAAAGTTTCTCTCCCAAACCCTCTTAACCTGAACACCAGAGACTTTAAACCTCAATTGAGATCATCACAAACAAAACCCTCAAAGTTCATGAAAAGCAAAAATAAGCAAACATACACCAATCACCCAAAGCAAATCAAAAAAAAAAAAAAGAAAATCTAAAAATTTACAAAAAAGCTGAAATCTGGTTTAATCTTTATTTTTATGCTGTACCTGTAAGTGATGATTGAAACAATTTTTCCTGAGACGAAGAGACACAAATTAGCAAGAAATTATATCCGCCACATTTGGGGATGTGAAGTAAGATATGTCCTACAGAAGGAGGATGGGGAGCAAAGGGAGAAGTAGCGGTGGGGACGGAGAGACCAAAGGGCAAAGGTCGAGAGTCTGCTCTCTCTCTCTCTCTCTCTCTCTCTCCTTTCTTCTTCTTCTTCTTCTTCCTCGTCTCGTCTGCGAGTGTTGTTTTTGTTTCTTAGTACAGTAGGGCTTCTCTCTCTCTCTCTCTAGAAAATGAGTAGAGTTCCTGTGTTGTTTTTTTTCTCTCTCTCTCTAATCTCTATATCTATATCTATATCGACGAAATGGAGGACGGGACGACGACGATTGATGAACAAGGGAAATAAAATATAAAATTCTTTTCCTTTTTTTTTTTTTTTTTTAATAAAAGAAAAAAGAAAAGGGGATTAGGGATGGGGACGGGAGGAGTATGACTCGTAGTAATACTATTACACGGATTTCATGACAAATGAGTACTAGTGCTTCCTACTAAAAGACGCGTGAATTTAATATGAATTTCATTGTCATTTGCATTTGGGATGAATTTCAATTTCATTCCGACCGCATTTTTCCTATTTCCTCCTCTATCACCGCAGAATTTGTTGCAATGAATCTCTCCCCCCTTCCTCTCTTCTTTCCTTCGTTATTATATAAATTACTAAAAAAGTGGACTTTGCAAACTAAACGGGCCAAGATTCTCCCTTTATTTTATTTCTTTGGTTTTAAATTATTTAATATTATTATTATTGGAGTTAAAGCATTTATATAATATTCAACTTTTCCAAAATCTAAGCTTTTTACCTGAATTTTTTTCGGTTCAACCTTCACACTCTAATTAATTCTTTTCATCTAAAAAAAAAATTTAATTCTTTTTAAAATCCAATTTACAAGATATTTTCGAATATCTAATTCAAATTGTTCCTCTCTTTCATTACTTTTTCTTTCAAATGACAACAATTGTAGATTTACCATAGAGAATCCACAATTGTTGTCATCAGATTAAAGAGGGGCAATTTGGTATGATTAGTGATTTTAAGGTTTATTTTTAATTTTTACATATAAAAATACGAAAAAATACCCATACAAGTTGGATGGAAAACAAAAAAAAAAAAAATTAACTAAATTTTTAATAGTTGAAGTGCAAAAACTGAATGAAAAAGAAAAAAATACAAATGAAAATTTTGGATTCGTGTTTTTTTTTTTTTTGTAATAAAGAGAGATTCATTTATTTAAAGTAAGGAAAAAGTATTGGATACAAAGGCGCTCTCATAGAGAGCAAAGTAGTCTGGATGTACTTGTATGTGATACATAGTACCAAACAGATCATTATCGAAAGCATTTAAAGTAAAAGATGGGGAATGACAAAAGACAGCTAGTATTTATTGAGAGTCATTTTCATGTTTCGCGAGAAGATTAGCAACTGCATTTGCCTCTCTAAAATATCGGGTGTTACCTAAGTAATATAAGACACTTTATTCACAATAAATATAAATATAATTTCTATTTATAATCTATTATAACAATTGTTTTTTTATTATTTTTTAAATGATATTATTAAACAGTATAAATTGTAATATATATATATATATATATATATATATATATATAAGAATCTAATAATAATAATATATTTAAGATAGAAATGGTAAAAGGTAAAGTAAACAATGCATTAGAATATCCTTTATATTTAGATTATATTATGTACTTTTTATTTTTCTTCAACAAAATCTCTTCTTGTTTTATCTTGTCTCTTAAATTAAATTAAGATGACTTCTTTATTTTTTAATAAAATTATTATACCATAATTAAAGTTATTATAAATTTATATTTAATTATTTTTTATCGAGGTTGGGAGTATTACTCGTGTTCTAATTTAAATTAAATGGAATATTTTAAGGTGGATAAATAGATTCAAAACTACTAAAAGCCCAAAAAAAAAAAAAAAAAAAATCTTGAAAATTTCTTTCTATCATCTTGTGTGTACAATCAATTTGGTTAGGCAAGTTAGAAAAGCACCTTTTCCCCCAAATCATATCTGCCGTTGCTTGCTCAACAATATATATATATATATATATATATATATATTATATATATAAAAAAAATAAATTATAACCATCTATAATCATTTATGTTAAAAAGACGTAAATTAATTGGTAACATCTCATTTATAACTTTTGAAAGTTTTAAGTTTGAGAAAAAAATGAAAGTTTATTTTAAGTGAGGAGGAAAATCTTGTGATATTAAAAAATTAAAATATATTTATTGATATATATTTATTTTATCCTATAATTAATATTTTTACCATTTATACTTAATAATTATTCCTATTTAATAAAAAAAAATCAAGAATATATTAAAATTTTCGACCTAAAAACCCCATTCCATCTTTTAATTTCTACTATAAGTTTTTTTTTTTAAAAGAAAGTAATAATTTATAGAATTATGGTTGATGCATTGATTTCTTGTCCTTATTAATTGATACTGTTGGAGTTCAACAATTACTACCCATCCCTGCATATATTTAAGGGGTAAATGAATACTGATACTACTTAATTCAGTTAGCTCAGAGACTGAATAAGTATTTAATTCTTTAATTTTTTTTTTATTTTTTTTTTTTGTGGGTGTATTTAATTCTTTAATTACTACTACTCATGAGCACCCAACTAATTTTTGCATATTTCAATTAGTTATCCACTAAAAGGAATTGAGTCATTTTTTTGTTTTTTTTTAATAATAATAAGGGTAAACTATCTTAGTGACACCCTTAAATATTAAAATTTAAATTTAGCACCTCAAAAAATTGTTAACAAAGTATCATCTAAAGATTTAAAAAGTCTCACTACATGTCATTCCGTTAATTTTGATCGTTAGTCAATTATTTTTACTGTTTGGGCAAGGGTATTTTTATCCATTACTTTTTTTTAAAAAAAACTTAATTTTTATAAAGCTAAATAAAATAAAACCTAAAACCCTAAATTTGATCTCTTCTCTTCTTCTTCCACGAGCACCGATAAACCCAAATTCCGACTTTTCTCTCTCTTCTTCTTCTTCCATGACTGCACCGATACACCCCAAATTCCGACTTCTTGGATTTCTTTTTATTCTTACTCAACTCTATTTGCTCTTTTTTACGCCTTTCCAGTTTTCGGATCCAGATTCAAGAATGGAGATGGCATCTCTTGCTGTGCAAACCCCTTTCCAACATCCTTATCTCTCTTGTTGTTTGTCATCTTCTAATTGATCTACTTCATCTCTATCCATTGCAAAATTATCACAACAAGAAGGATGGGTGCTCGAATGGCTTGGGAGGGTCCACTCACCTCACTGAAATTATTTGTCGATTTTTTTTTCTTTTAGTGGACTTAATAAATAATTAAGATTAGTGAAATTTTTGTGGGGGTAAGAAAAGGGGTAGGATGTGGTGAGGAATGAAGAAGAAATATGGTGGAGGAATATATTGACTACTGTTGTCGGCCGTCGTCGTAGTCACAGGCGGCGGCAAAAGGCCAAATGTGGAAGAGAAGAAGAAGGGAGGGAAAAAAATGAAGATGTTTATTTTTATTTAAAACTTATAAAAATTAGGATTTATTTTTTATGAATGGACCAAAATGTCCTTGGCCAAAACAATTTTAATTACAAAATTAACCTTTATAAAAATTATGTTTATTTTTTAAGTAATAGACAAAAATGCCCTTGCCCAAAACAGTAAAAATAGTTGACTAACTGTCAAAATTGACGGAAGGGCATCTAATGTGACGTTTTAAAACTTGGAAAACACTTTGTTAACAAAAAAAATTTTAGAGACTAAACTTAGATTTTGAGATCTAAAATGTGTCACCAAAATAGTTTACCTTAATAATAATAATATCAGTACATGTATTAAAAATGTAGTATAAATTGAAATATAATTTTTTAAAATATTAATATTACCATACATGCTAAAAGTTTCTTATAAATTAACATTAAAAAAATATTACATAAAATGTTAAACTCAATTTAAATCATCAAATAAATTTACATTGATTTATTTTTTAAAATGAATACATTATATTTATATTTATGAATAATAATTTTTTCAAATCCAACCAAACTCAAATAATATCAAGTATGAAAATGACGTGCCACGTGGTCAAGATAATCTAAAATAGAAATTTTAGTCATGAAAACAACTATTTAAAGAATATTAACTTGAAAATGAACGAGAAGCACACGTGGCCACATTCAAATGCTTCAAATATTATAGATATTTCAAATAACTAATTCAATTAATTTAAATTTTATTTTATTTAAAATATATATTTTTTTGAAAATATGATAAATTTATAAGGAATGTCTAACTAATAATTTCATCATCATATAGTTATTTTTTCTGGTTAAATTATTTATTTTTTAGAATCATTATAACTTTGATTAATTTAAATTTTATTCGAATTACAGAATCTTAATTTTTAGTAAGAGAAGGATTAGCAGTATTATTTATTTATTTATTTATTTTTTTTTTTTGGTAAATAAGCAGTACAATCATTTGCTATGTGTCAAATGTAATATACAAAAATAAAATATAAAAAATAAAATGTAATATCTAAAGTGAGAAGAGCACACTTAATTTTCCAACATCGGGGCCCACTTATAAATAGGAATTTATTGGGGAAGGCCCATGTGAGAAAGCGAGTGCTAATTTTGTCACGAACCTCCTCTTTTCCAATCCTAATACATTCCCCTCAGCGACGTCGTATCCTTTATGATGCTTACAGTCCTACATGTGCAATAAAAGGGGAAATATTGACTATTTATCTCATAATTTAATATTAATATTACAGCAGCAATAATAATAATAAAATTTATTTAATTGAAATAAGTCTCAAATTTTTTTTCTTTTTATTTCTTTATTCTAAATAAAGTTACAAATAGTTATATATTCGTCTTTTATTAAAATTCCGGTGTAAACATCGAAATTTTATGAAGTTTAGGTTTTATTTAATTATTTTTTAAGATGAATAAAATAAAGACATGTAATAATGATGATAACATTAATCAATAAAATAAAAGAGAGTGTCTTTATCAATGCACATCATCTCCTATTGGTCACATCTTTATCTATAGATAAAAAACTAATAAAAACATTTAGATTTGGTGGATGAGAGAGGAAAAAAACTCTGACGATCCCTAGAAACTTTGGAGCTAACATCAAATATATATTATATATATTTTTTGTTATTTATTTTGCATAGATGATCCAAAATTTTATTGTAGGTATTTAATATATAATTTATGGTTTTGATCATTTAGGAGGACAGGAACATTCACATATTTGCCTTGTTAAAGGTTATTTACAGAAGCAGTTGCCCCTAAATTTATTATTATTTTTTTTAAAAAAAATTATTTTACACATAAAAGAATCAGATAATTGAAATTGAATTCACTGTGCAAATGACAAAAATATCCAAGAAGTCAAACCCAAAAAAAAAAAATTCTTCAAAGAGAAACAAGGATGGGAAACTACTTTGGTGTAGGAAAAATGGTGGTGGTGCTTTCTATTTATGGAAAGGGTGAGTCCAAATCAATAGGACTGAGAGATTTTTTTTTTTTTTTTTTCAATGAAAAAGGGATCTTGTATTATCATCATAAAAAATCATATACAAAGAGTATTACAAAAGAGAGAGCCTACTGGTCTTCACATTAGCTGTTAGAGTCAGTAGCTAAGACTTCAAGCACCCGAAGGAGTGCATTTTTAACAAAGCGGGCAGCTCCTACCCATTCTCCTTTACCATGAATAGTTTGGTTTCGGAAAACGTATTTCCAATGGATTTGGCCTGTCCTCCTTTTCATCCGCAATGAAAGATTCATAGAAATCCAACCATCCACAGACATGGTGGTCCAAAAGGCACCTGGGTTAGTATTTCTCAGCAGTATACTCCATACTTCCCTCGATAGGACTGAGAGATCTGATGTAGAATTCATTCCCTTCTTCTTGGACAACACTTGTGACATGAAGAACATTTTTGCCCATCTCATCTTTCAGCTGCCTTTCCTTTTTATAGGGTTTGTGGCTTTACTAATCCCATTGATAGAAATTTGTAATTATCGTTCATTTAAATCTACTCACAAATGATTTTTTTTTTTTTAATTTAATAATATCCTAACTATTTCTTCAAATTAGTCATAAATCTTATATTTCAAACAAAATGTTTATTTATTTATTTTTAATCCCTCAATTTGATCTTTTGATCAAAATGGTGAATATCTTATCACTTTTTAATATGTGACTAGTATACCAGTTAAATTTAAAGATTTTTTTTTTTTTTTATTTTTTATCGTGAATTCTACTTTAAGATACAATTATTTTCATATTCTTCTATATTTATAACATAATAATTGTGTGGAGAAAGAGTGAAATAAGGGAAAAAAAAATTTTTGTAACATTCAAAGTGATTTAATCTAACTCAATTTTATGTTATGTAAAATTATTAGTATAAAACATTGTGTTTTACTTTTGTAATATATATATATAAGAGTTGAATGAGATTGGATATTTGTAATGGAAAATCTTCCACATCAAATTTGTACAAAAGAACACAACACATTATAAACTTAGATGGGAAGAAAAATCTTGTGTCGGCACAAACTTTCCCCAAAAGTTGTAAGATTGGCGAAGACATGCAACCACGTTGAAAATATTAGGGAAAGGATTGTCAAACATTGAAAGTGGCGGAAGTGAATCAATTTCTCTCCAAAATTATTAGTGTTGGGTTGGGGATCTGTCAAAGATCCCCCTCCCCACCACTCCTAGCAACCTATAGGAAATTGTCTACGTTCTGGTCCCTACTACCAATTCTACTGCTAGAGATGCTGACGATATTTCAATTTGTTTTATTTTTTCTCCTTTTTTTTGGGGGGGTCAATGTTTGCGGCCATGCACCCATGCATTTGCCTTGTTTTTCTTCTTTATCTGAACTTTGGTGGGAGAACTTTTAATCTAACACCCTATTGGACCAGAAATATGATTCCCCTTTCCAGACCTAAATTCTTAACCCTTAAAAGCAGCATATGATTTGAATTTCCTTTCACAAATATAACACATTTTATAACCAATAATTGTTTACCTCCAAGGGGGGAATACCCACAGAGAAAGAATCAGTTACTGCTGTCATGTCCATGTCCTCATCCTGCTCTGTCCCTCCACTGATAAAAATTCGTTGGGGGGTAGCAACAGATGAGAGAGCTAACACTGGTTTTCATATTTCATGCCAATTGAGTAGGAACCAAGGAGGGCCCTGCGACCTTCAGCCTCTTGGAGAGTTTTGATTTTTCACCACCATCCTGGCACTATGTATGTCACTATAACAGGCAATGTAAAATCAACCAGATTGAGGAGAAGAGAGGAATATATGCACCTGAGGAGAAGACGACCAAGTCCTAATGGAATGCATATGGCTGACTAGAACAGAACAACTACCAGTAATTCTGAATAACACAATTAAGGATTACCTTTTCCCATACTTGCACCAGATCTGCAACGTGCAAAGAACCCAAATGATAACAAAAGATTCTTCAACTGGTGCCACTGGGACTTTACCCATGTACAAAAAATGCATTGGACTAGAAGCTTTGCATTAACGAATATAACCTGGGCTCTCAATTATCCGGTTTATAAGACTATCAAAGAAGAAAAATTCTAGATACCTGGAAAGACTGTTTGCTCTTAGAATTAACACTCCCAAACATGTCTACAATTACAATTGACAATCATTTAATAGTGATGTAGCGATTTGTACCATGTTTAGCCCAATAGTTCTTGAGATCAAGCGGAACTGACAAGTCATGACCAGCAGCTGCCACTCTAGTAAGTAGTCTGCTAAAAACACTTCCACTCATCTTCCTGCCACCCATTCGTGCATGCCTTTTGTTTGGTATTTGTGGCAAAGGATACACAGATAGGGAGGTGGTGCAACATGACGATTGCCAACCTCCATTCCCCCATTTATAGCACTGCCTAGCTACTCCAGTGCATGTACAAACAGGTATCGGCATGGTAGACTCGTCAAAATTTATTTGGTTGATACAGCTGAGATCCTGAGCATCCCACTCGGCCTTTGACCCATCAGTCGTCACATGCCTATTTAAGTCCTCTCCTACCTTCTTTGCCTTCTTTGCTGGCTTTGTGGGCTTTGATGAAATGCCTTTGTTTACATTTGTTCGTTTGAGTAGGTTTGACTTTACTTCATTTGCTGAAATTGCTGTAATGGGAAGAGCATCCGTTATGTGAAATTCCCTTGTGTTGTAAGCAGAATGAGCATTCCTGGCATGATGATTACTAAGGTGATTTATCCGTTTTATTCCACGTTGAGTAACAATACCTAATGCACCACCATTCATGGTACTTTCTTGGAACTGGAGAGCTGCAATGGCATTGTCACGTTCCCTCAGGGCATTATCCCTCTCGGCAATGGCTGCATCTCTCTGCTGGATTGCCATATCTCGATCATCTATTGCTGCCCTCTTCTCAGATAGTGCCCTATCCCGCTCTTTAATGGCAGCATCCCTTTCTGCTAACAAAGCACTGATCTTTGTATTCATAACGGATGTATTCTGTTCCTTCACCTGATATTGGGGCATCACATTCCACTACAGAAATGAACAAAAATTCAAAATTAGTGATAGTAACTCCAGAAATTTTCTTACCAAGTAAAATAATAATTTTAAGAAGGCAGCTAAATATGCCTCATATCTGGTTTCTTTTCTTCTTTACTATTATTTATTCTTGGGTTCTAGAAAAGGATTTCAATACAAGAGTAATTGCTCTCTCACCGGAGAATGATCCCCTTTACAATAATCCATCCACTGTATCCAACTAGCTCAATGCCCTCCGTCATCCATATTCACGTTAAAGGTTAAAGGCATCAATGAATAAAAGGAAGCTTGTCAAGAAAAGACTTCAATATCAATAACTAATCCTTTACTCCCAGAATCAACCTGCAGTCAAAATATTTCAATTCAATAAATAATATAATTTAGAGAGATAAAGCAAGAAAGATCCACAACATTGTTGCAAAAGAGAAAGAGAAAAAAATCACAAAGAAATCTACTAACAACAGAGAAAGAACGTATTGAAACACTACCACAATGACAAATTGAATAGAATGGAATATTTCAAGAGCCGTGGCATTTATCAAAGCACTAGATAAAATTTCTCATACTATAAACCAGGACAACATAATCATATCAAATAATAACACCATGAGATATCTAAATGTGGAATAACATAAGAAAATCAAGGTAGAAGAAGAATATCTATTTCTTCCTGACTCACATAACTGAGGGAATTTATGCTTTAACTTGAATCCTGACTTCACTGTACCTCTTCTTAACAACTTAAAAGGAAAAAGAAAAGAAAATATCAAATTGTTATCCAGAGGGTGAACAAATTGCTCCTTCATATGAAAGCATCAATAAAATGGCACATGAGAAAAATGCCTCTCCATTATTTACATGGAACACAATTAAATACCCTGAACTGTACAGTACAAATAAAACCCATGTAAACTATCAAAGTACACAAACAGAGTGCAAAGTAAGAAACCTAATTACTACTTTCAATTTGAAGACGCAGAACAAAAACTCAAATAATTGATGGTCCCTTCCTCACTCCAGTCATAGTTTTAGACACCAAATGATGATTGAAGCCTTTGCATCATATCACTGTTAGCCTTGTCACCATCACCACCCATTTGCTACCAAAAAAAAGTTTCAAACTCTGATGCTTCTTATGGAAAAAAGAAAAGAAAAAAAAAAAACCCCCAAAAGTTTCTCTCCCAAGCCCTCTTAACCTGAACACCATAGACTTTAAACCTCAATTGAGATCATCACAAACAAAACCCTCAAAGTTCATGAAAAGCAAAAATAAGCAAACATACACCAATCACCCAAAGCAAATCATCTAAAAAAAAAAAGAAAATCTAAAAATTTACAAAAAAGCTGAAATCTGGTTTAATCTTTATTTTTATGCTGTACCTGTAAGTGATGATTGAAACAATTTTTCCTGAGACGAAGAGACACAAATTAGCAAGAAATTATATCCGCCACATTTGGGGATGTGAAGTAAGATATGTCCTACAGAAGGAGGATGGGGAGCAAAGGGAGAAGTAGCGGTGGGGACGGAGAGACCAAAGGGCAAAGGTCGAGAGTCTGCTCTCTCTCTCTCTCTTCCTTTCTTCTTCTTCTTCTTCTTCCTCGTCTCGTCTGCGAGTGTTGTTTATGTTTCTTAGTACAGTAGGGCTTCTCTCTCTCTCTCTAGAAAATGAGCAGAGTTCCTGTGTTGTTTTCTCTCTCTCTCTCTAATCTCTATATCTATATCTATATCGACGAAATGGAGGACGGGACGACGACGATTGATGAACAAGGGAAATAAAATATAAAATTCTTTTCCCTTTTTTTTTTTTTTTAATAAAAGAAAAAAGAAAAGGGGATTAGGGATGGGGACGGGGGAGGAGTATGACTCCTAGTAATACTATTACACGGATTTCATGACAAATGAGTACTAATGCTTCCTACTAAAAAGGGGTTTAAATCATATTCTCCATCGTCACAAAAAAAAATATCATAAGGGAGATCGTTGTATTAACCTCACAAAAAAACTCAAGAGTTTAACCTATTGAGCTAAATTATAGGTATTATGATTACAAATACGATTAACATGATAAGTAGACCAAAGGTAATGAACTAGCTAGTTTATGATGAGAGTTGAGGGCAATAAAGAGGCATTTAGGAAGCCAGATTTCCATTCACCTTATCAAGTCTTTCCTAAATGCTTGCTTACTGAAACCTAAGTCAAATAAGGCCATCCATATTCACCATAGACCTAAATACACCATTGCTAGAAGAAGCAACAACTTCCCCCCCATCATATCTTTTTGTTTGCAACATTGCATTAAAATCCCCAGCAACAAACCATGACCCCTTAAAGGTCTTACACAATTTTTTAAAGTTCATCCTAGAAGAACTTTTTAAATTTTTCAAAATTTCCCCTTGAAATCCAAGTACTTTTAAGAAGTTGACTTAAGCTAAACTAAAGGATAAGAGAAAGAAAAATTAGAAAATGTAATTGCCCAAAATATAATTTAAAGAGCAAAATCTCCCCAAAAATAATGTAAAAAAAAAAAAGTCCGAAAAAGAAAAAATATATATATATATAGACGAATAAAATTTTGAAAATTTTGAGATTTTCGACTTTGTCCTCTCGGAAGAGGACATGGACCTGATCAAGTCTTTGGACCGAAACCATCGTTCCAATAATTCAGTTAAATTCTGGGGCATAGATGTGAATGCATGAGTTTGCTTCTCATCTTCTTCACCTCTGAGCAGATAGGAAGTTACCATGATAAAAGGGTGGTTACTTTTTACTTAGAACTTTCCACGTCCTTTTAAAACTCTTGCTGCCAGGTATGGCACTAGAGAAATTCTACTTCAATTGCTGGTTCTGAACCTTGGGGAAGAACCTGGAAAGAAGACATTTGAAAACTTCTGAAATCTATTTAAAACCACAAAAAAAAAAAAAAAACCCTTTTGAAGTGATTTCCGTTTCTAAGCTTAACATTCTTTTTTTTTTCTCTGGTTAAAAGTGTAAAAGGGAAACTGCAGTGGCCCAGGTTGCATACTCCCATCTCCTTGAAACTTCACTACAACGTGGAAATGAACAGTTAATCTTTCTTTCTTTCTTTCTGACAAATAATATAGAAAATAGTGAATGATATGTATATTTTTATTGCAAGATTACATGTTTAATGTAAAAATAAATACATGTAGATTAATAAATAAATGGGATGATGGCAAATCGATCTCTAGGGTAATTATCAAATTTTTGAAGATACCATCTATGTGTTTCTGCAGCTGAAAATGTAAGGTTTGCCACCTGAAACCACACCATAGATTATATTATCTGAACTATATATAGCATGGGAAAAAAAAAACAGAGGAGATCAGTTATAGAGGGTAGGGAAAACATACCACAAAACTAAAACATAACCAAACTGTAAGGTCCAGACCTCCACTGGCAATTAGAAGACCACCATATATAACCTTAATTGCCATATAAACCGATTAGAACAACAGATGTTCTTGTGGTTAAATTCCACCATAGAAAATAAAAAAAAACTATGGAATTTTGCAAGGGAACTTACTATCTCAGCAAGATAATGTGCACATGAAACATACTTGAACCAATCTCCACAAGGAATTATATACTCATTGGCCTGCTCTTTGTTCTCCCGCAATGAGCCCTGGTTTTACAAAACAGAGAATTATCTGTCAAGAAATGAATTATAACAAAGCTACACGCATTAACTCAAGTGAGATACTCTACCACTTAATTCTCTCTTCCCTATACTACCAAATGAAAAACAACAAACCACCATAAGAAAAAACCAACTGCACAAGGTTGCAGCCACTATAAGTCATAGGAAAGGCAAAAATACTACACAATAAAGACTATACTATGTCATCAAAAGCTATGAAAACTAAGATGCAAATGAATGCCAAATCTTATTGTCAGACCATGGTCCAAAAATTTCAAACAACAGATTCCACATAACACAAGAGACAAATGAAGACAGGTTTAAATTCTGTGAATGGAAGTAACTTAAGCTGAGAAAAATGATACATTAAAAGTAAAAGCAAAAGCTTATGGTATCATAACTGAGAAACTACTAAGAAGCTAAGAACCTGTCAGAGTAACCTATTTGTGGAGCCAGACAAAGAGCTGTATTACAAACCCACCTGAGTCCCACAAGATGGTAAAGGAACTACAGATTGATTGGGTAGAATAGGACTCTACAGCTAAATATGGAGAAGCCTTTTCAAATTTAGACTCGGGACCAACAGATAACGGCATGTTTATAGTTCCAAAGACATCTAGAATGAAATTCACAGACACAACATGCAAATAAACTAAAGCCATGTAAACTCACAAGAATTGCATGACAGTGACGCTGATGAATCCATCCCCAGAGAAAAATAGTTGCACCTACCCAATCATACCACTTGAAATTTATAAGGGGAGTCAGTAATTCCCACAAATCAAATGTCAATTGCATTCGGTCCTTTCCTTTTACTATAAACTCTTCAACTAACACCAAGGCATATCTAAACACCTCTGGCACATAAGTAGAGCAGAGTGATAACAGAGCTGCCGTGTAAAAACTAGTTTCAGAGAGACAAAATCAAGTATAAAATATCAAATAGATTTGCATATAACAGAACCATCAAGAGATCAGTGACATCACAGAAGAATACAAAATTTGTTTTACTATGGAAGAACTATTAAACATAATTCAACTTTATTTTCAAAACTGTGCATCGCTTCTTTCAAGATACTTCATAGGCTACTCTAAAATGGGATTGAAAGTTGATATCGCAAATCTTTGTTTAGATTTCATTCCCTCAAGAAGGCAGTAAATGTGAAGATAAGATAAACACACAAAAAGCAGCAGTATGAACCCCTTGACTTGTACAACCAAAACAACCTTATGTCCCTATTGTTTTAAAGTGATCATTTAACAAGAACTCCAGTTATTCAGCCTTGAGGCAGTGGTATTATCTTATTTAATTGTGTCTTATTCAGTTGCATTATCCAAAAATGTTCTTTTAGCCAAAAAATAAATAAATAAAAGAGACCCTATGATAACCAATATGAACTTTAAACATTAAAGGGAAATTACTCAATCCTAATGGTCCAACTTGAATTCATATAAATAATTGGAAACTAAGTAATTGTACTTGAGAGCAATTTCACTAGCAGAATAGTTGAAGAAAAGGTTTTCTCTGGCATTAAACACATTATCTACATTACCAATATTCTGCATATAAACATAACAATCAGGGTTCTACGTAGGCACTAACTGAAAACTATTTATGATACCAAATACATTACAGGCAAAAAATTTCTTACTCCAGATTCTAACTCCAAAACTGTTAAAGGAATATATAACAGATATTATTCAAACCAGCATATGGTAACACATTTACAAACAAACAAAAGGACCATAAAAGTAGCAAGTGGAAATGGTATCCAATAAAAGCAGTATAATGTATTTAAGGAAAAGAAAACTGCAAGAAACTTGCTCTGAACACTTACAACAGACCAACAAGATAGCCTAATATGTGCATCCTAGACGAAGGACTGTAATTAAATACGTATATTGTCTCAAGGAGACGTCTCAGCACCTGAGCCTCCATCAACAAAAGTAGAAATACAGAGAGCCAAATCCTGTAGTTATCTTCTTTCTTCACTGAATGAGACCTATGCAATGGAAAGCTGTGTGAGCTTCCAGCCAATTGGCTGGTAATACTAGAAAATTGCAATGACTTGGTGACTGCCGGTGCCATTTTATATGCATATATCCATGTTGTAACCAACAAGAGGGTTGTCCAAAGAACACCTAGGACATAGAAATGGCAGAAGAATTTCTGGGGAACAGTGAATTTCTGTTTTCAGCAGAACGCGTTAGAATATATGCAGGAAACTTCTAAAACAAAAGGGTATAAAATACACAAATCCCAAAATAATGGCATTTTAACATGATAACAACAGAACTTCCTCAGAAAGGTCTACCGGTGTGTAAATTCAACTGAAGTAAATACTAAGGAACACTCGTATAATAAAGAGCTCAGCATTGATTCCCCCTGCCAATAAAATAGCAAATTCATACATTTCTGGACATGTAAAGACTTACAAGGAAATTTTCCCACTTCGATCCTAAATGAAATGTAATATATCATTATTCTTTCTTGGGAACTTAATCCATGTACTAAAGCTGTCACCAATATAAACAAGAATAGAAGAAAGGCTTTAGACTTAAACATTTAAACAGTACAACAAAGATTTATTGTGCAACAAATTTCTACTGAGTCTTGTTTAGCATCATCAGTGAAAAATGAATAGCTATATATACCTAGAAATTTCATAATCCCAAGCATCGATACACACAAACATTGAATCATTATAAATAATTACAAGAATAACAAATGCTAATTCATTAACTTACTCTTGTAGACGATTGCATGGTCATGCCTCTCTTAGAAAAACCAGACACCAAATCATGCAATTTTTTGAATTTAGGTGAAGGTAACGAAGCCAGAAGAATTAGTAAAATTGCAGCAATCCATGTTGCTCTGAGCAACGGGGCCAGTTCTACCTCCATTATAGCAAAATCCCCTTCTTCTTAATCAATCACAGTAATCCTTTACTCCCAGATTCAACCTGCAGTCAATATATTTCAATTCAATAAATAATATAATTTAGAGAGATAGAGCAAGAAAGATCCACAACATTGTTGCAAAAGAGAGAGAGAGAAAAATCACAAAGAAATCTACTAACAACAGAGAAAGAACGTATTGAAACACTACCACAATGACAAATTGAATAGAATGGAATATTTCAAGAGCCGTGGCATTTATCAAAGCACTAGATAAAATTTCTCATACTATAAACCAGGACAACACAATCATATCAAATAATAACACCATGAGATATCTAAATGTGGAATAACATAAGAAAATCAAGGTAGAAGAAGAATATCTATTTCTTCCTGACTCACACAACTGAGGGAATTTATGCTTTAACTTGAATCCTGACTTCACTGTACCTCTTCTTAACAACTTAAAAGGAAAAAGAAAAGAAAATATCAAATTGTTATCCAGAGGGTGAACAAATTGCTCCTTCATATGAAAGCATCAATAAAATGGCACATGAGAAAAATGCCTCTCCATTATTTAGATGGAACACAATTAAATACCCTGAACTGTACAGTACAAATAAAACCCATGTAAACTATCAAAGTGCACAAACAGAGTGCAAAGTAAGAAACCTAATTACTACTTTCAATTTGAAGACGCAGAACAAAAACTCAAATAATTGATGGTCCCTTCCTCACTCCAGTCATAGTTTTAGACACCAAATGATGATTGAAGCCTTTGCATCATATCACTGTTAGCCTCGTCACCATCACCACCCATTTGCTACCAAAAAAAAGTTTCAAACTCTGATGCTTCTTATGGAAAAAAGAAAAGGAAAAAAAAAACCCCAAAAGTTTCTCTCCCAAGCCCTCTTAACCTGAACACCAGAGACTTTAAACCTCAATTGAGATCATCAAAAACAAAACCCTCAAAGTTCATGAAAAGCAAAAACCTCTCTCTCTCTCTCTCTCTCTAATCTCTATATCTATATCGACGAAATGGAGGATGGGACGACGACGACGATTGATGAACAAGGGAAATAAAATATAAAATTCTTTTCCTTTTTTTTTTAAAATTAAAAGAAAAAAGAAAAGGGGATTAGGGATGGGGACGGGAAGAGTATGACTCGTAGTAATACTATTACACGCATTTCATATATTCTCCCGCCCCAAGCGGGATGCATATATTATATATATTTAAATTTATGAAACTAAATTAATTTAAAAAAATAACATTTTTTTTAAAAATAAATATTTAAATTAAAGAATGACTTAAGAGAGATAGTTTAGTAGTATGAATAGATTAGGTAAAGCAATTTCTATTTCATTTCTTGCATCTCATTAGAATCGTTCTCTCTTCTTCCGAATTCATGCCTGCATTTCTATTTGGGGTTGGTTCATGATCGTTTAATGTTTCATTTCTGCTCATCATTCTTTTGAGAGGATTTCCTTTGATGTCAATGACTTTGTTTTGGCGATAAATATTTATCATTTTTCTTTATAGTATCTGAAACTTTTGATTGATGTATAAAATTCTTCTATTTATGTTTCCGTTCTGATTCAAGATGTGGAGAAACTACATAAAGCTTTATGCCAACTTTTCCTTCAAGCAAAGTCGTGATCTTGCTGATAGGAAACCAGACTCTTAAGTAGTCAACAGTATATTTTAATATGATATTGGCTAAAAATAGTTGACATTAATTTTTGGGCAGAATATATGAAATTGGGCTAAAATCATTTAGACTTATAATTTAAGCTGAAGAATTGCTATTAGTCTAAAACTATTTGGGCTTAAGATTTGTACAAGAGATATGACATTGGGCAAAAAATATGTGGACTTACAAAGATTAGGGCATTAAGATAAAAATATTTGGGCAGAAAATGTGGCATTGGCTAATAAAATGTGGGCTAATAATTTGGGTAGGAGATATATCATAGGATTAAAATTATTTGAGCTTTCGATTTGGGCAGCACATATAAATTTGGGCTAAAACTATTTGGAAGAAGTTATAATATTGGGCTAAACCATTTGGGCTTACAATTCCAGTAGGAGCTAAAAATATTTGGCATTTAGTTTTGGGTAAGAAGTATGATATTGGGCTAAAACAATTTGGGTTTAAGAAATATATGTGTGGATGTTGAGTAATTTTGTTAAAATTTATGTGAACAATATTTCAATTCTTCTATTTTATATCACAAATTTATATTTTTTTAATAATTTTATTCTTAATCATTTTTATCTTTATTTTGATTTTTTTTTACTATCTTAAACCAATTTTAATCTTAGTACTGATTTTTTATTAGTATTTTCTAAAAAAGAAATGTATAATTGTAATTTTTTTTTCTTTTTTTACCTTTAATGCTTCCTCCTATAAAGATAAAAATGATTAAGAATAAAATTATAAAAAAAATATAAATTTGTGATATAAAATAGAAGAATTGAAACATTGTTCACATAAATTTTAACAAAATTACTCAACATTCACACATATATTTCTTAAACCTAAATTATTTTAGCTCAATATCATACTTCTTACCCAAACTAAATGCCAAATATTTTTAGCTCCTACTGGAATTGTAAGCCCAAATGGTTTAGCCCAATATTATAACTTCTTCCAAATCATAATTCCAAATAGTTTTAGCCCAAATCTATATGTGCTGCCCAAATCAAAAGCTCAAATAATTTTAATCCTATTAAATATCTCCTACCCAAATTATTAGCCCACATTTTATTAGCCAATGACACATTTTCTTCCCAAATCTTAAGCCCAAATATTTTTATCTTAATGCCCAAATCTTTGTAAGCCCACATATTTTTTACCCAATGTCATATCTCTTGTACAAATCTTAAGCCCAAATAGTTTTAGACTAATAGCAATTCTTCAGCTTAAATTATAAGTCTAAATGATTTTAGACTAATTTCATATATTCTGCCCAAAAATTAATGTCAACTATTTTTAGCCAATATCATATTAAAATATATTGTTGACTACTTAGAGTCTGATTTCCTATCAGCAAGATCACGACTTTGCCTGAAGGAAAAGTTGACATAAAGCTTTATGTAGTTTCTCCACATCTTGAATCAAAACGGATGCATGAAGAGAAAAATTTTATACATCAATCAAAAGTTTCAGATACTATAAAGAAAAAAGATAAATGCTTATCGCCAAAACAAAGTCCTTGCCATCAAAGGAAATCCTCTCAAAAGAATGATGAACAGAAACGATGATGAACCAACCTCAAATGGAAATGCAAGCATGAGAACGATTCTAATGAGATGCAAGAAATGAAATAGAAATTGCTTTACCTAATCTATTAATACCACTAAACTATCTTTCTTAAGTCATTCTTTAATTTAAATATTTATTTTAAAAAAAAAATGTTATTTTTTAAAATTAATTTAGCTTCATAAATTTAAATAAATTAAAATATATATACTCCTCATCTAATTCAAGCTCCAATAATGGATTTCGATCCCTTAAACACTAAAGCTGCAGACCTTTATGAATATGACATATCAAAATTTAACAATAAAGTTCGAAAACACTGTCGCAAGTATGCAGAAGTAGAAGGTCAAAGATCCTGGATAACAACAAATAGATTTACTGTAGCAGTTACTATAATAGGAATTATCATGTTTTTGTATTTCATTTTTTTCTTTTTAGTATAAGTGTAAGAAAATCAGTGTGCATATCAGGAAAATTCTCTCTCTATAATAAATACACTACGTATAGTTAGTACTATCAAGTCTGTCATGTGTTTCTGGAAAATTTTTTGGATGGCCAAAAGAACACTCACCTGGCTGGTGTTCAAAGCATCAATAATTGTCTTTTATCTGTTCTGTCATTTGTTCCATTTTCCTTTCCACAAATTCAGTTTGCTCATACTGAAAAGAAAAATAAAGGAATAACCATGAATGAACACGTAACCAAGATGCAAAGCCAAAACATTACACCATGACTACGTCTAGCACAAGGGTTGAAAAAATCCCTTACAGCTATAAGCAAATAATTCACTCTCCATGAAAATAACATACCCAACACCAAAAGGTGACCCCACCACCATTCACATAATTAATATTGAAAGTACACACCAATAATCAACAGAGAATAGGAAAATATGTCATTTCTTTTTCCTAAACTACAAAGAAAAGAAAAGAAATGGAAAGAAACAGGGAAAGTTTCCTTGGTTAGCAAATACTTTTCAGGAGAGGAAAGGAAGGAAAGAAAGGGCCGACACCCACTGGCTTTGGTAAGTATTTTCTCTCCATTTTTTGCTAATTGCACACATATGCACCAATTCATTCACATGCATTATGAGAATGCTTAGTACTTTACAAATCGGCACATGACACTACAAAAACACTATCAACCACACAGAAACTAATTGTTCCATGTTCCTTAAGTAGTTCACCACCATCCAAACCTGAATCAGAACAAAAATTAAGAACAGGATTCGACCAAAGCTAAGTTGCCGCATGATCCTTATAATTACTTGGGGGAAGGCCCATGTATTACCCCTTAAATTAAAGAGGTTATCTTTGCAACTTTAAATGAAAAATATGTTTATTTTAAGAAAATGGGCTTTTCTTTCCAACATCTCTTTGGACATTCAATTTCGGATGGAGAGGTAATGCATTTTCTTGGCCTTTCCTACAAATTAAGCTGAGTCTCATTTGATAACAAAAAATCAACTTCTCTGCTAAGTTAAGAGAAGGAAATTCCTAAATAAGGCTTAGATAGATTCCAATTACGTTCTTACATAATCCCTCTCCCCCCCACCTCCACCCCCGGTGAAGGAAAAAGGAAAAAATCCAGTCAATGAGGAAAACAAGTTAAGAGGGAAGATTTGCCGAGAGCTATTAGGCAAGGTTAATACAGTTGCATAGAAGATGAGGCAGCTTTGACATATTTCAGCAAATCATATACCTAATTCTAGAATGAAATTTGATGCTATAGTGAATAGAGAGAATCCCAAAATTTTGCTCCATAATTGTGAGAATACATAGAAAAAATAAAATGTAGCCCAGGACAATAAATGATATCATTCTATAATACTACTAAAAGCACATAAGACCATGCTGTAAATATCTGTGACTCATAAGCACAAAACTTAACAAAATACGTAACTTAAAGCTATAAGCAAATAATTCACTCTCCATGAAAATAACATGTCGACACCAAAAATGTGACCCCACCATTCACATGATTACTATTGAACGTATACACCAATAATCAACAGAGAATAAGAAAATATGTCATTTATTTTTCCTAAACTACAAAGAAAAGAAAAGAAATGGAGAGAAACAGGGAAAGTTTCCTTGGTTAGCAAATACTTTTCAGGGGAGATAAGGAAGGAAAGAAAGGGCCAACACCCATTGGCTGTGGTAAGGAAAAAGAATTTCTCTTCATTACTTTCCTAAATGCCGTATGAACTTTATTTTATTTTCTTCTCTCTAAAATTCAAATTGAACTTTCTCCTATTTTCTTCTTTTCTTTCTCCACTGAACTCTCAAATCTAGAATGCAAGCACTCAAATTGCTAGGTAAATAAAGAGGCTTTACCATATCAGAGTCCAAAAAAGGAAAAAACATCTTCCCTGAATTTATAAGAAGTACAATGTATTTTATGCATTGGAAAAGAGCTTGCCTATAGTTGCTAAAGAAAATTAATGAGTACCTCAAGCCTAAGAAGGATGTCAAGATTCTGCAAGATCCTTTTGTCCCACTCAGCGATTGCATTAGCCGGAGAAACAGCTTATGTCCCAATTCCCAAAAGTGCTTGATGCGGCAGTAGACCCAAATTGGCCTCCAGAAGAGCCAGATCCTGAGCCTGAGGCGGAGGCTAAGACTGAGCCTAAGCTTGAGCGAAATATGTTAGTCGACCCAGATGAGGATCCGTTGAAGCTCCAAAAGGAGATGAAGTAGCAGACCAGCCGCCAAACGAGGCCGCTTCCAAAGTGGTGAGCCTGTAGAGGTTGCCCTAGATGCAGAAGACGCTGACCCGAATACGCTAGCGCCTACCGTAGGAGCGGAAGATGGAAGATGCAGGTCCGAAAATAAATTATATATATTATATATATTATTTGAGCTTTCGATTTGGGCAGCACATATAGATTTAGGTTAAAACTATTTGAAATTATGATTTGGAAGAAGTTATAATATTGTGCTAAATCATTTGGGCTTACAATTTCAGAAGGAGCTAAAAATATTTGGCAAAAATATGATATTGGGCTAAAACAATTTGAGTTTAAGAAATATATATGTGGATATTGAGTAATTTTCTTAAAATTTATTTGAACAATGTTTCAATACGATTAACATGATAAGTAGACCAAAGGTAATGAACTAGCTAGCTTATGATGAGAGTTGATGGCAATAAGGTGGTAAAGAGAGGCATTTAGGAAGCCAGATTTCCATTCACCTTATCAAGTCTTTCCTAAATGCTTGCTTACTGAAACTTAAGTCAAATAAGGCCATCCATATTCACCATAGACCTAAATACACCATTGCTAGAAGAAGCAACAACTTTCCCCCCATCATATCTTTTTGTTTGCAACATTGCATTAAAATCCCCAGCAACAAACCATGACCCCTTAAAGGTCTTACACAATTTTTTAAAGTTCATCCTAGAAGAACTTTTTTAATTTTTCAAAATTTCCCCTTAAAATCCAAGTACTTTTAAGAAGTTGACTTAAGCTAAACTAAAGGATAAGAGAAAGAAAAATTAGAAAATGTAATTGCCCAAAATATAATTTAAAGAACAAAATCTCCCCAAAAATAATGTAAAAAAAAAAATCCGAAAAAGAAAAAAAAATAATATATATATATAAACGAATAATAAATTGTTAAAAATTACCGAAATATAGATTATTTTGTTAATTTTTTCTAATAATATTATATGTTAAGAAAAAGAGAACACATCCAGATGGGAAACGCGAGAAAACAAATCAAATGCCGAATTTTAAAACTCTGTTTAGATTTTTTTTTTTTCCGCAAGATTCACTCTCGTACCTTAAAGGAAGAAAAAAAAAAGTTTTGAAATCACTTTAGGCTTTAGGTTTTTTTTACCTCTAAAGTTCTATTTCCTGATTCCTAAGCAATGAATCAAAGGAACCAATCAAGCTGCCCACGCATCAATGAATCTGTAAATCCCTAAGCCGGAAGTCTGGCATATATTCAATATTCACCAGAAAAAAAAATCCTTCAAAATATTAATTAAATCGTGATGCACGGTCATTCTCACACTGTGATTGATTAAGAAGAAGGGGATTTTGCTATAATAGAGGTAGAACTGGTCCCGTTGCTCAGAGCAGCATGGATTGCTGCAATTTTACTAATTCTTCTGGCTTCGTTACCTTCACCTAAATTCAAAAAATTGCATGATTTGGTGTCTGGTTTTTCTAAGAGAGGCATGACCATGCAATCGTCTACAAGAGTAAGTTAATGAATTAGCATTTGTTATTCTTGTAATTATTTATAATGATTCAATGTTTGTGTGTATCGATGCTTGGGATTTTGAAATTTCTAGGTATATGTAGCTATTCATTTTTCACTGATGATGCTAAACAAGACTCAGTAGAAATTTGTTGCACAATAAATCTTTGTTGTACTGTTTAAATGTTTGTCTAAAGCTTTCTTCTATTACTCTTTAAAAAAATTGCTACTTCCCAAAGGACAAAAAAAAAAAAAAATACAATTAAAAAAGAAAAATGCAAGTGGACTGCCATTATTTTGGGAACTCTGATCCTATGATGTTTGATTATTTTATTATACCTCCTTCTCCATTTGTATCTTTTTCTATCACACTAATAAAAAAAAGATGGCCAAGATTCATCTAGTCAAACAAGTGTCAATTAATGACTGACTGACCACCCAAAGAAACACAAAATTATTAGAGGCCAAAAATAATATGGTACCCACCCACCTTCACTTCCTTCCTCAGGTCCCACTACTTAACCAGTTTTTCAATTCCTACCACACAACCAATCTTTTCAGTGTGTTTTTTTTCACCGTTCCGGGTTCTCATCATTCTTGGGATAGGAAGTAGTAGGAATTTTGTTTCTGTGATAAAACAACTACACGTACTTCTTCTGTTAACTCTGTCCAGATTCGAGATTCTTTATATTAGCTGAAATTTCGAACGCGTGGAGGCGGGTTTGGTTGGATATCAAGCAAGGGAGGGATTCCCTGAATCCTTTTCATTCCACTTGATTTAAAAGATAAATTTATTTTTTGAAAAACGAGCCACAACAAGGGAAGAGAGAAATATGATAGTATGATACAATCTCTTTCTATTCTATTCCAATTTGGCATGCCTACCAATTGTTTGTGTATATGCCCCGCCCAAAAGCCAAAGAGAAAAAACACTAGATTCGGTCTCTCCGTCCCCACTCCCCACCGCTACTTCTCCCTTTGCGCGCCCCATCCTCCTTCTGTAGGACATATCTTACTTCACAATCACATCCCCAAATGTGGCGGATATAATTTCTTGCTAATTTGTGTCTCTTCGTCTCAGGAAAAATTGTTTCAATCATCACTTACAGGTACAGCATAAAAATAAAGATTAAACCAGATTTCAGCTTTTTTGTAAATTTTTAGATTTTCTTTTTTTTTTTTTTTAGATGATTTTCTTTGGGTGATTGGTGTATGTTTGCTTATTTTTGCTTTTCATGAACTTTGAGGGTTTTGTTTGTGATGATCTCAATTGAGGTTTAAAGTCTCTGGTGTTCAGGTTAAGAGGGTTTGGGAGAGAAACTTTTGGGGTTTTTTTTTTTTTCCTTTTCTTTTTTCCATAAGAAGCATCAGAGTTTGAAACCTTTTTTTGGTAGCAAATGGATGGTGATGGTGACGAGGCTAACAGTGATATGATGCAAAGGCTTCAATCATCATTTGGTACCTCATCATCCTCTGTGCCAAAAATACACCCTATTTCAATGAATCAACTGGATATGTCCCAGTTGAATTCTTCGCAATTTCGTGGACAGATGCGGCAATTTTCCCCAAATTTTGCTTCAGAAAGTGCTAAAAGAGTTGGTATTCCGCCTTCTCATCCCCAAATGCCCCCAATTTCACCTTACTCCCAGATCCCTGTACGTCCGTTGAACCAGCAAATGGGTATTCAGAACTTTGGTACTTCTTCGAGTCCAGGGCCATCGCATTCACGATCTTTGTCACAGCCTTCGTTTTTCTCTCTTGATTCTTTGCCGCCCTTGAGTCCCTCACCTTATAAGGAGTCCACTTCTAATTCAATGAATGAACCTGTTTCTGTATCTACCGATGTCTCAATGGAGGATCAAAATACTGGCTCACAATCTTTACTGCCGCCCTCACCTTTCTCCCGAGGTAATAACACCTCTCGGGTGGGGGAGAGTCTTCCTCCTCGTAAGGCTCATAGAAGATCAAACAGTGACATCCCTTTTGGATTCTCTACCATTATGCAATCTTCACAGCCACTAGTACCATTGAGGAGTTCTGGTGCCCCTGTGCCTGCGAGAGATAATTCAGCAGCTAAGCCAGCACAATTGGTGAAACGGGAATCCTGTTGGGAGAAAGGGACAGAGACCAATAATGCTGAGGGTATGGGTGAGAGGAAATCTGAGGAGGAGGTTGTGGATGACCTGTTTTCTGCTTATATGAATTTGGACAGCCTCGATGCTCTTAATTCTTCTGGTACAGATGATAAGCAGGGTACAGAAAACCGTGAAGACTTGGATAGCAGGGCTAGTGGTACGAAGACAAATGGTGGTGATAGTAGCGATAATGAAGCAACAAGCAGTGTAAATGAAAGTGGCAACAGTATGCAGAGATCAAGTGATTGAAATAGATATTCTTCTTCTACCTTGATTTTCTTATGTTATTCCACATTTAGATATCTCATGGTGTTATTATTTGATATGATTGTGTTGTCCTGGTTTATAGTATGAGAAATTTTATCTAGTGCTTTGATAAATGCCACGGCTCTTGAAATATTCCATTCTATTCAATTTGTCATTGTGGTAGTGTTTCAATACGTTCTTTCTCTGTTGTTAGTAGATTTCTTTGTGATTTTTTTCTCTTTCTCTTTTGCAACAATGTTGTGGATCTTTCTTGCTTTATCTCTCTAAATTATATTATTTATTGAATTGAAATATATTGACTGCAGGTTGAATCTGGGAGTAAAGGATTACTGTGCTTGATTAAGAAGAAGGGGATTTTGCTATAATGGAGGTAGAACTGGTCCCGTTGCTCAGAGCAGCATGGATTGCTGCAATTTTACTAATTCTTCTGGCTTCGTTACCTTCACCTAAATTCAAAAAATTGCATGATTTGGTGTCGGGTTTTTCTAAGAGAGGCATGACCATGCAATCGTCTACAAGAGTAAGTTAATGAATTAGCATTTGTTATTCTTGTAATTATTTATAATGATTCAATGTTTGTGTGTATCGATGCTTGGGATTTTGAAATTTCTAGGTATATGTAGCTATTCATTTTTCACTGATGATGCTAAACAAGACTCAGTAGAAATTTGTTGCACAATAAATCTTTGTTGTACTGTTTAAATGTTTAAGTCTAAAGCCTTTCTTCTATTCTTGTTTATATTGGTGACAGCTTTAGTACATGGATTAAGCTGCCAAGAAAGAATAATGATATATTACATTTCATTTAGGATGGAATTGGGAAAATTTCCTTGTAAGTCTTTACATGTCCAGAAATGTATGAATTTGCTATTTTATCGGCAGCGGGAATCAATGCTGAGCTCTTTATTATACGAGTGTTCCTTAGTATTTACTTCAGTTGAATTTACACACCGGTAGACCTTTCTGAGGAAGTTCTGTTGTTATCATGCTAAAATGCCATTATTTTGGGATTTGTGTATTTTATACCCTTTTGTTTTAGAAGTTTCCTGCATATATTCTAACGCGTTCTGCTGAAAACAGAAATTCACTGTTCCCCAGAAATTCTTCTGCCATTTCTATGTCCTAAGTGTTCTTTGGACAACCCTCTTGTTGGTTACAACATGGATATATGCATATAAAATGGCACCGGCAGTCACCAAGTCATTGCAATTTTCTAGTATTACCAGCCAATTGGCTGGAAGCTCACACAGCTTTCCATTGCATAGGTCTCATTCAATGAAGAAAGAAGATAACTACAGGATTTGGCTCTCTGTATTTCTACTTTTGTTGATGGAGGCTCAGGTGCTGAGACGTCTCCTTGAGACAATATACGTATTTAATTACAGTCCTTCGGCTAGGATGCACATATTAGGCTATCTTGTTGGTCTGTTGTAAGTGTTCAGAGCAAGTTTCTTGCAGTTTTCTTTTCCTTAAATACATTATACTGCTTTTATTGAATACCATTTCCACTTGCTACTTTTATGGTCCTTTTGTTTGTTTGTAAATGTGTTACCATATGCTGGTTTGAATAATATCTGTTATATATTCCTTTAACAGTTTTGGAGTTAGAATCTGGAGTAAGAAATTTTTTGCCTGTAATGTATTTGGTATCATAACTAGTTTTCAGTTAGTGCCTACGTAGAACCCTGATTGTTATGTTTATATGTAGATTATTGGTAATGTAGCTGATGTGTTTAATGCCAGAGAAAACCTTTTCTTCAACTATTCTGCTAGTGAAATTGCTCTCAAGTACAATTACTTAGTTTCCAATTATTTATATGAATTCAAGTTGGACCATTAGGATTGAGTAATTTCCCTTTAATGTTTAAAGTTCATATTGGTTATCATAGGGTCTCTTTTATTTTTTTATTTTGGCTAAAAACATTTTTGGATAATGCAACTGAATAAGACACAATTAAATAAGATAATACCACTGCATCAAGGCTGAATAACTGGAGTTCTTGTTAAATGATCACTTTAAAACAATAGGGACATAAGGTTGTTTTGGTTGTACAAGTCAAGGTGTTCATACTGCTGCTTTTTGTGTGTTTATCTTATCTTCACATTTGCTGCCTTCTTGAGGGAATGAAATCTAAACAAAGATTTGCGATATCAACTTTCAATCCCATTTTAGAGCAGCCTATAAAGTATCTTGAAAGAAGCGATGCACAGTTTTGAAAATAAAGTTGAATTATGTTTAATAGTTCTTCCATAGTAAAACAAATTTTGTATTCTTCTGTGATGTCACTGATCTCTTGATGGTTCTGTTATATGCAAACCCATCTGATATTTTATACTTGATTTTGTCTCTCTGAAACTAGTTTTTACACGGCAGCTCCGTTATCACTCTGCTCTACTTATGTGCCAGAGGTGTTTAGATATGCCTTGGTGTTAGTTGAAGAGTTTATAGTAAAAGGAAAGGACCGAATGCAATTGACATTTGATTTGTGGGAATTACTGACTCCCCTTATAAATTTCAAGTGGCATGCTTGGGTAGGTGCAACTATTTTTCTCTGGGGATGGATTCATCAGCGTCACTGTCATGCAATTCTTGTGAGTTTACATGGCTTTAGTTTATTTGCATGTTGTGTCTGTGAATTTCATTCTAGATGTCTTTGGAACTATAAACATGCCGTTATCTGTTGGTCCCGAGTCTAAATTTGAAAAAGGCTTCTCCATATTTAGCTGTAGAGTCCTATTCTGCCTAATCAATCTGTAGCTCCTTTACCATCTTGTGGGACTCAGGTGGGTTTGTAATACAGCTCTTTGTCTGGCTCCACAAATAGGTTATTCTGACAGGTTCTTAGCTTCTTAGTAGTTTCTCAGTTATGATACCATAAGCTTTTGCTTTTACTTTTAATGTATCATTTTTCTCAGCTTAAGTTATTTCCATTCACAGAATTTAAACTTGTCTTCATTTGTCTCGTGTTATGTGGAATCTGTTGTTTGAAATTTTTGGACCATGGTCTGACAATAAGATTTGGCATTCATTTGCATCTTAGTTTTCATAGCTTTTGATGACATAGTATAGTCTTTATTGTGTAGTGTTTTTGGCTTTCCTATGACTTATAGTGGCTGCAACCTTGTGCAGTGGGTTTTTTCTTATGGTGGTTTGTTGTTTTTCATTTGGTAGTATAGGGAAGAGAGAATTAAGTGGTAGAGTATCTCACTTGAGTTAATGCGTGTAGCTTTGTTATAATTCATTTCTTGATAGATAATTCTCTGTTTTGTAAAACTAGGGCTCGTTGCGGGAGAACAAAGAGCAGGCCAATGAGTATATAATTCCTTGTGGAGATTGGTTCAAGTATGTTTCGTGTGCACATTATCTTGCTGAGATAGTAAGTTCCCTTGCAAAATTCCTTAGCTTTTTTTTATTTTCTATGGTGGAATTTAACCACAAGAACATATGTTGTTCTAATCGGTTTATATGGCAATTAAGGTTATATATGGTGGTCTTCTAATTGCCAGTGGAGGTCTGGACCTTACAGTTTGGTTATGTTTTAGTTTTGTGGTATGTTTTTCCTACCCTCTATAACTGATCTCCTCTGGTTTTTTTCCCATGCTATATATAGTTCAGATAATGTAATCTATGGTGTGGTTTCAGGTGGCAAACCTTACATTTTCAGCTGCAGAAACACATAGATGGTATCTTCAAAAATTTGATAATTACCCTAGAGATCGATTTGCCATCATCCCATTTATTTATTAATCTACATGTATTTATTTTCACATTAAACATGTAATCTTGAAATAAAAATATGCATATCATTCACTATTTTTTATATTATTTGTCAGAGAGAAAGAAAGAGTAACTGTTCATTTCATTTCCACGTTGTAATGAAGTTTCAAGTAGATGGGACTATGCAACCTGAGCCAGTGGATAAAGCTACATCATTTGTGCAAAAAAAAAAAAAATATATATATATATATATATATTAGTGAATTTTATAATAATTATTATTTTGAAAATTTGACTATTTTGATACACGTAAATTTTATTTATTTTTTAAAATTTTTGAGGCTTTTAAGTGAATTTTAATGTGACAATTATTTTTAAAAAATAATGCAACTCTAAAAATACGTAAGCTTTTAGACACAATGTTAAACTTACAAACGAAACTCACCTCGATTTCCATAAAGGTACACACCAATGAAGTTATTTATTTATTTTTTATTATAGATTTCAGAAATTTTTAAAATGTCTTCTCAGCTGGTTCTTCCCCGAGTTTCAGAACAGCAATTGAAGTAGGATTTCTCTAGAACGTTACCTAGCAAGAGTTTAAAAAGGATGCGAAAAAGGTCCAAGTAAAAGTAACCACCCCTTCCCTTATCACGGTAACTTCCAATCTGCGCAGAGTTGAAGAAAATGTGGAAACACTGATGAGAAGCTAACTCATGCATACAGATCTATGCCCCAGAAATTAACGGGATTATTGGTCCGATGCTTTCGGTCCAAAGGCTTGATCAGCTCCATGTCCTCTTCCGAAAGGACAAAGTCGAAAATCTCAAAATTTTCCTGCAACCTCTCAAGTTTCGATGTCTTGGGAATCATAACCGTCATTCGCTGAATACCCCAGCGAAGAACAATCTGGGCTACAGTCTTCTTATATTTCTCAGCTAGGCCCTGGTAAAGAGAAATATTAGACAGAGAATGAATCCTTTTCAAACATCCATCCATACATGAAAACTGCGAATGAAATAATAACATTGTTGATAGAGTAACTGTTTTGTCATCATACCTTAAGTACTGGGTCATCCAAGCAAGATACTGAACCAAACCATTCTGTGTTAGCAACTGAACCCCCAAGTGGTGTGTGAGCTGTAACGGAGATGCCATGTTTCTGACAGAATTTTACAAGACTATCACGTTGGAAATATGGATGCGTCTCAATTTGATTCACAGCAGGTTTCACTTTCGCATATGCCAAGCAATCCCTCGTCAGGAAAATGTCGTAATTGCTGCATTTGGAATTTTATCAGCAGGACAAATGAGTACTAAAAGACAGCTTTCAAGAACAATTTGAACAAGCAGCATGAGGATGTATAGATTAAGTGGGTACTTTTTTACCAACCAATTTATTCCACAAGCCATTATCTGTGAGAATTAACATGACAAAAGGTGCGGCTGGCCTCTACTCACCCAGAAATTTAAGGTTTACTATTCAGACATAATACCCTCCCAGCACATAAACAAGCACATGCAACCAAGCAACGGAAAAAGAGAGAGAGAGAGAAGGATAATAATCCTTGTAGTATGTTCTATCATCTATGGATTTATAGTTTTTAATGAAGACTTGCATTTTTCCCCTTTTGAGAATTCCTTTAATTTACTTGGTCTGGAATTTACGGGCAAGTAAAACAACAGATGGAGAACCCAAAATTACTAAACTGCCACCTTCAATTTTAGACAGCTTACATGAACTAATAGAAACTTTTTTGGGGTAGGATGAAGGGGAACGTAAACTGCATTTGATGGTTTGCGAGACAGCATGTCATCGGAAGGCTGCTACAGGCAAGGGCTTCAGTAAGTGGGCGAAAATAATGTAGTTGCTCCGGGTATACTAGCCTGGCAGCTGGGGAGAGAACTGAACTGACTCTAGGCTAAGGCTTTATATCTAAAACACAATGGTTGGACTGGTCATCCGGTTTATACACGAGCTGCTACTTCTAGAACATGGAGGAGTTTGCAAAAAGGAATCTGATCAACATAACTACAAGACACGTCCCAGATGACCAACTGCATGGCACCATGAATCACCACTGGACTGCTGAAGCTACTCTTGAATACACATGTCCATCTCAGACAATGTCCTTGATCAGCCATTCTGGTTACCTTCTGCAACTGCGAAGGTTTTATCTAAGTCAACTCTCCAACCATTAAGAGGTTTAATTAGTTAAGGTGGGGTTGAAGAGTATCTGGAAACTTAAAGGCTCTTCCAGTGTTCCATGACTTTATGGTTGGCTCACATGGCCATTAAACTACAAACCTGCAATGGAGAATGAATATCACCCCTCCCTATACTGTGATAGCTTCTGTGTGTTAGAATTTGATATGACCAGCTTAATTACTTTTGGAGCTTTTCCAAGGTACCTAATTGAACTGGTTTTAATGTGGGAAGTGACTGGTGGTATCAGTGTGATTGGTTTCAGCACTGGCCAAACAAGTTATAACTTTCATGAACTATTCAGGAATTGTGGACAGCCTACACCAAGAATAAATATGGAGCACTCACCAACTGGGGCAGTGATGCTCTGATCGCTAAAAGAGGTCTGAAGATAATCCATCAATTACTTTGTGCATGATCCTAATCCTCTACTGATTGTATTGTTCTTACTGCACCATTGCCTGAAAGTTGCACAGATTTTTCGCTCACTAATGATACATAAGAACATGATCCCTTTTAGACCAAACTAAACAAACAAAAACGAAAGAAATGGCTGTAAAGACAAAAAGTTCAACAAAAGAAGAGAACATGGACAAGCAATGGCATACGAATGCATAATGGATACATTTTATAGAGGTGCAAGGAGATACTCTATGTATTGGATATTTCTACACTGTAGTTTCATATTAGTTGAACAATTTGAGGAAATTGAAACTCCAACTTAACAAAGGACATAGTTGCTGTAGTACTCAATTACCTGATTCCAATGCTGCGAACTAAGCCCATGGAGACTAGATTTTCCATTGCATGCCAAGTAGTCTCAAGAGATATGGTAGTGTCTATATCCAGTATGCCATCTTCTCCCATGGCACTTGAAGTAGCACCAACTCCTGCACATCCATCAATGGAATGAAAACTGAAAAAAGGTTCAAAAGATGAAAGCCAAAAAGGTTCCTCCTGGAACTGGTCTGAACCAAAAAGATTCCTCTATTCACCATATTTCTTAAAAAAAAAAAAAAAAAAGGATATTGATGAACATGTACCAAAGGTGATAAGATTTCATTATGAAAAAGGTAATTTCATGTTAGTTTCACAACCATTAGTCAAACTGCATAGATCCCCCAATGGGACGTGTTATATATCAAAAATTTTGTGAATAAATTCCAGAGGCACATGCCCCTGTTATTTAAAGGGAAAAAGAAAAAAGAAAAATCTAGAAAACAGATCATAAAATAATAGACCAAGAGCTGAATTACCAGTATGTCTAGTGGCTACAGGAAAGTGAACAAGGTAAAGGTCTAGATAATCAAGACGAAGATTCTTTAGACTATCTCTGCAGGCTTCAATAACATGGCCATGATCAGAGTTCCAGAGCTGCAACAAAGGTAGCCATTTGGAAGCATTAGATACTTATAATTAGTTGAAACTGTTTTAATCCATGGAGAAAAAAAAAAAAACAACAACCTTGGTAGTTATAAAAAGATCTTCCCGCTTGACCAAGCCTGTCTCAAATGCTTCTTGAAGTGCCTCACCTACTTCTGCTTCATTCTTATAGTCAGCTGCAAACATTGAAAACTTCTGAGTAACTTGAGTACTATTGATTTAAGTAGTAGCTACGAGATTAACGATCATTAATAACAGCAAGCAAAAAGGACTACCAAATTGAATGTATCTTACATTTTCATGCCTAAATGAAATGCATCATCCATTTTCATCCGTAGGGATGCAAAGTTCAATATAAGTAAATCATATGTCCCAGAAGACAAAAGGCCCTTTTAAATAACCTTGAAAAAGAAATGGCGAAAATCTGTCTGAATGACTCCTCATTTATTAGTCAGTCTGACAACCTAGCTATAAGAATTTAGACGAGTTTCTGCTGTGAGTCCACATATGTAATTAGCTAGACTGCTGATCAAGATCATCAATCATCTAGAAATACTTCTGAATGACGCACATATAAGGGTAACGCATCATTTTCATATAGGATATCAACCAAGAATAGTAAATGATAAAGTGTCCCCTTCAATACATTAGAGAATCTTTTGTTACATAAATTAAAAGCAAGATTCCAGACAGAAGAGCAGAATAATACATCATCAGCTGTTCATCAGTGATTGGATAAGAGTTTACCAATTCTAACATCCCTAAAATCGAAACCAACCAAACTTAAACTTCAACTAAACACAGAACTCGTAAAGGAAAGTTTCTCACAAGTTATCAACAATCTGTTACTCAAAAGCACAGAAACTCAACAAAGTAATAATAAAAAAGCCAAAGAACAGTACCAGCACAGTCAAAATGACGATACCCAATCTTGATGGCACTGAAGAGCAGATCCTTTATGTCTTTGCCTTCCATCCTCCACACCCCAAGCCCAACCAGGGGCATCTTAAACCCGCTGTTGAGATGAACTTCCATTAACAGTTCTACTCACTGAAACTGCGTTCGGTATCGGCGCAGACTGAAGGAAAAATAACCGTCTCCGATTGTTCAGTTGTTATGTACGGCGGAGACTCTCGCCTCGAATGGGTATGGAGATAATATATTTCTTTGTGCTTCCTCGGATTTTTTTTTTTTTTTTTTTTTTTTTGCCCGGTGTCCCACCTTATTTGGTGAGACACCTCGGATATTCTTTTTCTAATGATTTATGTTTTTCGCGAATCAGAATTGAAGAAAATTTGCTTAATTAAGGTCCATCCATGTCTATTTATTCCTTTTTGCTTAAAATGATTTCAATTTTCAGAGAAATTGATAGTTTAATTGTTTTGACTTTCACTTAGTTGTCTCATTTGATTTGAGACTAAAGTTCGACATATATATTGTTATATTCTTAGTCTTAGAAAATTTCTATAATGAATCACTCCTAAATTAATCCGTAGGAATACGAATAAAAAAAAAATTCAATTCAACTGATTTAGTATCACAAATGATACCATTAAAAACTAAATTATATGTTTTATACTTTTTTTTTTCTTTTACTACTTTTTAATAGTTTCCCAATTTGTTGTTACTTTAGAACTTAAAATTCAATACAATTTAATAAATGTTATAAAACAGAAAATAGAGTAAATAAAGAGAGAGAATGAATAGAAAATAATTGTATTAATATATTATTTTTGTACATGACTTATTTTATGATTCTCCTATGAACTTTCTATGTATAGGAATACAATTACAACTATAAAGAGATTAAGTGATTAATGAGTAAAAGAAGTTTAAATGATTTAAGAGTTTTGAATGAATTGTTCACGTAATAAATAGATTTATAATGTTTATTGTACAAGAAAATTATAAATATTAATTTAACTAAATATAAAAATGTTAATTTTTTACAAGACACGTGTGTATTATTTTTATTAGTAAATTAAACATGTCCTAGAAGATGTCCAATGAGATCTTATGTCGTGTTTTAGTTCCGGACTATTCTTAATGGAATAAACAGGTCATGTTGTAAAATTACTATAATTATAACATAATAAGATAAGAACAATATGAATCAAAATAACAATCAAACTTGTATATTTCTTGTTGTTCTCAAAACATACAAAACTACCTTCTATTTATAGGGATAACATATATGTAACATATATACACATATACATACAAGTTATGTATATATATATATATATATATATATATATTTATTTATATAACTTTCCATTATTCATATGAAGATAATGGAGTTGGTGGAATCTTTAAAGCAATGGACATTAGAGGTTATGAAGATAGTGGTGGTAGTGAAAGTAGTGGAAGTAGGGACATACAAATATTCATAAAACTCCCCCTTTTTTGGATGTCCATTGTACAAAGAATATGCCTCATTAAAACCTTACTAGAGAAAAACCCAGTGGGAAAAAAAACTCTAGTGAAGGAAAAAGAGTACATCGTTCCTTGTACACTCCCCCCGATCATTACATAATATCTTTCAACCGACGCATTCCAATATTACGAACCAATCTTTCAAATATTGAAGTCGGTAATGCTTTTGTGAACAAGTCTGCCAAATTGTTACTTGAACGGATCTGTTGTACATCAATATCACCATTTTTCTGAAGATCATGCGTGAAGAAGAATTTTGGTGAAATATGCTTTGTACGATCTTGTTTGATATACCCCTCCTGTAATTGAGCTATACATGCAATATTATCTTCATAAATTATTGTCGGAGATTCTTTGCCCGAAGATAAACCACATGTCTCTCGGATGTGTTGAGACATGGATCTTAACCACACACATTCACGACTTGCTTCATGGATTGCTATAATCTCTGCATGATTTGAAGATGTAGCAGCTAGTGTCTGTTTTGTAGAACGCCATGAAATAGCAGTTCCTCCACATGTAAAAACATAGCCTTGTTTGAGATTTTGCTTTATGTGGATCGGATAAGTAACAAAGATCGCATATAACCAACAAGTTGTGGTTTAGTACTATTGACATATAATAATCCCATATCAATTGTACCTTGGAGGTATCGAAAAACATGTTTAATTCCATTCCAATGCCTTCTAGTTGGACATGAACTAAACCTTGCTAATAAATTAACGACGAAAAGCTATATCAGGTCTTGTATTGTTAGCAAGATAAATTAGTGCACCTATTGCACTAAGATATGGTACTTCAGGACCAAGAACTTCTTCATTATCCTCACAAGGTCGAAAAATGTCCTTTTTCACATCAAATGATCGAACAACCATTGGGGTACTCAATGGATGTGCTTTGTCCATGTAAAATGTTTTAAGGACTTTTTCAGTATAATTTGATTGATGAACAAAAATTCCACTTTCATCTTTCAAGTGCTCAATCTGCAAGTCGAGACAAAATTTTGTTTTTCCGAGATCTTTCATCTCAAATTCTTTCTTCAAAGAATCTATTGCCTTTAAAATTTCTTCAGGAGTTCCAATAATATTTAAATCATCAACATAGACAACAATTATAGCAAATCCTAAATTTTCTTTTTTAATGAATACACATGGACAAATTTGGTTATTTTGATAACCTTCTTTCAATAAATATTCACTAAGACGATTGTACCACATTCTTCCAGATTGTTTTAAACCATACAAAGATCTTTGTAATTTTATTGAATATAACTCTCGAGAATTTGATTTATATGCTTCAGGCATTCTAAATCCTTCAGGGGATTTTCATATAGATATCACTATCAAGTGAGCCATATAAATAGGTCGTAACTACATCCATAAGATGCATATCAAGTTTCTCATTAGTTGCCGGACTAAGGAGATAACGAAAAGTAATTGCATCCACCACAGGAGAATAAGTGACCTCATAATCAATTCCCGGTCTTTGAGAAAAACCTTGTGCAACAAGGCGTGCTTTATATCTCACAATTTCATTTTTTCATTTTCTTTTCCGCACAAATACCCATTTATACCCTACAGGTTTGACATTTTCAGGTGTCCGGATTATGGGTCCAAAAACTTCACGTTTTGCAAGTGAGTTTAATTCTTCTTGAATTGCATCTTTCCATTTCAACCAATCTTTTCTAAGTCTACATTCATCAACAGATGTAGGCTCATTATAATCATTTCCATTCATAACAGTTGATGCTACATTATATACAAAAACACTATCGATAGTTATTTCTTCTCGGTTTAATCGTTTCCCCGTTAAGACATAATTTATTGAGATCTCATCATTCTCTATTTTTCCAGGTATTTTCAGCTTCTTCAGGTACTTGAACCGCTTCCGGATTTCTTTCATTTATTATGTCTCTTGATTCTTCTAGAGTATCAATCTCGGGCTCATTATTAACATTTGTTCCCTTCCTTTTCGACGGATTTTTATCTTTTTGAACCAATTGGTCTACCACGTTTCGACGTGCTATAAACTCATTTGCTATTTCATTTACAGATTTTTCCTATTGGGATTTCAATCCGTATAGGAGCATTTTCAGCCGGTATATGTGACTTAGTCACTCTCTTTAGATCGGTAAATGCATCCGCGATTGATTTGCTATACTTTGCAAGTGTATTATCTTTTGAACTTCGAGTTCACATTGATTTGTACGAGTATCAAGATGTTGCAAAGTATTCCATGTAATATTTTTACCAGTTTTTTTCTTTTTCCCCCCTAATCCCGGGAACATTGATTCATCAAAATGACAATCGGCAAATCGTGCCGTAAAAAGATCTCCAGTCATAGGTTCAAGATATTTTATAATAGAAGGAGAATCAAAACCAACATATATTCCCAATCTTCTTTGAGGTCCCATTTTTGTGCGTTGTGGTGCGGCTATAGGAACATATACCGCACATCCAAAAATTCTAAAATGGGAAATATTTGGCTCCCGACCATAAGCCAATTGTAATGGGGAATATTTATGATAACTTGTTGGTCTAACACGTACAAGTCTTGCTGCATGCAAAATTGCATGTCCCCAGTAGAACAAGTAGTTTAGTTCTCATAAGTATAGGTCTAGCTATCAATTGAAGTCTTTTAATAAATGACTCAACTAACCCATTTTGTGTGTGAACATGAGCTACAGGATGTTCAACACTTATACCAATTGATTGACAATAATCATTGAAAGTTCGAGATGAAAATTCACCAACGATTATCCAGGACGTATTGATTTAATTGTATAATCCTGGAAATTGTGCTCGTAGTCTAATAATTTGAGCAAGTAATCTCGCAAACGCCAAGTTCCGAGTTGATAATAAACTTACATGAGACCATCTACTGGATGCGTCTATTAGAACCATAAAATATCGAAATGGTCCACATGAAGGGTGGCTTGGTCCACATATATCACCCTGAATCCTTTCTAAAAATCTTTGGAGATTCAATTCCAACTTTAACTGGTGATGACTTAATAATCAATTTTCCTTGAGAACAAGCAAGCACAAGAAAATTCTTTTGATTGAAAAATCTTAAGGTTTTTCAATGAGTGCCCATGCGAATTTTCAATAATTTTTCGCATCATACTTGAACCAGGATGGCCCTAACCGATCATGCCAAATAGTAAATGTTTTTGAATCAATAAACTTCGGTTTATTGAATGTATTTCAATTGCATTTATTCTTGTGTAGTACAAACCAGAATAAAACATATTTAATTTTTCCAATACTATTTTCTTACCCGAAACAATGCTTGTAATATGAAGGTACTCATCATTTCCTTCATTTATAGTCTCCACATGATATCCGTTAAGACGAATATCTTTAAAACTTAACAAATTTCTTTGAGACTTTGATGAGAATAAAGCATTGTTTATATTCAACTTTGTTTCATTGGGTAACATTAGAATTGCTCTTCCGGAGCCTTCAATTATTCTTGTACTACCCGAAATTGTAGTAACATATGCATCACTCATCTTTAGTGCAATGAAATATTTTTTATTTTGAAGAATAGTATGAGTAGTTGCACTATCAGCAAGACATATATCTTCATCCATATTCTTCAAAAAAATGTAAAAAATAAAAATATTATAATTAAAGAATAAGAAGATAAATGAAAACACAAGGAATAATAATAATAATAACAATATCAAAATCATGAAGCAAAATCATTTGTTTATTTCTAAACCAACAACCCCTTCTTTTTCATTACACATTGTATGTCTCTAATAAGTATAATACATGTTACTTTAGATTCTTTTAGTCTCTAATAAATATAATACATGTGACTTTAAATTCTTTTAGTCTCTAATAAATATAATACATGTTACTTTAAATTCTTTTAGTCTCTAATAAATATAATACATGTTACTTTAAATTCTTTTAATCTCTAATAAATATAATACATATGACTTTAAATTCTTTTAGTCTCTAATAAATATAATACATGTTACTTTAAATTTTTTTAAGAGCAAGTTGTATATATATTAAGTATATATATGTTATTCATGTTATATTTTGGACTATGTGAAATTAAAAAAATGAACAAAAGTACAACTCATGAAAAATAACAACAATTATTCTTGAAAACGAAATAACAATACTTGAAAACCCTGAATAACAAGTCTTGAAAACTAAACAACAATTATTCTTGAAATGTAAACAACAATACTTGAAAAACAATGTAAACAACAATACTTGAAAAACAAATCATACTAGGCCAAACGGATTTACGTATTCTCCGTCACTCGGAAATATCAATATTTTATTGCGGATCAAAAAAATCGACACATCTAAGTGTGTAGTATCGATAGGATCATTGTCAAGATCATCAAAGAAACTTGCAAAATTTGTTTCCACACCTTTTCCCTTTTCTTGCAATGAAGCTTGATAAAGATCAATAAGGTGTTTTGCGGTACGACAAGTTCTTGACCAATGTCCTTTCATCCCGCAACGAAAACATGAAGTTTCATAATTTTTAACAAATTTTTTATGTCCACTTGTGTCTACTTGTTTGTCCTCTTTATTATTCCATTTTTGATGGAAAGTAGACACATATTTATTATTACGACCACGTCCACGGCACCTCGTCCACGGGCTAACCACGACCTCGTCCTCTTCCATTATTATTCATCATAGTCACATTCACTTCGGGAATGGAACAGAGCGATGGGGCGACGTGTTTTATGATTTTTTAACAATAACTCGTTATTTTGTTCAGCCACAAGAAGGCATGAGATTAACTGTGAGTATTTTGTAAAACCTTTTTCTCGATATTGCTGCTGCAGGAGCACATTCGAGGCATGAAAAGTAGAGAAAGTTTTCTCTAACATATCATTGTCATTTACATCTTCTCCACATAATTTTAGTTTAGAACTTATACGGAACATAGCGGAGTTATACTCACTAACAGATTTAAAATCTTGCAAACGCAAGTGCAACCATTCATAACGAGCCTTTGGAAGAATAACAGTTTTTTGGTGGTCATACCTTTCCTTTAGATTTTTCCAAAGAACAAGTGGATCTTTTATCGTTAGGTATTCGGACTTTAGTCCTTCATGAAGATGGTGACGAAGGAATATCATCGCTTTGGCGCGATTTTGCATTGATGCAATATTTCCTTCTGTTATGGTGTCTCCAAGACCCATAGCATCAAGATGAATTTCAGCATCTAGTATCCATGACAAATAATTCTTTCCAGAAATATCAAGAGCAACAAATTCGAGTTTTGAGAGATTCGACATGATAGAGAATAACGTACCTTGATAGAAAATATCACAAAACAATTCTCTCCCGAAAAGCAAACTCGTGCTGATAACGTGTTGTAAAATTACTATAATTATAACATAATAAGATAAGAACAATATGAATCAAAATAACAATCAAACTTGTATATTTCTTGTTGTTCTCAAAACATACAAAACTACCTTCTATTTATAGGGATAACATATATGTAACATATATACACATATACATACAAGTTATGTATATATATATATATATATATAACTTTCCATTATTCATATGAAGATAGTGGAGTTGGTGGAATCTTTAAAGCAATGGACATTAGAGGTTATGAAGATAGTGGTGGTAGTGAAAGTAGTGGAAGTAGGGACATACAAATATTCATAAAAGGTCACTATATTTTATTTTTGATCAATACGAGTTCTTATATTTTTTATAACTTGAATAGTTGAGTCCCCATATTTAATTTTTAACTTCTTTAATACTCAAATTAGTTTTATTTGGACAAAGTAATCTTAAATTACTTTTCATTTGTATGAATTTATCTTCATATTACTTTAATAAAAATAATTTAAGTATATCTGTGATACCCAGCCCTAAAATAAGGGTAAAAAGGGAATTTACGAGATATTATTATTATTATTATTATTAGTATTAAATAAGTGAGTATTATTTATAAAATGGGGAAAAAGGGAAACTTTCAAAAACCTAAGTCTTTTCGGTCTCACGTCTGACGCTGTGTAGGTGGCGGTGGCGAAGGAAACGTGAATCGGAGAGAGCAGTCTGTAGATTTCCGATCGTCGGGAATAAACGGGTAAGTTAGGTTTCGTTTTACCGAATTAAATTAGGTTATGGATTATCTTAGATTTAAGAGTTTATTTGATTAATTTAGGTTGGATTCAAAGGTTGCTTTGGTGATTTCGATTTCTCTCTAGTGCAATTTAGAGGTGAGTAAACGGATACGTTTTTAAAAGAATTATTTTTTTTTTTTTTCGAATAATGTTATTATATAAGTTTTCAATATTCTTATTTTCATAGATTTTCTCTATTTGTTGTTTTATTAAGCATACGACAATTTTCTGGTTGTCAGATCCAATTTGCTTTCTTAATTATCCTTGGATTTAAAAGTTTTGGGAGGAAATATTATTGTAAAAATTTTGCAGAAACTTTAATTTTCAGAATTTTGCAGAAACATTAGTTTTCTAAACGTTTCTAATGGTTGGAAAAGTTGTTGTATTTTTATGAGTATTTATTTGAAAATAAACCTAGAAATTTCGGATGATAAAGAATGTTTTTTTTTTTTTTTATTTAATTGTTGGTTTTAAAAGTTTTGAAAGGAGAATTTTAAAAAGTATGGATTTTGTAGAAACTTGGTTTCTGCTCGTTTTTAGTTTTCCTGGAAAACTTATTTTATATTATTATTTTATTTATTTAGATTAAAATTTGTTTTGGATGATTTCAAAGTAACAGTAAAGATTTCAGAACGGGAAATTCTTGTTTGCTGATTCTGAAATCCTTCATTTTTCTTATTATTATTAATGTTATTAGTTTCTGGAATTTTTTTTTAAAAAATTTTATATTATTATTATTAAATTTTATCCTGATTTACTCTCTTTAATTTATTAAAATTAGATTTTGAATCACTTTGAATTCTTCAGATTTCCATTTTATCTTTTTATTGTCTTGTTGAGAAGATTATCAAAATCTTAGTTTTATATATAAATATTTACACTACTGGAACTTTTGGTTATTATTTCTTTAATTTAGTTATTTAAGCTTGTTCTAAGAAAGAATATGTATAAGTTTTGGCTCAAGTTTGTTAGGAATAGTTGGGGGAATATGTTCCAAACTATAAGTTCCGAAATCATTGAGCATGGTGAAAAAGCTCTATTATTATAAGTTTTGGCATTCCTACAGCTAGGATCGATATCGATTAAAACCAACTAATGACTACTTACTTGAGCCTCATAAAAAGAAAATGGAATTGAATTGGATTCCTTTTTGTTCTCTTATGTTCTGTTGAGTAAAGTTATGTGTAATAAGTGTGTTGATTCTTCTATTGAGAGTTATATTTGAATCTGAATTTTATCATACTCTTGATATTTTTGAGACTATTTTGAGATTTGACTGGCTTCACGATTTAAAAGTTCCGTTCGTTTTAAATTATGTTCCGTTTATTCACTGGGCTTTTAGCTCATACCCCTCCCTCTTATATCCCTTTTTGCGGATACTAGTGATGAAGAATAAGAAGCTATGTGAGGACTTGAGTTATGATAAATGAACTTTTATTTACATGTTTTTTTGTTTAGTTGGAGTTGAAAACTTTATTTGGATTTAGTTTTGTTTTACTAATAATTGGGGTTGCATCCCTAAACTCGTTATTCGTAGTTGGAGTAAATACATTGACAATTGGAATTATTTTAGGAGTATTTATTTGAGAATATGGATTTCAATTATTTGGTTGATATATTCTTGTGGAAAATATTATGTTTAGCTGTTAAGAGACTTTATGTTTTCGAGGGAAACATTGAGGGTATGGTCGTGTTATAACTCAGATTCAGGGCGTGACAATATCAATTAATTATACAAAAATAATTTGTCGATTAAAAGAGTTTTTAAGTAAAATTTAGAAATCCAATTGTTGTCCAAGCAATTAAAAAGTATAAGACCTAATTATTTTAAAAATATATATATATATATATATATATTATTTATCTAAACTAAAATAATTTAGAGAATTGATAATATCAATATTTTGACAACAAACAATTATCCCCTCATTGGTTTTTTTTTTTTTTTAAGTTTAACTTTCTAGAATTGGATATTCACTTTGGATCTTGACTAATATAAAATTAAGGGCTCCGTACCTCTTTTTTAAAAAGTTTTCGATGATAACATTTATTTCTTTATACCCAAAGGTTTGAAGTCCAAATATTACTCAAATGAAGGAAAGTAGATTCTTGATTTCCTTTGGAGCTACAAGTAATATAGTCCAGCCCATCTAACAACTAAATATGGGTTCAAATGTAATTCTTTCATTTTATGGACCGAGTATTTCCTGTAATGTATACTCTCAGCCATTTTAATATGTATTTCTCCCTTTTCAATGAGAATTAGCTTCTCTTTTATTCAAGGAAAATAATAATAATAAAAAAATAAAAAGGATCCAAGCAGGACTTGAAATTGGATTATAAAATTCTATTCCACAATTATTTAAGATTGAATTTAAGAAAATTTTTAAAATCAAATTTATTATTTTCTTAGTAAAGTCGAGATCTACATATATAATCTTCACCAAGTCATGATTTTAGTTGATCTAATAGAATTATTATTATTATTTAATATCAAAGATATAAGTGAATTAGTTTCAAATGGAATTCATAGTTTTTTAAAATTTTGGTTTGAATTTTACTAAGAAACTTATTATGTTAAAACAAAAATGAGTTTAAATAGAGATATAACTCAAACTACTCATAGTTGAAATTTATTTAACACACTTCGTGTTATATTAAAGAATATATATATAATATTTGGTCTTTTTTAAGTGTTTTTTTTTAGTTTATGCGTGATTCAAAATCATAACTTTTTGATATTTATCTATTAAAATTAAACTCCTTTAATATTATATATAAAATAATAATAATAATAACAACATAATAAATAAATGTAGGAAATACGTATTTGGTGTGCTTTGGCAGCCATATTAAGGATTTTGGTGGAACTGTTCCCCCCGAAAGTTGGAACTAAAAAAATGATTAATCTTAAAAGTACAAAGTTAGGTGCATTAAATTCTTGTCTTTTCTCCCAACTAATAAATTAAAGGACAAATCTACTAATTAATTTATTCTGTAAATTTTGTCTTTTTTCCTAAAGTAAAATTAGGAGCTCCACATCAATATATGTCGGTTTAAATGAAAAGAGATTGATTTTCTATCCGTAAATTCTCAAGTTTTGCCTATAGAGAGATAGATGTATGGAGAGTTTCCCCCTAATAAGAATTCAATGCAACTCAAATTTGGTTTAGTTGAGATTCAAAATAATTATCGAACACGGATAAATTACTAAAACTAAAATTAAATACCATACTTAGTATAACTATAAATAAATAGTGATTTCAAAATATATTTGTACTTTTAAAAAATAAAAGTTTGGAAGATAACAAATATTAGATATTTTAGTGTTTAAATAGATGAAATTCTTATTTGATAAATCGAAATTCTTATATTTTATCTTTCGACAATATTAAGTTTTGTATTTTTTATCGTTTAGACAATTTTATCCTTATATATAAATATATTTTATTTTTTAAAAATTTAAATTAGTTTTATTTGAAAAAATTATTTTTTATTTTTATTTTTATGAGTAAGTGCTTATATTATTTTTATTATTTTTCATTACTATCATTACATAATCGAGTTCATCTTCCACAATAATTATATAAATCTTAAATTATTATTAATTTATCACATAAAAAATAAAATTTAATATAAAAATTAATGTGTCTTTTAGTTGAAAAGATTAATATAATCTTTATTTATTTATTTATTGATTTTTTTTTCAATAATAAGTAATTAATATGAATTGTAAAATATAAAAAACATATTAATTTCCTAATACCAATAAATATGTAAATGTGATGAGGGTTTCCTAATGGATCCTTATTTTAACTAAAATGGGTGAACTAAAACGAAACCTTAGTTTTAGGAAATTCAGAATCAACATTAATTAAGGGTAATATAATCTCTGAGATAATAATGTTTAATGAAAGCCTTCTTACGTAATTGTAGTATAATCGCAAGTTCCAGCTTTGGTCAACTGATTTTGCAGTTTCCTTTTTAAAATAAATAAATAAAAAGTGGTCCACGGGATTGTAATCTCCGACAAAAGCAACCATTCTACGGGCCACAGCTCAGCTTTGGACAACACACAAAACTTCACACAGAAATTATGGCGATGTGGCCCACGCGCCCAATTTCACCCGACTCGAATTTCCTTTTCTTTTATTTATTTTAAATATATATAAATACTTAAATTTTTTTTTTCATAAAACTTAATAACCTAATCCTTATATATTATTTAAAAAATTGAATTTTAAAAATACTTATAAAGGTAAAAAGTATGTACTATATGTCTTCATATACAAAACATTAACCTAAAATTATGGTCAGACAAAATATTTTAACTTAAAAAATTTATGTAGGTTGGATATAATTTAATATAAAAGTAACAAAATTAAAAAATAAATACAATAAATATACTATCTAAATGTTCAATATTTGAACTATCAATCACAAAACTCAACTGAATAGCTAGTTCAATTTTATTTTCTTCCACAACTTAATTCACCTGGACGTATCAAAACTTTCATAGTATTGCTAAAAATAAGACAAAAATTTGAACAAAGAGTCCATATCTAGATATCAATGGATAACTAATCATTTGAGATGTGAAAGTTAACAAGAAAAACTAAAGAAGTAGAGAAGAATAAATTTTTAAAAAAAAAAACAACAGAAACACAAAGAAAGAAGAAAAAGACAAAATAATAATAATAATAATAATAAAAGTGAAAAAAGAGAGAAAGATGATAGAGAAAATTGATCTTCGACCAATAGAGAACTCTAGTCGAAGTTAAAACTCTCCCTTGGCTGGGAGATGAAACCTAGAGCTAGAGGGCGGTGACATTGGAGAAGGAGAGGAAAATTTTTTAGGTTTTATAGAGAAAAAAAGTTAGTTTGGAATATCAGATACAAACTTATCACATATGTATACTATTGAGAGTATTATGTTGGATGACTTATAAAGAGATCACTCTCTATGGATGAAATTGTAAGTGATCATTATCATAGTTGATATTGTGGAATTTTAACTTGGATTCCTTCATAGTTTCTCATATGATAAATAATTTATTTTTGAAATATTTCAATATTAGTTATACTAATTGATTATACAATAGTATATTTGGATATTAAATATGTTATTAAGAGACTATATGATAGTATGGTTATATGTTATTATAGACTATAGTTCAATATTCTACTATAATTGCAAAAAAATATCATTTGTTTTTCAAGGTTAACATAATAATAACTCTCACACATGCACTTGTGGTAGAGAGAATGGAATAATAGAGAATACAATTGCCCAAAAACTTCAAGGAGTTTTTAAAATATGTCTAAGATGAATTATCTTTTGTTTTTCAAATAACTCTTAAAGTAGTTTAAAAAATTTGATCTTTTTGGGAATATCTTTTTTAAGTTTGACTGTTCAAAGACATAATCTAACCCGTTATATAGTTTCGGACTATAACACGACTAAAATTAGTCATGTAAACGACACATAGGTTGAATCTTTTAGAAAATAAAGATTTGATTTTGATAGAAAGATAACTTTGATAATTTTTTATTATCAACTTTAAGGTTTGTCCCGCAAGGGATGGCCGAGTTGGTGGAGTAGGCTGCTGGTGACTGCAAGGTCCCCGGTTCAAATCCTACCAACGCCTTCTTGGTTGAGTCTATTACACAGGGTTTATCCAGTGTAGTTTACCTGGCCGACGTGGTTTGCAGGCTATTGCGCTATGCCCGAGGGTTTACTCGGAGCGCACTCGACGAGTAGCGACTGCGAGTTCCCCCGTCAACAAAAAAAAAAAAAAACTTTAAGGTTCAAATACGGATAAAAAAAACAAATACAGATAAAAATAAAATGAAAAGTATGACCAAAATTATGAATAGCATGAGCAATTAACACTTTTTACTCTCTTCTTAATGAAAATTTTTTAACATGGATGCTCTTGAAGTATTCATTGAATAATTAGATGAAAAAATAGAAATTGTAAGGTTTAATTTGAGGTGGTGAATATAATAAAAAATATAATGAATCAAGAACAATGTCTAGGTCCATTCACATAGTTCCTTGAAATGCATGACATGTGTACAATGCACTATGTTTGGCACACCTCAACAAAATAGTATAGCATAAAAGTGAAAAAGACATTAATAAAAATGGTAGAGACGTTAATGTCATGTTAAAAAGACTCCGAGTTAGACCCTCACTCTCGAGTAAGAATTGAATTATGCGAGCCCTTCGCAGACCGAGTCCGGATTAGTCTCACCAAATAAAGTGGGGACACTGGGCACCCCAAGTGGGTATAAAAAAAAATGGTAGAGAGAATTTGATGCATGAATTTTTATTACTTACAACTTTATGAATAGATGCACCGAAAATTATTGTTTACGTATTCACTAAATAGAATATTTAGAAACTTATCATTTTGTCAAAAAAATCTAAAAGAGTCAGAATATAAAGGGATATTAAAGAACAAGTATGGTTATAAGACAATATGAAACAATTTAAAATTATATTTGTGAAAAAAGTTATATATACTCAAAAGAGTATGACATTGATTATAGAGAGAGTTGTTCAATAATTTAAAAGAAAGATTAATTGAAAATAAATATGATTTTCTAATAATTCAATTTAATTTTAATTTACATTAAATAGATGTTAAAATTTTCTTTCTAAATGGAATCTTGAAGAGTAAGTTTACATTGTTTAGCATAAAGGTTCTTTTCATAGAAGAAAAAGAAAAAAATAAAGTGAAAACTTAAAATGTTATGAATAATTATTGATTTTGATATATTAATTTTAATAATATCGTAATATATATATATATATATATATATATATATATATATATATATTTTAAAAAAGAGTTAACCACTTTCATTCAAGCTATAAAAAAACAGTACATATTAATTCGGAAGTGTCACTCCTATCAGAGAAGACTGGTGGGGAGAGCCTTTTTAGATGAACATTACCAGTGTGGTTACAAGAAGCGCCCACTTTATATGAGACAAAATATTTGGACTATGAGAATTTTGAAATGAAAGATATTGGAATGGAATCCTATGTGATTGGAAGTTCAATGCTCTTGAATATATATGAAAAAAATCTAAAGAGATTTAATATAAATAATTGTATAAATAATATAAATTCATTTATTTATTTATTTATTGTGTAACATGAATTGAAGATATAATGATGAAACATGTTAGACAATATGATAAGTCCATATAATATTATTTGATTATAAATAAAATATTATTATTATTTTTATAAATATGATTATATGTACAAAAAAAAAATAAAAAAATCAAGACTTCACATATAAGTTGATAACATGACATATCTATAATATATTATAGTTGATAAACTTTCAATGAATTTGAGTTATTGTTCAAATAAAACTTATCCAAAACTACGAAATGAATATGAGTGTTTTTTAACTATTTAGACGGTAAAGTATTAACTCATTCCTTACATATAGTATATATATAAATTATTCAATATTAGAATAAACTTTTACGTTAGTATCATCACGTTTAGATATCGTATAAATACTTTGTGTTAGTATAACCACAATAAAAAAATAGTATAAACATTATATAATAGTATTATTTCATGTTGAAATAGTATAAACAAATGGACGATATTATGTCCTTCCTAACCGACAAACAAATAATGTATCATAAAACGTTCAATATCGTCCATTTATTTATACTATCTTTGATTCATATGTTGTCGATAGCGTGCCATATATATTGAACCCATTACGGGTCAGCCGGGTTATACTACTACGTTATATTTATATTATATCAAAATGTAATAATACTAACATAAAAATTTATATGATAATTCTATTTTAGTTAAATTGTAATCCAAATACAATGTAAATTGATTATAGCACAAAGTTTGACTTCATTCATTGAGAAAGGAAAAAGTAGAACCGGTTTCCTTTTAAAAGTGAGATTTGAAGCAAAGAAATGATGCTCCAAATTGAAGGTGAAGCCCAATCAAACCAAACCACCTCTCCCACAATAGTGTTTAAATATTGGAAGAAGAAAGCAAAAAGAAAAAAAAAAATTCCCGAAAAGGTTTTGAAAAGAAAAGAACCTCACCAAATTTGCTAATATATTTGGTACACGCGTTAAAGGTAGCGCGTCAGCTTCCTTCCCAAAAACTTGCCTTTGTCCATCAGCTCTATCGATTCCTTCCGGGACAACTACTCTTGTTGGATACCTGCACCTGCTTTCCATTTCTTCCTTTGCTTTGCTTCTTCTTTCTTTATTTATTCTTTATTCTCTATCTTTTCTTTCTTTCATTAATCCAAATTCATTATAAATTGTAGTTGTAAAATTTAACTATTATTCGAAAAAAATATTTGTTTCTTGGTCTTTCCTTATATATATATATATATATATATATTAGATAGAAAAAATTGTTACCAAAGTCCTAAGATCCATTTTTTTTAATAAAATTTATAGACAACTCTCCATAAAAAAATAAAATAATCATAATTTTAAAATATATTTTTTATAATTAAATATTAAATATATAATTTTTAGACTTAAAAATAAATAATTTAAAAGAAGAATTTAATAATTTGGCATAGTTAAATATTTTACAAATTTAAAACGCTTTATAAGTTCCTATTTAATAATAACCCATTAAATAAAGATATCTTAGACAACTAATGTTGGAGGCCAAGACATAACAAAAACTTTAAACTTTGTCTTGTCTTTTTTTAATAAATTATATTTTTAAAACTATATAATACAGTAATGATCCAAAGAGAGAAAACAAAATAAATACAACGTAATTAAACACAATGTTTCAACATATAATATAGCCTCTTCATACATACAAGATGCCATATAATTTTAAATGATGGAGTAGTTGAACAGATAAAGTTGAAAATAATAATAAAAATAAATAAATTTCTTATTTTCATAGAGTAAATATTATTTGAAAACTCTCTGCTCATCTTCTTTATTAACAATATTTCTTTTACTTTTAAATTAATATATATATATATTACTAATCATGTTAATATAATTTTAAAAAAATATATATTTTGTGATAGTTTTATTTTTTTAAAAAATATTTATAAAATAAATATTAAATATGAATTATAGTTAAAACATATTAAAGATAAAAATAATTACAAAATATTAATCATGTCAATTTGGTGCAATTTATATTCATATTTTTTACTCGTTAGATAGTCTTATAATATTTTGTTTGAAGAGAAATTAAAATTTAAGGAAAAATGCCAAAGTGGTTGATGGACTTAAATTTGGTAATTTGTCCAAAAATATATATTAATTTAGTAGTAGTATATTTTAGATTGAATTTAAAATACTAAATACAACAACACAAAGAGAAATATATATATATATGAAAATATGGATATAGATATACAATACAAATATTTATATATGAGATATATACAAACACAAACATTACAGAAAGTTCTGATTTTGTTCCCCAAATCTCCCCCCTCCAATCCTCACCTGGTCTGCCTTCCTTAATCCTCTGCTCTTGTATTTTGCTACATATAATTTATATGTAGAAATAGAAATACTTATTAGGAACATAGGAATCCCGCATCTGCATCTTTTGCTTCGTTTTTCTGTACTGCTAAGAATTTGTCCAAGATTTCGAGGTAAAAGCTCTAAAACCCATCAGTTTGTGAAAATTTTCTAATTTTTTCTTCATTTCTTGAGGTAATTTATGATTTTTTTTTGAGGTAGTTAACTTGCAGTATGTTCTAATATTTTCTGGGGGCTCAATTTGGTTTTTGTAGTTTCGCGGAGGAAATGAAAAGCATGGGTTGGGAGGTGATGGTGCTTTGATGTTGTTTTGATGTGAAAATTAGGGCCTTCTGTGGTTTAAGAAAGGTTGAAGCTTTTGCTGGCAACTGGGTATTGGGTTTTGAGGTAAATTGGGATGGGGAATAAGTTGGGGAGGAGGAGGCAAGTAGTGGATGAGAAGTATACCAGGCCTCAGGGACTGTATCAACACAAGGATGTGGATCACAAGAAGCTCAGGAAGCTTATTCTTGATTCCAAGCTGGCACCTTGTTACCCAGGAGATGATGAATGTGGTGGCTGTGATCTTGAGGAATGCCCCATTTGCTTCTTGGTCTGTATCAAAAAATAATTTTTTTTTGTTATTTATTTATTCTGCTATGTTAATTGAATTCCTTGATTTTGTTTCCAGGTATAATATAGTTTGTTTTGCAAGTTTTCGGCAGGAAAAGGAGATGAATAACTGTTTAATTGTGAAATTTTGATATCTTTGTTGCATCAAGTCTCTTACTTGGGTCTATATTTATATGCCATTAACTCATACTGCAAAAAAATAATGTGGGTCATTGAAACATTCTCTTTATGTGATTAAAAAGTACTGTGTGTATGCCCGTTTATTTGTTTTTGACCAGTTTAAGGTAGTCAATATTCATTCTGTCCAACGCTAAGATGATTAACCATGGACTTCAGAAACTATCTGTGGAATCCTCCCCACAAACCAGCCAAATAATTAAAAGGAAGCCGGTTGGAAGAACAAAAAATTAGTTCATCATCTTTTCTTTATTTTTCTTTTTTGCCTTTTATCTGAAGAAAAGTCTATCCATAAGATGAAATTTTGTTTCATTTGTCCCTCATTATTCAGCTCCTCTTGTTTCTGCCAATGGTTATAACTGCATGCATTTTTGGCCCTTTATTTTGGAGCTCTGAAGATATTGTTGCAGCAATATCCGTAGGTTCCATCTTACATCTTTTAATTTTAGAATTGTTTTTTGAATAATTTTCAGTATTATCCAAGTCTCAATCGTTCAAGATGTTGCACGAAAGGCATTTGCACAGGTACAATGTTATAGCTCTGCTTTTTTGGTTGTTGTTTTCAGAAATTTCAATTATTACATTTTTCAATTATAGCTGCTCTTGTTATCTTGATTATATGTTTGTTTTCTTGCAACAGAGTGTTTCTTGCAAATGAAGACCCCTAATTCTACTCGACCGACACAGTATCCTTCGTATGCTTAGTTATTGCTCTTTATATAAAATATGTTTGCCATAGTGAATTGTTGATTTGTTACAATTTCACCACTAGTATCAAGTTTTACATAATTTGGCCAATCAAATCTGATCCAGACTGCTCTTCCACTGTAATTGACAAGTTTTAGCTCCTTTTGTCATACCTTAGTGCATGAAAGGTGGTTATATGCTGGTATTACTTAACCTCTTCAGGTGTCCTTTCTGTAAAACTTCAAATTATGCTGTGGAGTATCGAGGTGTAAAGACAAAGGAGGAGAAGGGCTTAGAACAAATTGTATGGCCCTTTTTGATTCACTGTTAATTTTTCTCTTACTTTCTTTAGCTATTCCAACTCTAATCAGGAACATATTTCACATTCTGGCATTTTATTATTGCTTTAGGAGGAACAACGAGTAATAGAAGCCAAAATTAGGATGAGACAGCAGGAAATGCAAGATGAAGAAGAGAGGAACCTGAAACGCCAAGAGGTTAGTTCCTCAAACAGTATAACAGTGCCAGCTTCACCTTACCTCTGTTCAACAGCAGGTATGTTAACCAAGCCTTGTGGTTGAAACAGCTTGTTCAGTTCTGTCCTTGGGTTATGTAACTTGTCTTCCTTTCTGTCAGCAGCTCCATCTTTTACTTCTGCTGTAGAAGGTGAGGAAATTGCTGTTTCTGAGGATCCTTGTACCCCTCCAATAACGAGGCATCCTCTTCGTGCAAGGCAGAATAGGTAGAAATATTCTTGCATGTTCTTAATGTTGATTTTGTGTGTAAATTTTCATGGTCCATCCCCGTTCCCTCCAGAGATATTAAGAAACACTTCCTGAAGCCGTAATTACTTTTCTGGAGTAGTGGCAAATACCATCTTATGCTTTTAGCTTTTTCAAAAACCTTCTGAAATAGTGATTGGTGAACAAGGTTTATGAGAGATAATTTTGCAATCTTATTGTAAAACATTTTATAAGCTAAAACTTCTGCATAGAAGCATCCACAGAGTAAATTTCAATAAAAGGTTTTTGGCTCACGTGAAAGTAAATTGAAAAGAGAAAAATTTAGATGAAAACATCTCAAAACAAATATTTGCTCAAGGTACAAGCAACTTATTTTAAGCAATGAAAAGGCTTTTAGATATGACATTAGAATCTTATTTCCTTTATGATACTTCTTGTAGGATTGCTATTTCCAGATTATTTATATGGAGATGGGATCTAAAATTTAAGACATGACACTTATTGTAAGCAATGAACAGGCTTTTAGATATGACACTAACATCTTACTTCCTATCTGATACTTGTTGTATGATTGCTATTTCCTGATTGTTTATATTGAGATGGGCTGTAAAATTTTCTCTTTTGTCACAAATTCCTTGGTGGTCCTTCTGCTTTTGCACATTTTCTATTTATCTTTATCTTGAATCTTGTTTCTTAAATCCTTGGCATTTTCTTCCAATATAGGTGAGATGAGAATCATGTCCAAGTTTGTTAAATCAGGTTAATAAAATCTGCAACTATAATAATTTGAATACACCCTTGTAGATTTCTACATTCTATCTTAAGCGTTTATGGGCACCCAGTGTTTATGTCAGCTGGTTTGCTGCGATGCTATTCTCAGTGTGTGATTGGAGGGATGGTCCTTATTGCTCTAGTTTCATGCATTAGTTGAACTAGTTGAAGAAGAGCTTTCATTATGAGTGATACGATGAATTTGATTGAAAAGTTCAATAGAAAAAAAATATTTTTCTTGTTAATGTTGTTTGTGTAGGTTAAAAGAAACTAGAAATATAAGAGAGTTTAGTGGAGAGAAAATGAATGCTTCAAATGATTAATCCAAAAATAAATGGTTTGTTTTAAACTGAAAGTTCTATGTTGTTACGTCTTTATCCTTTTCTTGGTTTCTCATAGTTATAACATCAAACAAGGTGGAGTTTGAATGTGTATAAATTATGATTTGTCATTGTTAGTCTTTTACGCTGCACACTGAAGAGAAAGCTTGACTATTGAGATAAGGTATAGACCACGGGTGGGGATTATCAATTATTTATTTTTTGATTCTTTTCCCGAGCTATCTCTCCTTGACTGCATTTACTATTTTGACTTTTTAATGCTATGGGATGGAAGTTGGTGATTGGATGGGTGTGGTGTAGGTGCTAGAGATAAACTTGGTGGTCATGGTGGCTTAATTCCCTGATAGTTTTAGGCAAAGAATTTGTAGATTACGGTAGTAGACCAAAATTGCAGGAACGTTATACATATGTTTCTTTGCTACTGTTATTTGTGTCTTAACTACAGGATAAATGCATTGATTTGAGAATGGTGATAGGCGATATTTCATTTGTTTTCTACTTGCAACAATTCTAAATTACTCTATAGTGCCTTTGCTGTTCTTATTTCCATTGAGCTGTCTTTGGTTCTAGTTTTAGATTTATCGTTGAAACATGCAGCTTCCTATCTGTTTTGCTGCATGGTTGATGATCATCCTTACTTTTGGTAACCTTATGGTATGTGCTTGTTGAGATTTACTTACTCCATTTGCTGAATTTGAACAAAAAACTCGATGTTATTTTGTATAATTCAAGTGATATTACTGCTTAAATCTAGGCAGTAGTTGGACAGAATTTGAGTTTCTGAGTTTTATGTTTATGTTTATGTTTATAAAATTTATTTAGAAGACGCCTATTCTTTGATAAATTCTTTGCGATTTCATTCAGATGGTTTATGTAGCATCTGCAAATTCTTTGTCCTCATCTTGCATTCTAAATGCAGGGATGACGAATTTGATCTTGATCTTGAGGACATAATGGTTATGGAAGCAATTTGGCTGTCCATTCAGGTAATTTCTGTGTGCAATTTAGTAATGATAAATAATGGAAATTTTCATCTCTACTTTGCATGGTTAGCATTCCCTAAAACTATAAATAGTTGCTAAGCTTTACCACTTATTATAAAAAACAAAGCAATGTCTTTGTCTCTAAAGAATCAGTTGGAACACAAAACACAGACTCATTATTTCTATGCTAAAAGAGATTTCTTTGTTCTCTTTTAACCCAAAATCGTTATTAGCCTTGAATTAGAAGGAACCAGATATGCTACTTGAAACATTTTTATCACTGTTTCAGAATATCATAATGCCGTTTTTGACGTTTTCTGTGTTTAAAATCTGAAGCCTATATAAAAGAATGTTTACTCTTTATATGGTGTTGTTCTTCAACATGTTTGCCAATAACGTTGTTACATTGAGCTTTAAATGGTGCAGCATGTATTTATTTTATTAATTGATTTGGTGATATAGGAGAATGGCAGGCAGCAAAGTCCAGCCTACAGAGAAACATCTCCTTCAGATGAATATATGGCTGAAAATCAATCCATATCAGCAGTTATTGGTCCAGTTGCAGGATCCTCCTCCTCCTCATCCCCTTCTGGTGGTCTTGCTTGTGCAATTGCAGCACTAGCTGAACGTCAGCAAATGGGCGGAGAATCCTCCAGTAACCCCAGCACGTCTGAGTATGACATGCTAAGTGGATGTAATAACAGATATCCGAGCATGGAGGAGCAAGAATCAGAGAATTTCCATCCTCCAGGCAATTCACCGGAGGAGGAGGCATCATCACCTAATAGTAATATTCAGTTGTCAAGAATGACTGAAGGTAACAGAGAATGGGCGGATAATAGATCAGAGATGGCGGACGTTGGCTCTGATGGAGCTGAGGAGGAGGATGTTATCGCTTCATCTTCACAAGATGAACCTAATAGAGTTTTCCAACCTATGGCTGCTGGTCAAATTGTTCCTGAGAGTTTTGAGGAGCAGATGATGCTGGCTATGGCTGTTTCATTGGCTGAGGCTCGGGCTAGGACAAGTTCTCCAGGGGTTGCATGGCATTAGTTTTAGGATTTCCCGAAGATTTCCACTTTGTCTCTCCTCTCTCTCTCTCTCTCTTTACCCGGCCGGGAGTGTCTGCTCCCTGGGAGGAAGAGGGCAGAATCTATCTATCTATCTCTCTTGTTCTTTTTTACTTATATACAAAATTGATGTAAAAGTGGAAACAGAAAATGTCATTCCTGTAAATGGAAGTTATTCATTTTTATCAGACAGTTTTATCTATGTTTGAATTTTGATATCCTGAGTTTTTTCATTGGAGTTGGTGAATTTGTTTTTGCCAAGTAGGTCCGTTTGGTCGTTAAGTTAAACAAATTTCATCAGCTTCATTTTTAATGTGCAAGTTAAAGATCAAAAAAAGTTAAAGATCAAAAAAAGTTAAAGATCAAATTAGTCCATATTTTTTATATTTAGCAATGACAATATTAATAGGTATAATAAAAGAAATTAAAAGTAATAATTTTTAAATTTAATCCCAAAGGTATATAATAATCCGGAATAAAAATGGAAATTATTGTGTAGAAATATTGAAAAGATAAACTAATTCTAAATCCTTTTCGAGTATATACTTTTGACAAATTCAAATGTACGAATAAATAAATGTAAGCAGTCATCAACATATGTAAATTTTTTTTACAAAAAGCTAATCTCAAAGTGATAGAAAATCTCCTATATATAAGGAGGAGATTACTTCATTTTATCCATTATATTATAGGAAATAAAAGTCAACCACATCTACCAAAAAGGACGAATCCATTTTAAAGAGCACAAGCCTCTAATATCTTTAAGAAGAAAATAAATTTTATTTTCTTTTCTGATACTTGAACTTCAGATAATTATAGTGCTAATTTCCTTTCCCCAAGCAAATTTTTCTATTGTTGAAGAGTGAGATAAAGCAGCAGCTTCAGCAGAGGAACACCATCATCTTTTTCTGGAGCAGTCTAAGAAAATGGTTGCTACTCCCTTTCAGTGTGTAGAGAAACCTTCACCATTGGTCATTATCCCAAAACCAAGAGACTAATCCTATACCTTCAAGTAATCAAGAACAAGAAGTACTGCAGCAACAGGTTTTTTGTGTATATAAATTCTACATCAAGGCACAAAAAAGCACCCAAAAACAGGTTTACTGAATTGCCAATTTTGGATCCTGCCAAATTTACACAACAATTTTACCAGCACTGACTGAAATGGGTGAAAAAGAAAATCAAGTTTTAATGAAGCTATACCAGGAAAAACCAAAACAGAAACACAGACTGTGTCATTAACAACATAAAGCATTCTATGCTTATTAACCCAAAGTTTCATGTTTAAAAATCTCTATTCTCAAAAAGGAGGAAAATCAACTAACTCCAGTTGGAGTATGACAAAAATTAATAAGATTTTCCGCAGTGTATCAAGCTTCCAGCGCCCAAGAAAAGACCAAAAATGGCAGCACTCCCCAAGGTGGTTTGTCCAATGTACCTAATTTTCAGAAGCCCGGGAACCTGCATGAAGAGGAGTGTTATTTCTATGATATTGCAAACAATTACCACTAGAAGTTAAATTGGGAAATCCACTCTGGAATAATGTCCTATTTTTGCCCTTTTCTATCTTTGTGGAATGTTGAGTTCATGGCATTTTATTTGGATGTTCGTTTGGAGATTTAAATTACAGTTTCACTCTGAACAATATCAGAATAGATTCAGAACCTCAAAAGAAAATTTTGATATAGATTCAAGAAATCTAACGAAAGTTCTGACTGCTTATGATTAAATATGAAATAACAAAAAGGAAAAGTACAAAAAAGTTTTGGATATAGAGAATGCCAACTTTATTAATACAGACTGGTTGAGTTTATTAATACTTCTGTCATGTACTTTCAATATCATTCACTTAATTGGCGTATCAGATGTTAGCATAAATTAAGCAGTATAAAAGGTTCATACAGCCTGGTCTACATTATCTATCTTTGCAAACAGTGTCTTAAGCTTCACAGATTAGCAGTACCCAGAATATAATAGACTCAGTGATACATTTTGAAAAGAACAAGAGGTCCTTTGTCATTTCACCTATTCTAACTCGAGAGCATATTACTCAAGGCTCAGAGTAACAGTTCAAGTTCTCTATTCCAGAATTTAGGGGCATATGTTTTCCATTGTAGCCAAGATCGAAGTTCATAACAGGAAACAATAATGAAAAAGGACACCCCATGTTCCAATATGAAATAAAAGAAATTATAAGAAATAACTAAATACATTAACAGATACGAGTATGAGTACATAGCTGAATTATGCAAGAAAATGTTTTAGTTTGAAAATAACAAGTAAATTTGAAGAAAAAAAAAATATATAGGTCAGAATATCAACAAATCAGTCACTAGCTGGTTATAGAATGTGAAAGGTAAAATGTTTCATCATTATAGCTTATTATATATACCAAAAGAAGGTTCAGAAGTAACTGAAGCTCAAAGGCACCAAACCTTGGAAGCAATTTCAAATCAATTTCTATTAGATCAACAAAAACACATCATGCCACCAAATACACAGGCTTTTGCCGAAGAATGATTGCAACAATAAAATTCACTAGCTACATGCCAATAGCACTCTTGAATATCACAAGGTCAAATTCTTCAAATACTAAAAACCACAAGTTTCTAATCCCAGAGCAATGCAAGTGATTTAAGGGGTTTTAAGTAAATGTTTTATTATGAACGATTTAGCTTAAATATAATACATATATATATATATAAATAACCTTAAACTATACTAAACCATATTATATTATGCTTAAGAAACTTATCTATATAAAAAATAATAATCTATAATACATTATATTAATGTTAATATACTGTCCATAATATTTGGGGTATTTGAGAGGTCTTCACCTGAGGAATTTTCACAGTTCTCAAAAAATCATGAGTACGCTCAAAGAACACTTTGCATTCTAAACCAAGACCATGAAAGTTCTATTATAGTTCTTTAAGTACTAAATGCCAATGCGAAGTAAAAGTTATTCAAATGAAACGGTAAAAAAGGGAAATTCGAGATAAAAGAATAGCTTCCCACAGAAACATACCTTGAATCTCACAGCCTCATAAGTTCCATAAACGGCACCTGATGAAAAAAATCAAAAGACATCAATGTAAAATCCACACAGAACAAGCACAAAAAATAACTACTGAAATTCTGTTATTCAAAAGTCAATTATTCCCATTTATTTCAAAATCTCAACTAGAAAGTATCTCATAATCAATAAAAGTTCAAAATTAAGAGAAGCAACAACCTAAACTAAAGGAAATCAACGGCGGCACAATTTAAAACTTCAAAAAGAAAAAACAAAAAAGTAAGCTAGGGTTTAAGGGAAGAAGGTAGACAAGAAATCCATACCAACAGCGCCACCAACCGCACCGCCCACAGCAGCTCCGGCCATAACTCTATTTAAACAGCTATCCCTAGCCATGGTCTCAGAGAAAGGGTGCCTGGGTTTTTATCTCTATAGAGAGGGAGAACGGGTATATATCTTTTTACAGAAGAGAACAGGACAATCGGATTAACATACCAAACTCAGTTTATATAAACAATACTGGTGGCGCTACCATGTATGTTAAAAGAAACGACTCCTATACAGAATTAGAGTTATTACCCAATAGGGTAATTTTTCCCAATATATATATATATATGGTTTCTGTTGTAAAACTTTAATATTATTTAATTAATTATTGTAATACGCCGCCTAATTTAGGCAATTAATTTTAGTATTTATTAATTTATTAAGTAAATAATATATATTTTATTCTTGATCTAATTTAACATAATGGAAATATTAGGAGACTTAATTGTAAATAGTTAACAGTTATTTATAACCTAATGTATTCTAATAGTCTGGAATCTCATTAATGAGATAGAAATGAAATAAGGAGGCCTCAAATGAGAAGCAAAAAAAAAAAAAAAAAAAAGGTTAGCTATAAGATCCAGAAGACAGTGGTGACTAGCATGATCAACGATTAAGTCTAAGACGAATGGAAAAGAAACATTATGAAGATGAAGATTATGAGTTTCTGATGTTATTAATAGATACATGTTATCTAGAAAATTGAAATATTTTGAGTTACTTTGATACAATAAAGTATTCTCAAACATTTTATTTATTGAGGACAACACCTCAAAGATTCTAAGCAAAAAAAAAATGTTCCACCTCAATGAAATATTTCTATTGGCATAGCCAAAAATGTTGGGCTCCAATTCTCCCATTGGTTTGGGCCGCCTCCTCACCTAATTTCACATTAGTATGATATTGTCCGCTTTGGGCCTAAGCCCTCAAGGGTTTGTTCTTGAGACTTTCTCAAAAGGTCTTATACTAATGGAGTAGGTGGAACTCCTTATATATTAAACAACTTTTGTCTAATCTTCCAATGTGAGACTTTGGTTGATACCACAACCCCAACAAAAAAGTCACTCAAATATAAATGTAATGACCCTATAAAGTTAAGAACTGAATTTAGTAAATGAGAGTCATTAGCTTTGCATTTATTTATGCCCCCAGCCTTTTAAATTTGGAACAAATGGAAAAATTAATAGCATTAAAATTATTCTAAAATTTATTTTCAAGATCAACTAAACCAGAAGGCCTTTCTCAAAAAAAAAAAAAACTATACCAGAAGGCAATTAAACTGATCATTATTTTATAAAAAATAAAATAACACTTTACTCTAGTCATATATATATATATATATATATATATATATATACTTTATAATTAAAGGATAAAGTGAGTACCCACCACGTGACACATTATTGTCTTCTCACTAATTTCATTATTTCCTACAATAAATATAGTGTAAGAAATCTTAGAATGTGATCAACATTTATTGGTCAAAATGTAAGGAGTTTCGTTCCTTTGTAATGTCTCATAAATTACCAAAGATTGATTTTTTTTTCCCCCTTCTCCTCCTTTGGAATGCGTACACACACATTAGTGAATCAAGAAGATCAAAACATGTCGGAGAGAAGAATAACATACTAGTTTATTTTCAAGAGCTAATGTTTTCTTAGAAAAGTTCTTTTTACTGATTTACATAATGCTCTAAATAATACTTAAAAAAATGCTTCCCATTTTAATTCACTTATCTAAAATATTATAGTTAATATATTTATCAAAATTATTATTTATTTATTTTTTTTAAAAAAAATCAAACTAAACTAAAACCCACTAATACATACATACATACATATATATACAGATATATAATGGCGCTATAACCATCAAGAGTTCGAATTTTTTAGGCATTCTCCCAACAATTATTGTTAGAAATGGTACTTTTGCAAGTAGAACCATTATATATGTACTTAAAATTCTGTGAAAATAAAATTTGAAAAAATAATCACAATTTTAATCCAAGTTTATGATGAAGATACATGATTCTTTACTATAGTATTTGTTAAATCTATTATTATAATAGTATTTAAGGTGCAAGATAAATAATTTTTTTTTTTTTTTTTAAAAAAAGGTATTGAAATTCCTATATAATTTTAGTGTAGATATAAATATACACTTCATAATATATATCCATAATAATGGTTGTTTTTTTTTTTAATACCTACTTGGGGCGCTCAGTGTCCCCACCTTATTTGGTGAGACTAATCCGAGCTCGGCCTATGGAGCGCTCGTAGAGTTCAACTCTTACTCGAGAGTGAGGGTCCGACCCAGAGCTTACCACCCCAGAGAGATTCGAAACATCGACCATCCGCCCTGGATGAAGCATTAGGAGTTCGCACATCAACTCTCTCAAGCTACCGGGTTAGAAGACGTTTGAGAGAGAAATTAGTTTGTAAATGAAGCAATTAAAAAATCATGCATTGATATATCCAAAAGCCCCCATGGGGGTCAAGGGAAAGAGAAGAGTGATGATATAAACAAGAAAATGGGTTTAAAAAAGAGTAGCAAAAACGACAAGAGGAAAAAGTTCAGTGGACTAAAATATTGCCCCCACAACTTCATGGATATACACACACCTCAATTATCAATTATTATAACTTTTGTTTTATTCCTAACCTTTTCATTTATTGTATATTTGATACTTTTATAACAAATTATTATTATTTTTTTACATGGAAAAATACTATTTTAAATATATATATAAAAAAGATCAATAATATTATTAAACTTGAGTTACTTCAATAAAATGTTTAGAATTTTATTTAATAATAACATCTGAACGATGTCATAGATGGAAAAAGTAAAATTATCTAATTAACTGATTATTTTATTTTTGTCTTGTCCAACTTTCAAAATTAATCTTTTGTCAGCTTCCTTGCAGATTCCATAAGCAGTAGAATCACCCAATCCTGTGCATTTTTTGGGTTTTTACACCATACCAACAACAGTACTTAGCCCCACCACCTTTAATTCAAACTTTGAACTTCAAACGTCTCTCTCTCTCTCTCTCTAAAGTTTTACCGCCTGCTGACTTGTGTTTCAAAAAAAGACCCCTCTGTCCTGTCCAATAAGCATGCTTCTTCTGTAAATGCCACTCTTCTTCTGCACCCATAAAGTTAAGGCCTTTTTCCTTCACCTCTTTCTTTAATTTGGGAGCTCCTTTCGTCTTTCTCTCTTGTTCTTGTTCTTCCCCTGCTTTAATATTGGTACTTATACACAAAAAGTAAGTTTTAATTTTGGATGGATATTCTTCTTCATCTTTACAGCACCTTTTACAACGAATCTTGATTCCAGGTTTGGTTGGATACACTCTTCTTCCTTTGTTTTCTCTTGTTTTTTTATCATGAATTCTTTCTTCTTGTTTTCAATGAAGAGATATATTTTAACTGGGATCTCTCTCTCTCTTTCTCTTCAAAATTTGCCTCATTTTTGTTCCTTTCTTTCAAATACGTACTTACTATGCCCTGTTGTCGGATTCCCTGCTTTTTAAGTCATTGAAAATCATCACAGCTTTGATGGCCGAAGTTGGTCGGTGAATTTAAAATGGACTTCACCAATTTTATATATATATATATATATATATATAGTCGCACTGCTTTTGATTGAATCATATGAAGTGGACTCCAAAACATGGCTTTATTCTGTTGAAAAACGAAAAAGGAACTGCTTTTTGATAGAAATGTATGGACTTGCTTAGATGTGTTGTGTCCTATAGTTTGTTTCTTACTTGCTTTTCACAAATTACACCGTTCCGACAGGGTAAAATTCATTTGACTCTGCAACTATTTTTTGCATCCCTGTTCAAGAAACTCCTTGTTGAGTAGGTGGAAATGCCTAGATCAAGGTAAAATTTTCAGGGTTACTAAAAAATATATTTGTTGATTTTCTTCTCTATGTGTCTTGTGTGTTTGGTTTCTTGAATTTGAGGCTATGAACTTTTTTTGATGCAGCGGAACAGAAATGCCTCAAAGAAGGTCTCCAAGAGGTCCTTCTCAACTCAGAACTTCTAGTAGTTCTGATTCGGATCCACTGTCACATCACCATCGTCCAACAACAGACAGAAGTCCCAAGTTGGGAGGGGATCGTCGATCTCCAAGAGGCCCTCAGATTGAACCTGTAAATCAAAAGAAACTTGGAACCCGAATTGCGGACTTGGAGTCTCAGCTTGGACAAGCTCAGGTGGAGCTGAAATGTCTTAAGGATCAGTTAGCCTCAGCTGAAGCAGCAAAAAAAGCAGCTCAGGAACAACTCGAGAAAAAATCCAAGAAAAAACCCCATCCTGCCCCTGTCCCTGTCCCTGTAGAAACCAAGAAAAGCCAGGATTTGAAAAAGAGGGAAAATAGTAGCACTGCTTTTGAAGTTTCTGGAAAGGAGGAGGAGGAGGAGGAAGAGGAGAACCAGAAAGAAACTGATGTTTTTGAAGTTCCAATTGAGATGAAAGCCGCCACTGTAGAGCGTGGTCGGCCTGGAACTGAACTTGAAGAGGCTACAAATGAAGAAGAAGGTGGTGGTGAGCTTAAAACCAAATCAATTGATCCAAAAATGAAACCACCAGAGGCTGAAAAGCTCTCATTTGAGGAGTTAACCATGAAGATGTATGAAATCAGCTCACTGAAAGCCAGATTGGAAGAGAAGGAAAAGGAGGTGGGACTATTGTCTCAAGAGAACTTGAGCCTCCACACACAGCTGAATGATAAGTGCACAGAGATATCAGCAATTCAATCCAAGCTACACGAGACGAATTTGAAGTTGAATCAAGTGACTAAGGAACTAGAAGAGAGTAAAAACAATGCTGTTCTGATTAATGAGAAGCTGGAAGCATCTGAAAAGGGGAAAGAGGAGTTAGAAGCTGAGATTAAGAAGATGAGAGTACAAACAGAGCAATGGAGGAAAGCAGCAGATGCAGCTGCAGCAGTACTTGCCGGAGGTGTGGAAGTGGAAATGAATGGAAGAAGAATATCAGAGAGGTGCGGATCAATGGACAAGCATTTTGACAACCATCACCATCACCACCACCACAACCATGGATACCTTGGTTCTCCAGGATTGCCTGATGACTCTACTGCTGATGTCTATGATGGAACTGTAAAAAGGAAAGGTTCATCAGGTATCAGAATGTTCGGAGACATGTGGAAAAGAAAGGGACAGAAATGAAAGCTTTTTTCATCAATTTTCAGAAACCAGTTATTTTGCTTGCTATCATTTCTGCATATGTATAAGAATCTTTAGTAATGATGCACTGGAGAACTGTGTTGAAAATGACCATATCCCTTTTGGAAATGGGAACTGATATACATTCCATTGCTTTCTTTCATAAAATAGACTTTAATGTTCAAATCAAATTTTCATACATTGAGCAATTCTCCCACACTTATGATGCAACAAGAAGGAATAATAGGCAACAGAACATGCTATCTGTCTTCTCTGCAGAATGTTGCAGCCACTTCTAAGCTCTAATTTAGTATCATTCAAGGCCATGCTCTATTCTCTCACAGCTGATGGAAATTACACGATTAAAAAGGAACAAAAATTTCCATTAAATTGCAATAATATTCTCAGGTTGACAGTTAATCATCATCCCCATCACTGTCATACTGACACAAAGATTGCAAAGGACCATTGCCTTCTTCCTCTCTTGGTTTAGCTTCATTTGACTTTATTTGCTTCTTGCGAACAGATATTGTAATGGACCCGGTCTTAAAAGTTACATTACCATCTCTAGTACTTCCTTCTGCAGATTTATCTGTCAATACATAGCAGGAGTGCAGTGAAGACCCTTGAACAAAAATTTAAAAGGAAATTGCAAGAAAAATTTCTCCAGATACAGATGATTAGATACTAGCACATGAAACTTGAACACACAAAATATTAAACAAAATAGAGAAGCCTGTCTGTCAATGCTAAATGCCAACTGTGTTTGTTGCAACATAAAACTAGGTAAGGAAGTGATGTTGCCTTCTGCTGATTCTCTATGTCCTATGGAAGTTTGTAAAATCACAAATTCCAGTCAAAGCCCAAGCTAGTTCACATGAGATAGGCCACATACTCAAACTCTATGTCTCAAAATCCCTTTCCCATTTGATGCAATCAATTGCCAAAAAGAATAACTCGACATTAAAAGCCCTCCTATGGAATACAAATAAAGAAAACATTGTAGGTGAAATTTAAAAAACTAAATTTCCAACATTTTAGCTAAAATAAGTTAAAATAAGTTAGTCACTTTACAGCTGAGCAAAAGAATTGGCTAAGGATTGTTTGGAACAAGAACAGTTACCCTACTAAACTACCGCTATATGCCCAGGCAGAAGTTTGAGGTTATCTTGGAGACATCTTTCTGACGAGCATATGGGCTCTACAACAATAACCACAAAATTCCCCAGAATCTCCGCAAAACCACTAAATACCCCCATCACACCAACCTACCTCCCAGTTACAGGATATATATATTTCTAGGAGTTATGATGTCAAACATTCATAACTCTCAGAAATACTAAGAACAAAAAGTTAATGTTTAGGTGAAATTGAAGAAAGTAAAGGAAGAATTTAATTGAAGAAAGAATCCAGATTAACTAACCTCGACCAAGAACACTGGCATTTGTCAAAGTATCCGTTGGGTTACTCGGTTCATCTAGCTTTGGCTTCTGCATTCAAAAGGGATCAAATAATGCTCAATCAGTAAAGTTCATGGAACATCCATTCTATAACAGTATAAGATATGACTCCACAAGAATACAAAAATGTGTGCGAATAGTTTTTTCTTCAGAGGACCAAATAAAAAAGCAGTAGACTAACAACTGCATGAGCACTAGGCTCCCCTGCACCTCACACTATGAACATTAACGGTCAAGGGTTCGAGTTACATCGGGATAGAAAAAAATTGATATTTACCTTATCAATATTATATATATATATATAAAAAAAAAAATCAAAATGCAAACAAAATCTAAAATCCAATTCAACCCACCATCCAACAAGGAGCATCATAGAATAGCTCGATTTCATAGATCCAACTCAAGTGGAGTCACATACCAAAGGTTTCAAAACAACAACTACTAGATGATTTTTAATATTAGTTTTATTTTTAATTCCTGATAACAGTTTTGCTTCATTTCTTCTGTTTATCATGGAATACTCAAGATTTAGTTTCTCTACATTAGGATAAACCCTTTTTTTGACTTTTCTTGTTGAACCAACTCAGAATTTCTTGTTCCTCCTGAGTTCAGTACTAATCACAAAGGAACATAAAACCCTAGAAAGCTCCACTGATAGTATATTATGTAAAAGAATATCCAGTGTGTTCTTAACAAGGTTATTATTATTATACTTAGAATTGCATAGAAGGCTCTTGAGATTCAGGTTATTTCCATCTTGCTCATACTTCAATTAAAGATTGTTAATTTATAGAGGATAGCCCAGGAATATTAGTATCACAGAAAGGTAAGGAATTATAGTATCATGAGCTGCTGTACCTTCGAATTAGATGATCGTCCATTAACAGTTTCTAAATCATTATTATCATCATTGTCACTGTCATCATCATCATCATCATCAATCCTTCGAATATATTTTTCCGTTGTTCCCTGAGTCAAAATTTATGACTTGTCATTAAATGTCCTCACCTATCTCCATAAATTGAACACCAAAAAAGGTAACAACAGTATGAATGTCACTCACTTGGAATACTGATCTTATAAGAGCTTCGTCCTCCTCATTCAATTTCCTTTCCTGTAATAAAAAATAACAAACTAAAACTCCATACGAATGGGAAAAGGATAATAACAAAAAAAATAATAATGATAAAATTTTTTTGTGTGCAACTCATTACAGCATAATCGAGAAATGGAAAAACCCACACGGTTCTTCCCAACTACACATGAGGACTCCAAACATTATTTTTTCTTCCTTAATATGCTATCTTCGTGTATTTTCTTCAAGTACATGACTGATTTTGTGCTTTATTCGTGCTAGAGCAGGTTGCTTACCACTAGAAAAGATAATATTCTAAGATTCCTTTAAAACAAATGATTTGGAAAGACAAGGTTTAAGTTTGTTGCCAGCTTCACAATAAACAATCGTCTTCTTTACAATCTTTAATTTAATAGAATTTCAATCATGCAAAGTATAACTTACTTTTCCTGGATGGTGATATAATCTAATGTACTGAACATGATTACAAGTAGCCTTGTTTTAACAAACTTGCACTATCAACTAAAATGCTTGCAAAATCAACTTCACCAAAATAGAAACATTTTAACAAAGGTGAAAAGGAACAAAAGTCAGCAATCAAACAAAATAAACTTCAGAGATACAATTGAATTCTTCTTTGGATATATTTAATTACAAATACAGCCAGAGAAGAATTCTTTGAGGCTATCTTTTTATGGTAGTTTAAGCAATAATTTGCAACATTTCAAAGTAAGCGGCAAAAGAAAAAAATCTGATGCCCCCATGACAACATAGAAAGAATTTCTTGATAATTTCCTTCAATTGAAAGAAATTTAAATACAAACATGCAACATCTTAGTAAAATAGCAACAGGATCTTACCTTCTCCTCTTTAGCCTGTTGCAAGACTTCAAGCATTGCATCAATGTCCACGGTAGCTTGTCTCGACTGAAAAGGAAGATTCCAAAGAAGTCAAAGTTTAGTACCCATATGCTATTTATATGTTAAGTATTCCTTAATAGCATATCAAACGGCTAGGGAAACAAATAATTACCTTCATAGATTTCATTTCATCCAGAGCAGCAAGGATATCCATCTCTCGTTTAGAGTCCAGCGTTCTATTCTCCAATGACTTCATTGCATCACCCATTTCTTCAGCCTCCCTTTTGCCCTTCTCTTTCTCATTTTCCTGTCAATATACATAAAAAACATTCTGAACTGCCACAAGCCATAGATAACTCTAAAATTGAAATATTTATCCTTATAGAAACAATTAGTCACCTCATCTTCAGCACGCCAAGGTTCAAAATTTCTCGTTGCACCAGACTCAACAAGATAGTCAGAGTTCTTTGGATCTGTCTTATAAGTAATCTCCGCAGAACACCTTGTGCATTTGAAATAGAATCTGAATATTTGAATTCCTAAGTAGGTCTGTGAACAGTTCAGCCATAAACTCAACTCAGAAATACAGCACGCTTTAACTGAGTAAAAGAAAGCATATTTAAAATACAAGAATATGTAATCAATTAGAGAATTACAGTGTGTATCCACTCCACATTTTGAATACTAAATGCAAGAAAATACACTGACACACACCTCGCCAACAACATCTTCTTTGCGAGAATTGAACTTAGTCCCTTTGTATATATAGTTTCCACAAGTATTGCATCGGATACTCATCGGAAGCATCATTCTGACCTTCATCTGCTGGTTTTTAGGTTGCCTCCGCCTTGGAATTTTAGAAGGATCAAAATCAGGTGGATAGTACTTATTCAAAACTTTCCTTTCTCCCATTTTTAGTTTTTCTTCTCCTTCGCCTTCTCAGAATAGATTATAAACCTATGAACAAATATCAAACAATTTCAGAAAGATAAGGATTAAAATATAAACATTTGAATTTCACCATAAATTAACATGAAATAGCAATGAGAAAAATCCTCTCAACTGCTGCAATTCATCCACAATCACAGAAACCAACAGTAGGTTATACCATGGTTCGCAATATCGGCCGATTCATATCCGGAACGGACGGAGCCGATTCAAAAACGACACAAATTTTCATCTCGTTACCATATTGTTCCGAGTCAGTCGATATTTACCCAATATCGGCCAAAACGACCAATATTTACTGATATAGCCGAGACGGACCGATTTTTCAATTTACCACAAATATATAAATAAAAACTTCCAACAAATTGATACTTTACAAATTGCAAACAGACACAAGAAAAGAAAAGAAAAAAAATTCTATTTTTGAAAAAAGCTTCACATGAACAGTAAAAAGCTTCTGTGAAAAATGTATGTATATAATATATATTTATATAATATAGATTATATTAGTACTATATTGTATTTAATATTTCGTATCGTCCGATATTTGATCGATATTTCGAGACGAATATGGAACGGTGTCCTCCGATACGGCGAACCATGGGTTATACTGAATTAAAAATTAAAAATGAAAAAGGCAACAAGAGGTGCAACAAGTAAATGTAATACAAAATCCCCATATGGAAAAGCCCTAATGTCAGACAAGCAACAAAGAAAAAAGGAAAACAAATTAATATCAAAACAAAAGTAATTGGAATTGGAAGTATACCTGTTGGGTTTTTGCCTAGAATCTCGTGTTTCCTACTTTCGTGGAAAGATGCCTATCTTAATAGGATTTCTTGAATCTAATATGCTTGAGATTTTGATGGAAGTATCCTACTTTCATGAAGCTAATTTCTTATTTTGATTAGGAGTCAAACATGGAGAAATATCTTCTATTTTGATTAGGACTCAAATTAGGAGTAGTATCTCCTAATTTGATTAGGATTAAAATATGAGGCAATTATGTAGCCCTATACATGTATAGGTCTAGTTTAGAGCTTATGATTGTTTTGTTCTTTCTCAAATCTGTCATAACTCACTTGTCATAACAAACTAGTATCAAAATACATCCGTTATAACAATACCTAACCCTAGCCAATAATGGAGAATCAAAATTCACCGGTGATCAGAGATTAACAGGAAAGAAACAACCGATAGCTTGAACTGAAACTCTAAATGATCTTTTTATTCTGAACTTTCTTCATTCTCTAATTCTTTTTTACATATCCATAACGCTTTTCTGGTTTCTTTTTCTTTACTTTCCCATTCCCATTAATTTGCAGATGGATACATTGTTTAAATAAATAGAAAAGTGTAGGATTAGACAGTATAATGAATTTTGCATTATTGATATAGAAAATTATTACTCAGGAGAAATCCAATTATACAGAAAAAGTTATGTGCGAAGAAAATCGAGCAATTCTTTAACTAGCACCAAGCACCAACATCATATCAATCCCACAAATTTCCACAAACACGAGCTTCATCAATTTGAAATTAATTGCATCTAATTTGGAAATTCAAAACAGAATATAATTCTTAATATCAAGAATTCAAAAAATTCACAAAAAGTTATCCATTGTTTCTACAACAAATAGAAAGACCACAACAATTTACACGCAACAAATGGGTACATAACCCTTAATGTTGTAAAGGGAAACTATAAAATAGTACTGGAAGTTTCTGCGACAGAGTTTCCCAAATTCAACTTAAATATGAAAGCCAACAAAGACGATTTTTTTTTTTTTTTTTTTTTTTCCTAAAAAAAAATAAATTTTGTTTTAAGGAATAGAATGAATAAAAACCCTGACCTGATGGAATTGATTCAAGGCCAGCGTCAGTCAGTCGACGGCAGCGGCGAGTGGAGAGGTGTTAACGACGGCAGGCGCGCGAGCAAGAAAGGTTTCTCTCGTTTTTTTTTCTCCTCTAAATTGAGATAAAAATATAGGGATATCGGTAAATGTGCTACCAGAAAGAAAATAATTTATAGTTAAGTTTTAAATAATTAAGTTACTAATATTATGGTCAAGGAAGCGTATCAAAGACATAATCGAGTTAGGATTTCTCAAATGCCCTCCAAGTGACATGTCGAACAAGTTAAAAATTTGACTTATTTTTTTCACATAAAAAATTTATTAAGAAGGATAATTTTTAATTTTAAAAAATAAAAATTATACTTTACATGATGATAATATTTTAATTTTTTTTACCCAAAACTTTTTTTTTTAAAAAAATCTATTTGTTTTTAAAAATTAAAAAAAAAAATTAATCTCATAGAATCAGATTCTTTTGACTAAAAAAAACAAAACTAGTTTTAAGTTGGTCATAATTTTATCCTAAAAATGAAAACTTTTCTGAATTAAGAATTTAAAATCTAGAGTTTCAAAATTTAAACTTTAATGTTTTAATATTACATTATTATTATTTTAAAAAACTACCAATTAATAATTCTTTAAATTTAAAGACATTTCCTCTCTCTCACTTTTTTTTTTTTTTTTAAAAAAATATATATATAATTTTTGTTAATTGAAAGATAAGTGATTTGATGCTCCAAGAATAGAATATTGTACTCCCCAACAAAGGTACACTCGGAAAATTTCATCCTAAGGCAGTAAAACCTTTTTTTTTTTTTTCCTGGGTGGGTTAAGTAGGAATTTATTTATCGCCCAAATAATCGTTTGGAACTTAAAATAAATAAATAAGGACCAGGGACAAATTTGTTAGGGACTAAATTTTCTAATATATATTACTTTTCACAAAACAAAACCAAAAAAAAAAAAAAAAAAAAAAAAAATCCAAAATTAGGCCAAAGGTAGAAGAAGAGACCCTGGCCATGTTGACTTTGAAGATGAGATAAACCAGAAAAGCTGCAGTGGACTAATAACTAGATCCAACAATAATACATTTAGCAGTTCTAATCCTCAACCAAATGTTGCAATAAGGAAAGTCTTGTAGATGCTCATGAACTTCGCCACAAATGCTGCAAACATTGAATATAATCATCAAAGGCAAAAACAATGAGAAAAGCTGCCATTCAAAACTCAATGCAAGAAATTGGTAATTATAAATTCACATACGTCCTATATAAACCATAATAAGAAACAAATTCCTAAAAAGTTTAACCGCAAACCAAAACGATGTCATATGGGGTATACAAAATGGATGATTACTAGAGAAAAGAAATGAATATCTAGGTTCTCTATGCTAAAGTCATCATGTAACATTGGTTCTACCCAAACTTTCTTGTTTACCCCAACAATCCCTAGTTGTATGTACCAGATTTCCAAATTCGTTTAAAATAGCAGACTTTAATTATGAGTATAAATTTATTCTATAAAGGAACAGAATAGATTTCACGTCAGTGAGAAATATAATTTCACCCATTAACTTGAGGTAGAGGTCTTAAAATACCTTCTAGGTGAAATATTGCCTTCTGCCCCATACACATCCTGTGCTCCTGGTAGGAAGACAGAAAAGGACAAGATAATAATTACGGGATAAAATTTCCAAAGTAACTAGAAAGTAAAGTAGCAAGATGTAATAAAACAGGGAAAAAAGGGGAAAAAACATCCTTAAGCACATCATATGCAGTAAGAAGCAGTTTATCCTGTTACTGCTCCAAAAGATCCATCAAATACTAAGCCCTACTGAAACAGAAACGTAGAAAGCAGCAGCCTAAGGCAGAATCTCTTCTAGAAGTTACTACTCACATGTGCTTGTACAGCACTACAGTTATATTTATGTTCTCCTAAGTACCTTAGTTTTTTTTTTTTTTTTTTTTTTTTTTTTTTTGTTTTAGGACTTCATCTAAATATTTGTTCCTCAATTCTTTATATGTGATCTTTAGGTTATGATTTAAAATATTATTTATGCCAGCTGCTCTTATTTTTAGGATTATTCATCTTCATCATTATTCAACAAAACAGAGTTTTACTCTTTATCACAACAAATTCATCTTTGGCCCTTCCTCTTTAATATTAACATCATTTTTGTACGCCAAATTGGTATCAAAAGCTAAGATTCTAATTATTCCCATGGCTATTCATGGTGGAGCAGCTCTTATGATAAGTTCAAGCCATGAAGCATAGGCAAGTGCAAAAGCTAGGGCAGAAATACAAAGAGGTTGCCGCCATGAATTATTACAAACGCCAATCTAGGAGACAAAGAAACAAGCTAGTCAGTTTAGAAACTTACGTAATATGCAGCCCAGTAAGAAACTTCATACTTTAGCTCAGAATCTAATTTCCTCAACAGTTCTCCTAGGAGTCTCTGAAATTTAAAGAGATTGACCCTTTAGGATAAAAAGATGGTAAACAGAGACATGTCCAGAGGGATTGAACAAAAGAAGAAAAGACCTTTAATATGATTTCTGGTGGAATGCAGTTGCTCAGAAGCTCATATAGTTTACCTCGAACCTGGAACAATCTGAAAAGAAACAATAACCTACCACATAAGGAAAAATGCTGAAATACAGTTATATACCTGAGAAATGAATAACTCCTGAATTGCATAATGGTCAAAAATAAGTGAGAACTAGCAATAACAACAAAAAATATACAACCAATCCACTTGTTAAGCCAGAAAAAAATTGTTTATAATCCTGTCAATTTACAAGGGAAAGAAGATATTTCTGTTTCTGTTGCTGGAAAATCATGCTTGAAACAAGGATAAGTTGGTAATTTGGTAATTTCATATATAAAATATTTTTCTGGTTGGTAAATGGTCTTTAAAGTCTGACTGATTCCCTTTGGCACAAGGTTATCAAGAATAAGTTTGGGACAGAGCAGAATGGATAGGATGCCAGTGATTATGTCATGCATATATGTCCTTCAGCTTGGTCAAAGCATTATGTGGTGTTCTGTTTGTGATCGAAAACACACAAGCAATTACAAGACTGATGCCCTAATTCTGCATCTTAATTCACCAATTAGGGTTTGTACAAATAACACCCTAATTTGCCTCTTTTTATAGGCATAACTAGGGTTAAGGCAATTGTATGTAACGCCAAAACTAACAAAAATTAGGATTTTTCCCCCAATTCTCCTAATAAAACTTGTTATCCATCTCCTTCAAAGAAGGATTCAAACTGTGTCACTGTCCTGGGCCTAATAAATTGGCCCTAACAACTGACTCCACATACTCAAAGTTTACATCAAAATGACAACAGTAATTAGTTATTCACCCAAAAAAAAAAAAAAAAAAAAAAAAAGTAATTAGTTAGGTGAGGTGAAATTCTCACTCCACATACCTGTTTTATCTGTACAATTTTGAAGAAAAATATTTATCTTTTCTGTTGCTGTCACACAAGGAAGTTATAGGAGAATTTGTTCAGTTTAGTGGACGAGAGAAATGGGTGCGTTCTGGTACAGGTCTAGAACTCATGCAGATAAAGATTTGTGGTTTTGGCAAGACAAAGGGGAGAGTATTTTGTGCAATGTACTTCTTTCACAGTTTTTTGGGTTACATGGACCGAAGGAATCAGTGTCACAAACTTAGGATTTTCCTATACCAATTCATGCATCACTTAGACATGCTCGGGAGGTAGAAAAAGCTAAGTAAGTCTTTCATAGTTTTTTACAGCAAATGGAGCAATGAGACAGGTTACAAGAAGGCTAAACAGTATTAGAGCTTTACAACCCTGCAAAGCTTCTCAAGACTCTTCTCAATATGTATCATAATCAATGAGGTCTTGGAGTTGTTTCCTCAGTTTGACCAATTTGGGAGGTAACATACGATAGGGGCATTTGGCTGGAGGCTTGGTACAAGTTCTCAAAGTTGTTGGTCCACTTCCTTTCTTGGGGAAGTTTCTTAGGCAGCTATAGCAGCTGTAGAGGCATGACATCCTTGAAATCACCTAAGACACCTAGTACACAATTGAGCAATGACTATTTTGGCATAGCAAGGAGCTCTAAAAGATTTAAATCCCCTTTTGAATTGCATAGCAGAAATCATATGCGTAGATTTCTCTATGTTTTTCAATGAGACAATGTCTACCTTATTGCTATAAAGAATAAATAAATAACGTGAAGCAACAGAACAAAGAGTAAGGTGTTTACTTGGCAGAAAAATGTCAATACGAACACAAGTTTGAAGAAATCCATGGGCACAATAATGAAGTCTAACTTTTTGCACCATGAGCTGATTTAGATGATCACAACCTTTACAATGCCGATGACAGGTTTTGCTTTGAAGTCCAAAGTCTTATGGTTCTTGAACCACCTACTAATTCAATTCCCAATCATTTAGCTTCCTCCACATCAATAAAGTTATGAGAAGCTCACATGTCTAGCATAAGGTAGGCACACTTCATGATGCCAATCTTGACAACACCATTAGCTGCTATGGCCTCAAAGTAATGATCAAGGCATAAATCTCTTACTTGATACCTCTCCTAACCTCAGTTATCATATCCTTGGCAGCCCTTGTGATCTCTTCATTCTCTTCAATAACATTGTCAAGTTGCTCAGAGAGTTAGGTCATGGTCTCTTTAATAGACAATGTTCATTCAAGAGCCACAAGCTTTCTTCCATAAGAACGATAGGAGATGTCCTCGATTTGGACTTCCAACGTTTAGTTTGAACACAAGATGGTTCATGCTTACAAGTTGATTTAGCTTGGTCATCTAATTCTTGGACAGCAACCACATTTGCTCTCTATTGCCATTGCTAACAACAAAAGGATCGGTACCTAGAACGAAATATTTTCTCTTTATTCCTCTACCACCAGTCACGGACTTAGAATTTCACTACACTAATTCATGCAGCACTTAGACATGCTTGAGAGTAAGAACATACTAAGTAAGCCTTTGAGAGTTTGTAAAAATGGAAATGGAACAATGAGAGAACTTACAAGAAGGATAAGTTGCTAGAGCTCAACTATTTCTAATCATCATTCATTAAGTTTCTCTATGTATCTTGTTGCCTCATCAGATTCTACATAATTCAGTATCCTACTAAAAATTAAAACAATACCATGAAAATTCTTCTCTTCATGTTCACGACTTCATTTTCTTCAAACAATAAGAACAGACCACAAAAACCCACAACAAAATAAGCAATTTCAAAAGAATTCATGCCTGGAAGCAAAATATACTGTAATTCTGGAATGGTAAGAAAGAAATTAAAATTGACATCCATCCAAGCAGAGATATTTGGCCAAACCGTTTAGGACTTTGTTCTTTCATCATGTCTGATGCTATTTCTGAAACATATTCTTCCCAGTCCATAAGAGGGATCACTTGGTTGTGCGTGAAAGGATACCTATGGCAATAAAAGCAGAACAAGCATAAACATCTGGAGCAATCTAACCCAAATAAAAATTAAAATTATTAAAATGGAACATGATAAATGAACTTGAAATAGATTTCCCACATTAATAAGAAATGTTAGGCACTTTTTTCCTTTTTTTTTTTTTTCTTTTTTGGTAGATAGAAATGTTAGGCACTTACTGTTGAACACGGCAGGTTTCAAATAACAATATAGCTCTTCTTAAACTCCTGTTTGACTTTTCAGCTACGCGAGCAGCAAATCCTGGTGGGAGTTTGAGTCCTTCTTTCTTTCCAATGAATTCTAACACTTTTACAATCTACCAAAAAATTAAAAGAAAATGTTATCATGCAAGTCCTAAAGTGTGCATGCATCTATGGTATTCCCAGGAGATAAAGTATTCATGATACTGTATATAGTCTAATCTACAAAAAATAATAATTCCCAGAGACTACTCGAAAATTTATGACATATATAATCATTAGTAATGCACACATTAAGCTTAACTAAATAAATAGGATTTAGTGAAGTGGAATGCTCTAGAAGTTATAATCAATTCTCTGCGTAACAAAATACAAGAATAATCCTAATAAGGTTTAATCATATGCAGTTGGCTAATTTTTAGTACGGTTTACCATTTACATTGTTAAATAAGATGTCTGTAATCATGTAATTGAAATACCTATGAGGAACTTGACAATGAAATTTACAAGGAAAAACAAATTTTTGGCCTTCTTTGTTTGCCAACCATAATAAAGAAGCAAAAATTGGAATCTTACAAACAAATAATCTCCACCAAAAGCTGGAGAATAGTCTATGCCTTAAAAGTATTATTAAATACACTGAAATATGATATCCATGCTCATTTGTTGGAGTTAGTAATCTATAAATAAATTAAAAAAATAGAAAATAACCCCTGTATTTTTATTATAATAAATTTGTAATGTTAAAGGTGTTCCACACTTCTTTTTATGTGATACATCCTAATCACAGGAGTTCTTTGCTCATGGTAGGTCAAGCTTAGGAAAACTAAGAAACTCAAATATCACCAGTTTCTAATTTCACTCATTGTCCTTTATACTAAGATAGTAAAACGCAATCTATGATTGTATCTTGTTATTAAAATGCTTTGAATGTGACATGGAAGTAAATCTATCGAGATTTTATTAGTCAAACCCCAAACACGTCCCACAAAATGTAATAAGACCAGACTTTGATTATCTTGAAAATCAGCTTCACAATAAAAAGCCTAGCCATAGGATATGAATGACAAAAAAAAAAAAGTTTCTATCTTGATCAGTATACAACTGTAGATCCCACTAACCTGGTCATCATCTGGTGAAGATATTCTAATATTTAGGCAACGAGAGCGGACAGCTTCAGTAACCTTTGAAGAACTATTGCAGCACAAAATAAGACGGCAGGACGCACTATATTTCTCCATTGTTCTTCTGAGAGAGTGTTGGGCTTCTCTTGATAATTTTTCAACTTCATTAAGAACCAATACTGAAGACAAGGAAAGAAATGAGAGGTAACAGAAAATAAATCCTGAGAAATTAGAGATTTATCAACACTAAAAGTAAGGTGAACAAGTTTCAAAAGATCACAACCACTTAGGACATACAATATATTTTATCCTTTTCCCTAAGAACTATTTAGAAAGGTAAGCATGACCAATGCATACAACATCTTTTGCTCCAGAAATCCTTTTCCAGTAATCAACAAAAGTGAAACTGCTACTTGTAAAGATGTAAAAGTGGTTAAATAAAAACAAAATTCAAACACAAAAAATATCATTAAGGTCACCCATTTCATTCAACTTTATGACCTTCGTCAATCAGCATGGGCATAGCCAAATAAATTCTGCGAAACTTCAATAGATTAGGACTAACATAACATAAGGCTGTTCAAAGCAACTAAGTAAGACAAACGTTAGCTGAGTATTTAATGCCTTATAGATGAATTTCCATTTTCTCTTTCACTTCATTGGTAAGAAATCAAGCTAGCCGTTGATAAAATGTTTTAGAAGAAAGCATACAAGTAAGAGAATGGATCATTTGCTTAAAAAGTTCACCCATCCTAAAACTAAGTACAATTTTGTAAATGCAATGATGAAACCAAAGCTTACCTTTGAATCCCTTCTTCCCTTTGGTGCTAACTGGTCTATCCTTTGCCATATCTTGAATTATTTTTTGAACAACATACCTGTCTTGAAATCCTGCATCTGCAGGATTCATTTCCACATGGTATGTACTTGATAATGTTGTGAGTTCTACATCAATGGTCCTAGATCCAACCTGAAAAGCCAAACCATCAATGTAGAATCAAATCAGAAATGCTACTACAACAAGCAACAAAAACAAAACAAAATAATTCAAAGCTAGCGAGGTGATATGCAAACTCAGGTCACCTTCAAAGCTAGCTCAGAATTTAGAGTACAATGTAGACAAAACAAGCTTCTTTCAAATTATGCTAGCAATCATGTTTGTTATGGCAAAACACAAAGAAAAAATTGAAATGAAACTAAAATTATAAACCAACTATAAATTAATAACAGAATATTACAACCTTCAATAGTTATATTTCAGTTTATATCTCTAAAACAATGTATTATGAGTAAAGAAAAAAGCTCCAAAACAAATTTTATTGAACAAGAGCACCAAAATAATCAATTAAATAGGCTTCATTTTCAAACTATAAAATACAGGTATGCTTATTTTTGCAACTACTATAGGCCCCTAAAACAAATATTAAACCAAAATAGGCTTTCAGACATACTCATTACTTGAAATACATAAATCACCATAATGAACTAAAAACATGTTTAAGGTAGGAGTAAGGGAAAGTAGAGAAGAAGAATTCAGGCATTTTGATCATTTTTTTTCACCCTTTTCAAAGGCAAGAGAAGGAAAGGAGGGAAATATAAGGGCTGATTTTAGTTAACAAGATTCGTTTTGATTCCCATCCCAAAGTGGGCAGAAATTGAAGTAAAGTAGACCACTTATTGGCATTTACCAAAATACTCTTATTTCAAATAATAGTCATACAAAAGTTCACATAAAAGCATATCTCTTTTCTTCCTCTTTGTAATTAATCAAATAAACATAAATACTCAATCATCTCATTAACACCTCCTTTCTCTTCTCTCTCAATTTTAAATACACACATATATATTAAAATAATAAATAAATAATTAAGGGTTCAAAACATACATCAATTTCCCATGTCTTGTTTTCAACTTTCATCTGCATAAAAAATATTGCACTAGTTAATCATAATTAGATAAACATACGAAAATATTTCACTCTAAAAAATCATCAACTCAACAGGCATACCTTATCAACGCTAGATCCAAAAATTTGACGAAGAAGGGCCATGATTAGGGTTTTTTTTCCCGACCCAGATGGCCCATAAAAAAGAAGATGCGGACAATCTTGCTCTGTTACCTAAGTACAAAAGAAAATTAAAAATTTGAATTTGTCGAATTGAAAGGAAAGAGAATCATAGTTCTGTGTATGGAGAACATAAAACAAGGTGTGGTAAGGTGTGATAGTTACCAATTTCATGAGATTTTGAGCAACATCTTCATGAACAATGACTTTGTCTAGGGTTTTCGGTCGGTACTTGTCTACCCACAACATATTCTTCAACCCCCAGCGTAGTCTACGTCTGCAACTGAAAAAAAAGAAGGTTTCACCTTTTACCCAACATTTTTTTTTTAATCTGGGTATGGAATGTCATGTCAGCATATGCTCACATGGTAATGTGAGACAAGTTCAGGGCCACATTAGACTTTATGTCTACATTAATACATGATATACACAATTTTTAGGTCAAAATTCATAGCTTTCTTCTATAGCTTGAACTGAAACTCTAGATGATCTCTTTATTCTGAACTTTCTTCTTTCTCTATTTCTTCTTTTACTTTTTTTTTTTAATATCCAGAACTCTTTTCTGGCAGATTCTCTTTTCTTTTTCTTTACTTTCCCATTCCTATTAATTTGCAGATGAATGGATACATTGTTTAATTTCCACGATTATTAAACAAATAGAAAAGAGTAGGACTACACAGTATAATGAATTTTGCAGTATTGATATAGAAAATAATTATTAAGGAGAAATCCAATTATACAGAAAACGTTATCAGAGAAGAAAATCGAGCAATTCTTTAATAAGCACCAATAAAGTTCTCATATCAGTCCCACAGATTTCCCCAGAACACGAGTTTCATCAATTTGAAATTAATTGCATCTAATTTGGAAATTCAAAACAGAATATAATTCTTACTATGAAGAATTCAAAAAATTCACAAAAAGTTATCCATTGTTTCTACAACAAATAGAAGGACCACAACAATTAAAAACAAAAAATGGGTAGATAACCCTTAACGTTGTAAAGGGAAAATATAAAATAGTATTGGAGGTTTCTGTGACAGAATTTGCCAAATTCAACTTAAATATGAAAGCCAACAAATAGTTTTTAGGTTTTTTTTTTTTCTTTTAAACGAACAGAATGAATAAAAAGTCCTGACCTGATGGAATTGATTCACGGCCAGCGTCAGTCAGCCGTAGAAACGACGGCAGTGGCGGAGAGGAGTTAACGACGGCAGCGCGCGAGCAGAAAAAGGTTTCTCTTTTATTTTTATCTTTCTTTTTTTGAAATTTGAGGTTTCTCGGGTTTAAAACCCCTATTTTTATTTTTTTTATTATTTTTTTTTTTTTTGTTGAGAAGACTATTTCCCGCCCATGTTTCATAATTGATTATTGTGTTTAGCCAACTACAGCATACACTATCACTACCAAGCTATCCTTTAAATTGTAAGAGTTAGGCAAATTCGCGATAATAGTCCACAAATTATAGATGTTTGATAAAATTGATCCATAAAATTGATTTTTTTTAGAATTAGTCCATAGATTATATAAATATTGTGAGATTGGTGGTCCTTCTATTTAAAAATCTTTTAAAACATCGGTTAAATTATATATATATAAAAAGTATTTATTTCATTTTTGTTAAAACAATCGTTAAGATAAAAAAAAATTAAATCCAAAGATATTTATGCCATTATATTTTTTAAATATACTTAATAAAAAAACCATATATGCATAAATACAATCATATCAATGACCTTAATGTCATTCCTTCTTTATGAGTGAAAATTCAATCAAATTTTGTCTTCTTTTTTTTTTTTTTATAATAAAAAAAATAGGCATGTTATGTTATATATATAAAATTTATATATTTGTAACTCTTGTTATTGACCTTCTAGCTTATGATTCACCTTTAGTTTCAATGACACTAGAAATAATGGGTCAAATTCGTTTCGTTGTTGTCAATAGAGTTTAAACTCGTGAAAGATCTAATTTTGATATATTTTTCTCATATTTCATTAATTCTAGCAAAACATACTATAATGTTATGTGCTTCCAATTCCAATAAAAAGTAACTTATCCAATAATATTTAACATCCAAAAAACTGTCAAATAAAATGCGTCTCATGCCGAAATATCACAAGTATCACCTCGCCTCGGGCCGTCGCATGGAAAACTATAACCGAAATCTTTTTTATCCGGCATTAACTTGGATCCGCGTGCATCTAAAGCACTCATCACTAGGATCAACTACAAATAATCACGTTACAAAAATATGTCAAATTTGACACTAATAAAGATGTTCAATTCATTAATTTGATGGAGACAAATTCGTGTATTGCATCAAGATGAGGTCATTTTTCTATCGTCGTACCAATTCAACCTCCATCAAAACCGAGGAAGAGACAATTTTTCATGGAAGTGAGTGAAGATAGATATTAGTGTAGAGATTTTGGGATTAAAATTGATTTTCTTGATCGATTTAAGAATTCTACTCTACAAACTAAGAAAAAAAGAAGATAATTAGAGATGAAAAAAAATCAAATAAAAATGAGCCGTTTAGTCTTAATTTGTGTTGGAGAATGCCTTCACAAGTATTAGAACATGTTGAGAATAATTATATACTTAAGTATATCAATACAATGGCATGAGTGCCCTTAATTTTATTTATTTATTTATTTTTTAAAATTTTTTTTTTTTTGATACATGGGGAAGGGGTAATTGAGTGTCGAACTCACACCAGTGGCAGTGAGGTTGGGGGTGGCACACTTGCCAACTCCGCTGCCCAACACCGACTTTTATTTTTTAAAACTTAATCATTGTTTTAACATATTTTTAGATGGAAGGACAATCTCACAATATTTATAATATATGGCCAATTCCATCAAAAAATAAATTTAGGACCAATTTGTTGTATATTAAAACATTATAATGACATAAATACCCTTATTTATTTATTTTTAACAATGAATGTTTTAATAAATTATTAGATGGAATGACCAATATCATAATATATATATATAGTATAAAAACTAATTACAAAAAAAATTAATTTATGGACAAATTCCACCAAAAGTCTATCCAAAATTGGATAATTTTTTAAAAATTCCCAAAATATGTTAAACTTTTTACTCACTTTTCAAAGTATGGAGAGTTTACTTTGATAAAGTACAACCTAAAGCATTATTTTGACAAAATAAACCTCACATTTTTAAAAAATAAATTTACATACAAATAATAATTTTTATTTATAAATTCTAAGATTATAATAATATTATATATAATAAAGTAATTATCATAACTTATAATTATGAATTTTATATTTATTATAAAAATTATAGATATAATGTGTGAGATAGAAAGTATAACTCATTTGATAAGAATTTTGTTTACAAAGTTATGATTTGGAGTTTTGTTGAAAGCAAAAATACCTCCAAATTTTATTTATTTATTTATTTTTTTGTTTCCCACATAAAGGCATATTTCTCCCAACAAAAACATAATAATATTGCCTCTCCTTTACCATTTCCTATAATATGAAATGAAAATATTATCTCAATTATATATTATGGACACTTGTCATTCTCTTAAATAAGTAATTGACACATAAAATTCACTTATTTAAACACATTTTCCTGCAAAACTTCACATCTCGATTGAGCGACACCATGCAAACTAACAATTCTCTGAAGCATTTGAAGTTTGTTAGAAAAGAATAAAAACGAGTCACATTCTCGAGAATATCTCCATACACCACAAAAATTAAGTCGTAACTCTCTATAGAAGGAATATTTTTAAATTTTGGCAAGAAATTCTAATATTTATTGTTAATTTGAATAATTTAAATTTAATATAAAATTTCTATACATTTGCGAGTACAATACACAAGCCCAATGCTGCAGGGTTTGGACATGTCATGAGAATTGATCGATAATCCTTTCATTCTGCTCCATATCATCTTCTTCTTCTCCTCTCTTCCACAGCAGCCTCCACTATCTTGAACCTTGACCTCCTTACCAAATTTGGTATTGGTAATATAGTATAGTTGACAGGAAAAGTGGGAAGAACCAAAGTTGCACCTTCATTAAATGAGACAGTTTCTGTTAAATATACATATATATATTCAAATTCCAAGTCTAAATACAAAAAGGAAGCTAAATAAAAACTAAAGATTCATAGAAGCATATAGGGAACATAATGAAAAATAATACTCACAAAACATAACCATAATCCTAAATACTGAACTGACAAGCAAAATTATAAGAGTAGCTTCACTGCATTGTTCTTTCTAGATCCAAGGAGAATCATAAAATTATCAAAGTAGGAAATATACAGACAACAAACGATGTTGCAGTGAAGGATAAAATAGAGGATGATAATAGAGCTTACCCTTGTTTTCTGTCAAAGAACAAGGCTTGTATTTTTCACAATAAAGAAGCCATTGTCAACTTCTCACATCATGCAAGCATATCATTCCATATTGGCCTCTCCATTCACTAAGGAACTCGCTTTTTTGTTTGAAATGTTCATCACAGGGTCAATCTTCTTTTCTTGCTCACCTTTATTGGATGCCTTAATCTTAGGTGATTGTTTAAGTTTTAAAACAACATCTTTACCTCTTGGTATTTCAGAAGTCTCAGTCTTCATTGCAGTTGAAACTTTTTTAGGTTTGTTCTTATCAGAAGTTCTTTGTGGTGTCTCTTTAGCTGGGTTCTCCTTGTCATTGTCAGGAAGTAAAGCACGGCGGCTCAAACGAAGTTGGCCTTTTTCATTGACCTTAAACAATGCCAGAAATAGTTAAGAAGATTCTAGAAGTTCTCACAAAGCAATAAAGAAAATACTTCAAATATCTACCCAACAAAACATGACAATATAAACTTTCTTGAACATCAAGAGCTAATAATTCAATGCTGATGGTCAATAGTCGAAACTGACATTTCTGACATTTTATTATAATATGATCAAGAATTGATACGAATTTCTGTCAGGATAACATGAATAGGGGGTTCAGCTGAAATCAAAATATAGTGAGGGGAAAGAAAAACAACTAAACCAAGCTCATAAACACAAAAAAAAAACCATGACAAACATATATTTGTTAATATTACTGTTCCAGAACTAAGAAAATAGCAGACATTAACATTTTCATCTCAATAAAAGCAAACATGGAAACATGATTCAACCAGAAGAAATTTTAATAAACCTATTATCAAGAGACTTTTATTATTGTGATTATTGTGCACATGTTGGTTTCATTAAGAAAATTTGTGATCGATCCACAAGTGAGGGAGTGTGTTAAGAGGATAGATTTAATCTCTCTATAAGCTTAAACTTTTAGAAAAGGTGACAACTTAACTCGATTTAACACTAATTAAGCTAATTTAGCTTGTTCCATCCAATAATTAAGTTATGAAAGGAAAAAATGAAGAAGCTATAACCTTTAAAACCTTAATGTATCTAGTGTATCACAGAAGTACCATATACTCAATAAAACCTTTGAAATATTTGACACCCAAAAATACTTTTCAAAAATATCACCATTGAAAAGGTATTGAAGTGATAATTTGAAACATCGACTAGACTAAGATTTTTCATGAAAATGTAGAGTTATTGAACTTTTTGAATTCAAACTAATTGGATACCACAAATTTGTATTTGTAAGATAATAACTAAAAATCAAGAAAGATAAACCCCATATAATAAAGTTGGCTAGAAAGTTATAAAGCATAACATTGGATCATGAAGCTTTTTGTATTTGAGAAGACAACAGAAAGATATTGGATATGGAAAAAAAAAAGAAAAATTTTCTGTGAGGGTGTGTGGTGCAGTGTTATATATAGAGGAGAAGGGGAAAAATCCAAACCATTAGCTTGGTTATGGAGAGTATTCCTCTGCATAAAAATATAATTTTATTCAAAACTCATAATCTATCTAAAGGTCTGCCCTTGAAATAGAATGCCCAGAATGTAAATAATAGAATTAGAAAACTAAAAAATAACTTAGTTCCCAAAACAAGTAGGAAACTAAATGACTTGTAGAAACTTTTAAGTATATGGGACATAAAATCAGAATAGTTCTCGAAAACATAATTCTAATCCTAAAATACTCTAAAGAATAATAATGACTGCTTAACGCTGTCCTGCATCAGTTTTTATTTTTTATTTTTTTTTGGGGGATTGGAGTGGAGGGGATGAAGAATTACAAACAATTTCAATGGAAACTAAAGTAGAAACTCAAGTTATTTTGAAGACATGAAACCTTTTCCAATTCATGAATGTAAGGTTCGCATGAAATAACAACAATAAGAATACAATATATGAAGTAAGCTTAATCTAGCATCTTACCAAATTTTAGCCTTTTGTCCAGTTGTGGTGATAGTATTAGCATAGAGGTTATAACTAATAAGCAGGACCCTTTGGTAAAAGATTTAATCAAAACCAACAGATCCAATAAATTATCAAAAGACTACATCTGTGTTTCAGAAGAAGAGTCTACAGGAAAAAATTATAGAAGTTTTTCTTTCTTCAGATGAAGTTATGGCAGAAAGACACAATAGCTTCATAGTTGTGCACTTTAAAAAGAAGAAAGAACCTTAAGCATGTTCCTAAAGAAATTAAAATTTGATGTAATTTTTGAACCCAACCAACAAACCTTTTGCAATAAGTATGAGGATACTCTAAATGCAGGAATCAAATAGGGATATCACAGAAAATGAAAGATTAACTCATTATGTCAAAATGGAAGGAGAAGTTTGAAACCTCAATCAACTTGACATCAACACGATCCCCAACTTTGAAGGCCTGAGATAGAATTACCCAAGATAAATTACCATGCCACAATATTACAAGAATAGGTTTAATAAAGAAAAGGATAATTGCTTACATCTTCCGCTTTCGCCAACCAGTTAGAGCTTAACTCACTAACATGGCATAGTCCCTGACATAGACAATTGGTTTGGATTTTTCCAGTAATTTTCAAAGGATAAAATTCCATATGTGCTTTTAGATATCGATATGCATATATAATATAGACGTGCTTCCAGTCAGGTGTCATATTTTGTACCTCTCTGCCAGGAGCAATCTCAACAAAGACGCCATAAGGAGCAACTGACTTGATCTCACAATTCCTGATTGTATAACAAACAATTCAAACAAATCCCAATGCTCATAGACCAAGTACAATTCTAGCACCTTAGGAAAGTAGTGCATGAAACTAGTCAGTTCAGCTACTAAAAGTTCAGTTCTAAACTAAAAAGGGGATACTATGTGAAATTTTCACCTCATCTAAAGCTTAAACTAATAGAGAGGGTCAAATTTAAGCACTTAATACACTCCCACATGTGTAGTCAAACACAATTTTCAATAATAGGCCCAAGATGTGGATAAACCAATAAATTAAGCAGAAGCAAGGCTCAAACAAGAGTTTAACTGATAAAGAGGTGTTGAATTTACATAATTAACAATAGAAGTATATGAGAAGAAAGCTGCAGTGGCATAATACCTATACCAAAACAATCAAGAAATGCTTTTATGGCAAGGAAAACAGGAACATAAATGAAAAACAGTTGTATCAGAGGTATATCTGAAACGAGGAAAATATAGACCTGTATATATCACCAATAGATGGGACCATTGTTAGACTACTGATAATGGCTTTAGTTTTTTCCAGGCTGGACATATCTTTGGCAGTTATTTTCACCTGTAAAAGCAATACACAGAATTACATCTGATTTGAAATTAACAGATGAGACCACAACTTAAAAATAAGGTATAGCTACATAAGAAGAGATATTAGCCCATTATTATAATTATCACTTCGTTTGGTTAAAATGTAGTAGACTGTTTAACTTACAACTCCGTCATCATCTGCGTCAATAGCTTCCACTCCAGTTTCTTCGATGATGCTCTTGACCTTTTTGCCTCCAGAACCAATAATAAGGTTTATTTTCTCTGGTTCAACCTGTTCGAAAGCAGAAACTATCAAGATAGATCCAGTAAATGTTTTATCAAATAGAGATGGAAGAGATAGATACCCACCCTCATAACATGAATTATTGGTGCATACTTAGAGAGGCTCTCAGAAGGAGGAGGATTGCTCTTCAACATTTCAGCTGAAGAAGTAAACACAGCACGGTTTAATGAACATGTGAAGGGAAAGACTACTTGGGAAGATAGGTAATGTGAAGTTTGCAAGACATAAGACATCCAAGTCACAGTAGGGATGAGAATGGTTAGACTACATTTGCAAGAGGTGCCAACTCATGTTGGAAAAGGAGTTGACAGATTTATACAGAAGTGAAATAGAGACACAATCAGCAGAATTTTTCAAATTGCAAATAATTCGCGAATAAAAGTTTATAAAGAAAAACAGAAATTTCAACAGACTGAACTGATAAGGTGATGAGTAAATTCTCTAATAACCTCAGAGAAATGTGTCTCCTTCTTCTTCCTCTAAGTCGAGTTCCTTCCTCACTAGAGGGAAAAGTATTGCTAAATTTAGACCGTCTCAGTAGTTTAATTTAGAAGAGAGTTCAACACACGTCAAAGTTTAGCAAGTTTACTTATATCAGTATATTATAGAGATTTTGGTTGTCTTTCCGCTGATCAATAAAAGTAACAATAGCTCAAAAGTTCAGTTATTCCTGTGACTAACTCTTCAACTTCATTCACAAATTGAAGCACTAATTTCAACTCTTGAACATGGTCCCAAGAATAAAATCATATATATTTCATGCTTTCCATTTTACCCCAAGCATCAAAGTTATGTGTGCACTTATGACACAATTGCATCTCAACATAATAATTTACCATATCGAAGGGTCCAAATTTAAGTGAAGTTCTTTCCTACTGTTAAGTGTATCAAATAGACCCCTCTCTAGTAGTCTAAACTTTTAAGATGAGGTAAAAATTTAACATGGTGTCAAATCAAAGAGGGAGGTCTTGTCTTTGAGCCTTGGCTCCCCCAATTTATTGATATTGTCTACGTGTTTAGCATATTATTGAAAATTTTGTATTCAGCCCACACATGAGACAAGTGTCATTGTGTATAAATTCAACCTCTCTCTATGAGCTAAAGATTTTAAACATGGTAAAAATTTAATAACTGTTAAATTTTACTACCAAGTAAAATTTTACTATTAAATTAGATAAGTTTTCGACCTATCTATGTAAATCAACACTTCATAAAGTTTCTCAGTTACAAGCTAGGACAGTTTTACCACTCTGGTTGAGATTGACTATTTGCACTTCTCTTCTGTCGTAAGCACAGGATTGTTTTCAGTAATCTTCTATTTTATTTCTTCTTTTCTAAATCACAAAATTGCATGTTTTCCTCATAAAAACTGTAAAAGTATTTACTTATGCCACAAAAGAGTACTAAAAGTGACTATTTTGAAAATGCTGTAAAAAGAACTCATTCCTCATTTTAGAGACATAAAATGCTAAATTCCATATGAATGTCCAAAATACATGCAGTTTCTCATATGATGCCAATAAAATTTACCGAGTATTTGCTTTCGACCATCTCTTGCTTGAAGAAGAGCCTGTTTCATAATTGGTAATGTAATGCCTCCTACCTACAATAGAAATGATTCAATTTAGGTTTAGTAGATTCAAACCAACAGATAAGAGAGCAACTGATTGCAAAAACAAGCCTATATTATAGGGGTGCCAGTGAAGAAAAAGTAAATAATAGAATGCCAGCTATAAGTACTTTGCACTTGGAAAGGTTGACCTATATAAAGAAGGATATTCATTTTACCTTTATGTCCATCTGAAAAGCTGTTATACCCTCTTCATTGCCTGCTACCTGTAGCAATAAAATGTATTAACTTCATATAATTCCCATCGCACTTGGAACTCCCCCAAGACAATTTTGTGATTATTGTTGTATTTTTGTTAACTCATTTATTATTTCAGGACAGGAGAAATGGTAAAAAAATTTTCAAATCAGATCAAAACAAGCTCAAATGGGTCCAAAAAACATAAAATATTTCATCCAATTAGACCTTAAAATCCATATCTCCAGATGCATCTTCGCCTCCAGTTATATCGGACAGTATAAGTGGTGTTCCATCTCCCCCAAATTCCTTTGTATCCAAGACCAGACCCATAGCTATACCAGCAATAGAGCACTTAACTGGAACACCAGCATCTTGCAATGCCAAGCAACCACCACATACTGATGCCATACTGCCATTTAATTTGGGTTAAAGAAAAACAAAGCAACTCAGTGGGGAAAGAAGGAAAGAACCAAGTTGAAAGCAACTTGAAAGATCTCTGAGAAATACCCAAGAAAACAAATTATTTTTGTAATAACTACATATCACACACACAAATCATTCCCCATCACTAAATAAGTTTCTTGGTTAACCTTGATGAACCATTGCTTTCTGTAATGGTACTCTCAACACGTATTGTGTAGGGAAAAGTATTTTCCAAAGGCAATACAGGTTCTAAAGCTCTCTCTGCAAGTGTCCCATGACCAATTTCTCTTCTGGATGGCGCACCTGCCCGCCCAACTTCACCAACACATGAAGCTGGAAATGTGTACTGTATACATAGACAAGCCAATAAATGGTCAGTTATGTTTGTGAAGTGCTCAGAAATAAAAATAAAACCCACTTTAAATTTTTATGAACAGTTATCTGCTGATATTACAACAAAAAGAGTATAGTTCTTTAAATAATGAGGGTAAACCAGTCCTTCTGTACTTTAGGGTAAGTAGCCTAAATATGAGCCTAGTTTTTCGTTCAAATCTTTATTAATAATAGTAGAGTTACATGATGCTTCATGAGAATAAACAACATAACTGAAATTTGAGTAGGAAAAAGAGAAAATAATAATAATAATAAAAACCAGAAAAAAAATTGTTAATTGAAAGGAAGTAGGGCATATTCAGAAGAAAAGAAACACGTTCAGTCCAGAGACATCAGTAACATATGTACTCCCTCTTTTCTACTCTGGTTATCAATTTTGGAGAATTTTCTTATTTATGATTTATTGTCACCTTACGAGGGAAAAAAATGTAGTTTTTGGTTTTTTCCATTCTACCCTTACATTTTATCACCTACCACACCAAAACACGAATTGGTTTTCATTTACAGAAAGGGTTCATTCAGTCATCTCCCTGTGTATAAATTCAAGCCTCTCTATAAGTCTAAGTTTTAGAGCAAGTAGTAATTTAACATGACATCAAAGCGGGGAAGTTCCCATCTTCAAGCCTTGGCTTCATCTCCATTCATCTAATATTACCCATGAGTAAGGTCTTCTTAACCTCTAATTTAAAATATCTTTGCAATACTGCATTCTATGTATTATGTTCTGACCTGTTTAGAAATGAAGATGATGCTTTCACAAGATAGAGCTCTTGTATAGAGCTTAAAAATATAATAATCTTCAAATGAGATATAGAGATGATTAGAGGAAGTTCGATTTCAAGATTACAGCTCTAGAACAGTAGCTAAACAAGATTGAAGATGAATCAAGTGCTCCGAACATTAATAAACGCAGAACGTAGATTATCTTTTAAATGAACATAATTCCTTTAGCACACATGTAGTAGGAAAGAAAGCTTCACCAACTTTTAGCTCAATTATGATCAGAAATTACACAACACACCCACCTGAAGATAGAATCTCTTGAATTCTTCTTCATCCACAAGGTTATCTATTTTCTGTGCCATTTGCTTATCACCGAGTGTAACCACAGCTAGGGCCTACATTATTATGAAATACAGAGAAGGAATTTCAGAACCATTATTATGAACCATAAGAAAAGAAGATCAACTTATCAAATGCCACAGGGAGACAAATAACAAAAAGACAAATTTTCATCTTGTCAGCTAACAGAAAGTATGATCAAAAGTAACAGATCAACTCCCAATGGTGGTGATATATTTGAGATGATGACAAGATGAACTCTGTAGCATACACGTGAATGGACAGATAATTTTAAGTTTATCCTTCGAAAAAAATATTGATTCAAGTATTTCAATATCATAGTTATTCAGCTTTATAAATTTAATACTATAGTATTTCAGTGATTAAATTTCATATTTAATTAGATGAATTAAATAATTAAGTAAGTTGCTTATTCAATATTCTTTCTAATTTTTTTCTAGGATTTTAATTTTAATGATCTTTATACTTTTTTCATTTTCATTTTCTTTTTTTTTGCGAAAAAGCCTCAAGTTTTCAAAAAGAGAATATATATGTATATATTTGTTAAATAATTTAAAACTGTAGCATCATAAAATCTTTTGCACTTTAACTAGATGTAATACATTAATTATTTCTAAATTTTAATTCTAAGAACTGCCTCAGTATATGAATTAGTTAAGTTCAAAGTCGGATTTATTGAGGTTGTTTTCTAATGAGTATATTACCATATTAAGATTGTCTAAATTAGAGTTCTTTCGGCTTTGGATTACCTTGTGGTAAGTGGTTCAAACATTTCTAATGTTTACAAAAATTATTATTAACATTATTATTTGTTAATTGTATAAATTTATCTCCAATATATAACATTAACACTGCCTTAAAAAGAGGTAAAAATTTTACCCGACATTAATGAATGACATCCCATGTAGACTCCCTCATTGGTTAATTATTGTGCATGTGTTGGACTATTGTTGCACTTAATACACCCCTCATGTGTGAATTTTCAATTGGCCAACAGTGCACAATAATTAACAATCACAATAATTGACAAATAGGTTGGAGCAAAGGCTCAAATTCAGACCTTACCGCTCCGATAGCATGATACCATATTAAATTATCAATTTAATAATAATACACTCAATATTATTATTCCTTATATCTATACTTTTTTAGTTATTTTAGTGCAAAAGTTAGTTGGGCATCTACACTATGTTTAAACTATGTGTTTGCAATTAAATTATGTTTGGTCATTGCTCTATATGACTAGAGGACTAGTTCATGATAAATGTCACAAAGTGCATCTCCAAGCAATGCACTAGAATAAACACTCAAATTTTTCTTTTAAGTATCAAGCACACAACAAGACACTTATGCGGAATTAAAGCAATATAATGAAAGAAGAGATCCACACAAGCAAGTACAAGAAAATCTGCCCAACTTTCCTCTATATTAACAAATAGATAAGGATTACACAATTTTGAGCACAATTTTGAGCACCTATAAACAAAGACTGCTCGGCCAAGAACATAAGGACAATGATAGAATACAATGCACCTATAAACTCACGAGTGTTTCCTCTCTCTCACTGCCAATGCTGCCCACATGTTGCCTCTATTTATAGGCACTAGGATTAGGCAGACTACGTTTGTCTAGCCACAATCCGTCTTTGATTTTCTAAACCTTATAGGACTCCAACTAGGATTAGGACTCTTCCACCAAGTTTCTCACTAGGACTTGTTCTCAGTCTCCATCTCCGACTAGGACTCGAACTTGTGCCACTACCTGTACCACACTGCTTTTCTCATTGATCACAACACACAAACTTAGCCCGAGCACACAATTTGGGCCTATACATTTTTTAGCACACAACTAAACCCTAACGTGCTGCACACAACAATGTCCTGTGCTTCCAGGCCTGTCCCATGCCACGGGTCAAAGGATCTCACATTAAACTTGTATATAGGTGGTGAATAAATATGGGATACTGTTCTCTTCTATTTTTTGCCCTCTTAACTGGAATGAAGTTAGGCTAATATCTAATAAAGGCATTTATGGAGGTCACAACCTACATTAACAAATGTTTGTATATTTTATTTTCGAGATAGATTGCTTAAATTGAGTCAAATTGCCACCTACTCTATTAGGTTAAACTTTTAGAGTAGGAAGTAATTTAACTTGATTTAACCCCATGTCGGGCTACTATTACAAAAATTTGTAATTGGCCTAAATGTGAGGAGATATGTTAAAAGGATAAATTTAACCCTCTCTACCAACTTAAGTTTTTAGATTATACGGCAATTTATCTCAATTTAACAATTATCATATTTTCCTCTAATAAATTTTTAGAATATTATGTATAAAAAACAAATCACAATTGATTAAACTTCCCCAGTTGATGCAGAAGAATTGATTACTTATTGAGTTTTGATAGCTCACTCTTATGTTTAATTATGTTTTTGCATATATTGGTAGAGCCAAGTTCAATTATCATAAGTATTACTTTGAAGCGATCCTAATAGGTTGGTCGATATTTATAAGTTCTCGAGTGTTATTTAATTCTTGTAGTTATATAGTTTGGAAGCTTAAGAATGCCATCAGTTTGCTTAATTGATGACATGATACCATGCAAGAGAAGAATTGTTAATCTTTGCGTTGGTATAAATTATGGACTATATCATTTCATTTTATAGTTACTACGAAATTTGTAAATGGCTTACTTTTTTAAGTACTTTGATCTAGAGGGTTTTCTTTCTTTAGTTCACAACTTGAATTTGGGTTTTAATTTATGAATTAGGACCAAATTTGGGAAGCGACACTTCCCACTCTGAAACATAAAGAGGATGAAAAATTCTGTCTTCTCATTTTAGGAGCAATGAATTGTCAAAATAGGGATGAATTGTCAAAATAGTAATGTTAAATTTACATCTCATCCAAAAGATTAAGTTGATAAAGAGAGATTAACAAGAGGAGCAACAAAATCCTAGTTGTGAAATACTGAAGCTTCTAATAGTGGTTTGTTTGAAGCTCTAGTATTTTAGTACCTAAAGAAAATGATATTCAGGCAGAATAATATATAGATAACAAAATAGAATCCACATAGATATGCTACATATAGAAACAAACAATCATAGAAAGCCATGAAAACACCAACAAAATTAAAAACCTTTTATTAAACTTTTTCATTTTTATAAAAAAAGTTATCAAACCTGTGTTTCTCCACGTGTAAAAAGTGCACTTCCATGTGCTCTTGGAAGTATACCACAACTTGAGTGTATGACTCGAATCTCCTGAGGAGTTCTTCCATCACTTCTCTTTCCTCCCTACAGCAAGAAAAAATGGAAGGAAGTACAAGAATATAGTCTCTAAGACAAGCTATTCCAGTCTTGAACAACTGCATACCACAAAACATATAAAAAGTGCAAATAGCTACCAATTTTATTTTATTTTTTTATAGAAAAGCAAAATAACAATGAAGAGAGTCACAAGGCCATCCGTAATAGAGCTTCATCCACTACTTTGTATTTGCAGTAGTATTATCGAATGAAACTCAATAGTTTAGAATCAAAAATAGTTTAAAAAATTTCCTAGAATTTGGCTGGTTGTAAACTTTGGAAAAGTGGTCATCAGTGAAAATGTGTAAAGCTTATGTCTAAGCTTGTGATAAAATGGAACCCACAACAGGCCCCAAGAGAACCTAGCATTAGCACAGTTCTGATTCACCTCCGGGGAAATGGAGGCAATAGTGGGATTATGACCTCCCACTTTGATATCAAATGTTAAATAGAGGTAAATTGACACCAACTCTAAAAGTTTAAATGATAGAGACGGGTTAAAATTATCCTCTTAACAAAAACCAAGGGGGATTAATTTTTTTAATGAAATAAAACCATAATATTAGTTTTATATGTAAATTAAAAGAATAAATCGTGATTAAATAATTCTTTAACCATGATTATATATGTGTGTATTACAATTTATTCCTTTTTTCAGCAAAAACATATACACTTCAGATTACATGTTTAGTGATTCTGAAGAACATGACTAAAAATATCATTCTGGTAAGAGAAGTGATATTTGAACAGAAACAGTCACTTCAATAATTCTCCAGAAAATGAAAAGTTTTGCAGGTCTATTAGGTAACCAGACAGCTAGCATATGATTTTGGAACATATATTACATATATGTATAAACTAAGAACCTAATTTGATGTTAATGCATATCTTCAATAAAATGACAAGTTTAACATGAAAGCTATATCCTTTACATGAGTATAGTCATTATTTTCCAATCCAGATTAGTAGATATGCTTCAATGAGCAAATGAAAGATGTACGGTCAAGAAAATAGCCAATAGTAAAAACTGTATACTATAATTGGAAAAAAAAAAATCAAAGATAATATGGCTTCAGAATGAAAACAAGTGAACAACAGAGAAGACTTAACCAAAATGAATTTATAATAGAAAATCTTCAGAACTCATTTGTTTAGAAGATTTACCTCCACAATACGTCTGCGAAGATATTTGGATGACACTTCTTTGAACACCAACTTTACATCTACCTCAGAAAAGAACTACAAGTTGAAAAGTTGCTAAATAAAAGTCACTATATATAATAAACAAAAAAATAGCTCATGAATTATAAAAAATCCAATTTGTGAATTAGCATATGCAAGTTCAAAAATCAGCCAGAAAGCTAAATGAGAAAATAGATGCTTTCCCTGAGTTTAACTGCATATTTTAGGCTCTGATTTTTATTGTTATCTCAGGATTGAGTGAAAAACAAATCATCCAGTGGTAGGATCATACTGTTATGAGATAGAAGATAAGTTTCTAAACCTTTCAAAGAAAAGAGATTCCATCGAATGTTTGGATGCAGGAATTTATAAATAAATAATAATCAACTAGAGAGCCTCTTTCTTAGTTTCTACTGCTCAAGTCTTGTTGGGTTTCATAAGACAGAATATCACAAGGGATCAAGTGGATTTAGACAACTCAAGTGTACAAAGGAATGCCAAAAAAAGAAAAAGAAAATCCTAAAAATGGAAAAGTAACTGAATGGTCCCAGGACATCTTAGAACTCCCATTTTGGTTATTTCACTATTTTTTCTCCTTAAATTTTAGCCATCAGATTTATGGAAGTGCAATTTTCTGGCTACAGCAATCATAGTACTCTAGAGTTAAGTAAAGACAGAATTATCTAAGCAAAACCATAAAAGTCATCTTCCCATAGGTGCACCTTCGTCAAATATCTCAAAGTGGTGATGGAGAGAAGGATGGTGTCACAATGAATATCTGGCAAAATGTACGAACATTACCTTCCAAACATGGGGAAGAAAATCAATCAGAATGCCCTCTTTGTTACACAATTGGGTCTCATAAGAAAATTGAAAGAATGAGAAGATGAATGGCTAAACTAGAAGCTTTAAAAGCTAATACAAAGATAAGAAATTCTACGTAGAAAATAATGAATAAATCCACATAGGGAAGAAGAGATAAAAAAGGATACACTGAAATTCAAGACCAGAAGGCCAAAACTTACCAAAGGGATGGGCATCCGGGACATGGGCTTGATATGAACATCACCTTCATCAACCTCACCGTCTACAACCACTTCCTCATCCTCTTCTTCTTCCTCCAACAATTCTGGAGTGATCTCAGTAGATGCAACAGTTTCCCCCTTGCTAACATAACCCTTCTCTGTGAGTATACTTATAACTTTTTTTTTCCAATGACGACAAAGCTTTTCTTCTTGGGACCTTATTCTTTATCTGTAACACTTCCACTAATTCATCACCAGCAATTTCCTAAAATATTGAAATATTTCAGAAACTATTAGCTTTTGCATATTAAGAGATGGGATGATGATAAATACTAATATATTTATACAAAGCAACAGACAAGAAAATAGCATGCCAAGAAAAACCAGAAACATAAATAATGTACTCATTGGGCTCCAGCAAGAGATTCTACGATTTAATTAATGAAATGCTTCATTTCCTTTTCTCCTTTTTGTGGGTTGTTTGTGCGTGTGTGTGTGGGGGTGGGGGGGTGCAGGAGCATTGCCATAACTAATTCATCTGCAAAACAATATTACTCTAGTAGTTCAAAGTTCCCATGAACAATTGTTTACTCCATTGCTTTAGTGAAGCTTTCTGCATCAGTACACAAGACCGAGCAGCTACCCATTCAAGAATGACAAAATAGAGAAGAACTCAGCAGCATCCTGTATTTTAGCTGTATAATAATTCAACCTCACCACTTCAGAGTGCTATTTGCTAGTGTCTAATGCCATAGAATTCTTGTGTGAAGAATAATGCTTTTTAGTGCAACAGTTTTACAAAACAGAAACTCAAATAGGACTGTATATCCATAACCAAGAGTTGCTATTTGAACGTTATGGTGAAGCTAACCAAATGTTCAAAACTAAAACTTAAAACAAGAAAAAAAAAATTCTAATAGGACTTGTGGTTGCAAACTCAATTCATCTTAGGATTATGATTTTATTATTTATTATATTATTTAAGTATTTTCATATTCATAGTAATGTTAGGAATAATTTTCCTTTAAGATCTCTCTTATGATTATAATTTCTTTTCATTATTCAAGTAAAGAAGGTTTTAGGATCTTTAAATACCCATTGCTCTCCAGAATTATGGACAAAATTTTCAGAAGTTCTTTTCATATATCAGAAATATTATTCTTTCAGTTCTTGAATTATGTTTTCAAGAATTGGTTTTAAGATCAACGTTTTAATCCATAACTTACCAGTCCATTTATGATATAATTTTGGTTCTTCTGCTTCACAACTGGGATTGGTGAGAAGGGCACTACTATATAGTTAGTACATTCATGTGAGCAAGAATAGAGTAATAGAAGAAGTTAGAAACAAAGCAAGAGAATGGTTGAAGATACATAGAAACAAAGCAAGAGAAGGGTCGAAGATACATACTTCTACATGCTTATACAGCTCAGGAGGAGGCAGCTTTATTGCATCAAGCATTTTTGGCTTCCCGCATTTCTTCACTAAAGCTTCAATTTCTTTACAAATAGCCCGCACAGCGTCCTGATTGCAAGAATTCAAGATTTTTCCTTCAACTAGTATAAAATGGTTCTAAGCTGGCAATCACTTATTCATAATTATATTAATACTATAATGTTAACATCTCCAAAAAATAGAGATAATGAGAGGTATTATTTGTTGATATATTTTACACCATGCAATACATGAATATATACATATATATGTATAGTACAATGAAAAGACTAAACTTAGGAAATAAAGATCTGTACAACTAACATATTCTCATTTAGGAAAACAAGGATGTCATTTGATTTAGCTGATTTTTAGGAGAATTTCTTAATTAAATCTCTTAGCCCCCCTCTTACAATGATATACTTGCAGGGACATATAATGCATTCTCAAGAACACTGCCTGGCTCCAGGTTGCAAAATCTGATAAAAAAGAAAAGGCAAGTCATATACTTGCAGGAACTCATCATCACCCCAGGGGGCTCACAAGGACATGTCATCAAGCACACTCTGGAACAGTTGTGACTATGGTTATTTGGAGAAGCATTAAGCTGCATTAGTGACACTTGTTTTGGCACAACAAAACCCTCTCTAATAACTTAGTTAAGGAGCCCAACGAACCTTAATTGAAGTACCATAATACATACTTAACTCTTGATTAATAAAGAATAAAAGGGCATGTCCGAAATGAGCCCCTAATCTAAGGAAAATATACACAAAGAGTCTGCTGATTATCATGGAAGAAAAGGAGCCCATATGGATAATTGGGCGCATATACCACAGGGTGTGCTTCAAATAAGGTAAGTTGCTTAATTTTGAGCTATTGAGTATTTAAATTTAAATACTTATTAAAGTACTAACTTTGGCATTGGAGTGGCTCTGGGGAGTTTTCCCCACTTCTCCAAGTCACCAGGACAATAGAGTGGAGGAGACAAGGAAGGACAGCTTGGGACTGGGCAACATCATCCAACACTCTCCCCTTCAACTTAACTTGAAGATATCTTCCATCACTAGTTTGCCTACTAGGACATTAAATTGTTTGCTAGGAAATCCCTTTCTGATAATATCAGCCACTTGCTGAGCAGTCGAACTATGGAATGTGTATGAGTTCACTATCAATTTCCTTCATAAAATGTTTGTCTACTACTAAATGTTTGGTCCAGTCATGAAGAACAGGATTCTGTGCAATTGAGATTACAACCTTGTTGTCACAATAGACTATTTTATAGGAATAGAAATAGGGACCTTCAGTTATTCTAGGACTCTCTTTATCCATATAGCCTCACAAAGTCCATGACCTAAAGCTCTGAATTAGCTACTCACAAATTCTTCTTCTCAACAAAATTTGTTTCTTACTCCTCCAAGTTACTAGGTTACCTACAATAAAGGTAGAATATCCAGAAATTGACCTTCTGTCAGTTTTTTCTCCAGCCCAATTTGCATCAGTAGTCAATTCCATATTCCGCTTGTGAAACAACAGTCCTTGCACCAAAGTCCCCTTTAGGTACTTTAGGATTTTATAGGTTGCCTCAAATGAACATAGCCTCATGAGTGCATGAATTGACTAATCATTCTCATTGCAAATGCAATATCTAGCCATGTGTGCTACAGATATATGTTAGGATCCATATCATGAACTTTCCAAGCAAGGGTCTTGAAGTTATAGGAACTCTCTAATTTATTTTCAAAAATATTACATTTTTAGTCATATTCTGTTTAGATATATACCTAATTATGAACTCTAATTAGGTTTAATATTTACTCCTTCCTATTATAAATTTTTACCTAACTAGTTAATCTAATTAGGGGTAGGTTTGTTATCCTTTGAAGCCTATTTAAGTAGCTGTTTTGAAATAATAGAAGGGGAAAAAGGAAGATTTATTTTCTAACTCTTTTATTCTTCTTAAGATGTTAAGAACTCCCTCTTCTTGAGCTCCAAGGTGAGTGCCCACTATTGAGCCTCAACATTTTAGTAATCATAAGTTCCTCACGAAAAGGAAAGAATAATAACAAGAACAAAATTATCCATAAGGTTAACTTGTACTCAGTTGGCCTTTAACACGATATATAAGTAGGGTTATAATAAATATCAGAATACTGATCAGTCTCATGAACTTGTATCCAACAGTTACATCATCGGGATTGGTAGAGCTAAGCTATACATTTGGTTCATCCTAACAGACTAGGACCAACGAAGAAAGTTGTCTCCATCTCTTAGAGATTTAATAGAATACTAATTAATGAATTTGCAATTGATTAGGATAAGGAGTCTTCTTTATAATCTCTTTTGTATATATAATAGCATATCATAAATCTTTAGAATAAAAAATATATATTTTACCTACTCTCCTAGTTTACACCATCCAAATGTGTAGATGTGATCTAAATGGACCTGATTCAGAACTAGGGATGTGACTAGTTTTAGTAGGATGATCATAGGTTTCTGAGATTTCTCACATGGGAGAGATACCGAGAAAGACAACGAGTTATCTAGGATTTTTAGGCTGTCCTGGACACCTACAGCTCGGGACCAACCAGAAAATAGAGATAATGAGAGGTAGGTTGTCACTGATATATTTTTTACACTATGCATTTACATCAATATATAGTAAAATATATAGTCTAAACTAGGAAACAAAGATTGTACAGCTAGAATATTTTGTAGTAAATCAAAGATGTGATTTTGATTTAGCTGACTTATAGGAGCAAATTTCTTAACTAACTCTCTTAATTCACATCTTCCAACAATAACCAAGACAACATCAATAATAGTAACAATACCAATCAGACAAAAGGTCTTGAAGTGCTATTATCTGAATGTTTAAAGAAAATAAGAGCATACAATCAATGAACAGGAGTAACAATAAGTTCCCAATCCAGAAAACTGTAAAACTGTGTCCTGACAATTAGTATCAACTCTTTGCAAAGCTCAAGAGCTCCCCAGTTCGTTTGTAGAAAGAGTATTAATTAACCCAATAAGAAAAAAATTTCCTGACACAATTGTTAGTTTTTTTTTTTGCAACTAACATGTCATTCTCTCTGGAAACAGATCGATCACATTTCAAATGGTCTTTTTTGCTTACATAGAATGTACCAATGATCATATTAGTTCTCAAGTGAATCCAAATCTCTTTTACTACCTTGACCACTATAACAACTACAGCTGTCACTATAATGCATTTTGCATGACCATATGGTCATTGGTCCTGGCACATATCACAGTAATTTTGGAGCAGCAAGATGACAGAATTTCATTTTAACCATTTTGCGCACAAAGTACAAATATTCTTCTAGTATCTCAGAAACCCCTCTTAAATTATACTGAAAGGGTTGGGAGGGAATAGAGCAAAAAGTACAGACAAAACAACATGATCAACAGAAAGGTAAAAGGTGCATCTCTCATGCTATCATCCATCTAGGCCATTATGCAAAGATTAATTAAATAATAGTTCAGCCATGATACAAAGTACCACTAGGTAGCAGGAATGTGCAAGGAGATGCCTCTCTGCTTGAGAAATGTAGACTAAGCATACAACATCCAAGACTGCAGTTGATATGTGTGATAAGGAATGATGTTATATGCAATATTAATTTCCAAAGTTCTCTAACATTTTCAAATGTGCTCCAAATTAAAAAGTGCATGAGCAGCTATAACTTTTTTTTTTTTTTTTTAAGCCAGATGAGAAGCTATAACTTAAGAGACATTAAAGTACAGAATGATGTAGATTATAAACCAGAGAAGAAGCATGTCTGATGCGTTGCTAGATATGCAGTGAAATTAAAATGGATAACCTGCCCGATTTGTACTGCTTCAAGTAACTTCTCTTCAGGAAGAAAATCACAATATCCCTACACAATCAAATAAAGGCTATTGTCAGAAAAAGGAAAATTGATCCATAACAATTTGGTAAATACTTTTAACACTAACCACATCAAATTAATTCATAGTTCAGAGTGATATAGCTATTAAGGCAGAGGTGGGATCTAAATGTTCGTCTCCATTTTTTCTTTTTAATTTTTTCTTTTATGGTAGTTAAAATTCTTCAAATTTGCAGAGCTTATAACTTGAAAAGGAAAGGTATAAATTTAACCACTTAGCGGAATAACCAATTGTTTGAGTATCGAATGAGATTCTGCAAATATAGTTAACTTTGAGCTTAGATTATAGTGAGATATAGAAGTCATATGATATCGGTTAGCAACTTCAAGATTTACAGGAAAGACAAAAGGGATATAATTTCAGCAACTGTATATTGTGATAAAATTTGAGCAATATAAAGATATTACATTTAGCTTTTGCTTTCTGCATTAGCAATTACATATTGGAGTCTTTGACAATTAGAAGAATCATATGTTTCAATAGCTTTAGTCAAGAGACTGAATCATAGAAAATACAGAAACCGGCATCTATTGCTCCAAAGGGAGTACTAGTACATTGCTATGCCTGTTAGCCATACAAGATAGAGCCTCAGCATCATTACATCAATCCAAATAATTGTATGAAACTGAAAGTTCAATGCCAATATTGTTCAACAAAGATCAAAAGCTTTATCCCATTGACGAATATCTTGAAATTTCATTTAACTTGTTTAAAGAAAGTGCATGAACTAACTACTTTAATGAAGACAGTATAGACACAAAAACAAATGAATTGATTGACTGACACATAAAATAAGAAAGGACCTCCAGAAAAAAAAAAAATGGCAAGGAAGAAAGTGATACCTAAAGTTCTACATAAATCTATAATATAACATTACCAGCTAAGATGAATTTCAGACAAACAAAAAATATCTCTCCTCTATAACTGCATATAAAATTTATATTATATATATGTTTTGTGGTGACCCCTGAATGGGTACAAGTCTAAGAATTGACCTCTATCATTAGTATTGCGCTCCCAGTGCCTGCTAGCATCAGATCCAACTTCGAGCCTTCCATCTCTTTTGTTGTTGGATTCACAATAAACTGAGCACCAATCAGACCAATTCGAACTCCAGCAATAGGTTCTGTATTAGGAATTTCCGAGAGTGCTCTATGTTGTGAAAAAAATAACAAAAATATATTAGAAATAAACATTTAGAAATCCTTGATTCAGTAACAATAAAACAAATACAGTATACATTGCAATTCCTGCTGCAGTAATTGCCAAAGAATCTGGAGGATGCAAACCATCATAACTCAATACCTGCAACACAATGGAGTAGTTATAGCCACAAAAGAAAATATATATGAACAACATCATGTATGGATAAATCTTGCATGGATATGAAATGATGAAACTTATGCAAGTCGCATTTTCCAAAGAAGGAAAAGCATACCCAGGACAATATCTGTGTTTCGTAATAAAAGCCCTTAGGCATTGTTGGACGTAAAGGCCTATCTATCAATCTACAAACAAGCACCTGCAAGTTTCATTTACTTATCAAAAACAAAAGAAGTTAATATAAAAATTTAACAAATGAACAACTATGCAGCTCTAATGCCATATACCATGCCTATACTAGAACATTCATTGAAATACAATTACCTCATGATCCCTAGCTCTTCCTTCACGCTTGAAGAAACCTCCACTGTCAAATGCAAAGAAACTAAAAGTAAGTTTCTTTATATAAAGGGAAATTATGTCACAAAAAAATGAGGAAAACAAAATAAGGGTACCAAATTTACCTCGTGCGACCAGCTGCAGAGAAGCGTTCTTGATAATTTACGGAGAGAGGGAAAAAGTCAGAAGGTTCACTTGGAACATCAGCCAAACATGCAGTGGTGTAAATCATCTAGCAGAACAGGGTAAAAAATTAATCTCCATTTGCAAACATGTAAATCCAATGACTGACCTAAATGTGGGAGCTGAAAACACAAACTTCACGAGAAATACACTAGGCTCAAAAAAAATAAAAAATAACTGAAAAAATAACCAGTATGTTAGAGTAATAAATTGTCACCTAAGCTAATAGAGAGGGCTTAAATATATTCTCTTAACACTCCCCTCACATGTGGCTGATAACAACATGTACACACATTTCAAATTCTTATGCAAATTTTTTAACAATGATACAAATCAAATTTCAATAGCAAGGATTCGAACTCTCAACCTCCTACTTTGATACCATGTTAGAGAGTAATAAATTGCCAAAACTCTAAAAGTTTAAGCTGATAGAGTGGACTTAAATGTATTTTCTTAGCACAGTACAATCAAGTCATAACTAGGGAGTCTGCATATCAGAATTTTAGATGGAAATAATGAAATATAGATTTCTTGCACCTGCATATAGGTTAGACTGAATTGAACAAACCAGAAAGAATGCTCTTATAAGAATATTCAGAGTGACCCTACTTTATTACAAAAAGCATGCACATGACCCTTTCATGTCTATAACAGTGGATCACAAAGGATATCTTACATAATGCATCAAACAGCCCTCATCATTTTTATTCCTACAACTGTGTTAGAACATTGAAAGGACATTTCATGCAGCAAACACAACATTTATTCAAAGTAGCATACTGTTTAAATATATTTGTATGTATGTGTGTGTTTGTGTTTGTCTGGCTCCTTGTGTATGAGAATCGAAATGCCTATATCAAAAATCAAAGGTGAAGATTTCCCTGTCAATCTGAAGGTACTTCTCTTAACTATATGAGACAGCCTAGAGATTATATTGCTTAATTTTCTAAATAAGGCCACCTGAGCAACAAACTTCAATTACATGAAACTTATGCACAATTCCTTTATCTACATGATTAAATAATATATGCAAAATAATATTCATTTTAAACAAATCCCTAATTTAAAAAATCCATTTTCCAGTGCATATGCGTAAACACAAATAGCTTAAAGGAAGCCTTTCAAGTTATGCTTAAATGCCCAAGGGAACAAAGCTATTGTTGGGAGGAGCATTCTTGATAGTTTGAGAATCAAAATGTTGTCTACAAGCAGCAGAAGCAAAATTACAGTGAGAAAAGAGAGAGAAATAGAGAAAGTAGCATATCAACAGTCAAGTAATGCTCCCAAGTTTCCAAGGTACTTACCATAGAATAAAGTTCTTATCATAAGTCGTCCACTCCTGTTTACATCACTTGGGGTGTATTTTGACAATAATTATATGAGCTCAAAATAGACATTTTGTTTGGTTTGACCATTAAATCCTATTTGGCCAAAAACTTTAAAAAGTTTCCTTTCACTTTCCCTCCTAATTTGAATAGAGATGAATGGTAAAAATCATTTACATTTCTCAAACACAATTCCACTTCAAATCTTTTTCTTATTTTTTAAATCTTATAATCATTACACCTACCTAATCAACCTATCTTACCTAACTAAACCAATTAATAGTTTTAACAAAATAGTACACTTTGTAAAATGTAAAAAATAAAATATTAACTCGCAATAATATTAGAATTTTCGACCAAATAACTTTTAGCTTCATCACTATCCAAATTTAAATTTAAATATAAAATCTAGATTAGCTTTTCCCTCTTATTTACTATTGCAAGTAAAATACAAACACAACGTTTATCCACATGCTTTCTTAATTGTCACTAAATACACCACAGGTACGTTCTCTTGAGAGAGGACAGCTCCCATGCCCCCACATCACTTGCATCACAAACAACTTCAAAAACCAGATAAAGGATTAGTTATACCAAAACTGACACTGAACATACTGTTCTTTCCATATTTCAAAGCTAATCAGCTTTCCTTCCCCACCAGAATCTTTCCTTCTTCGAACATTCAGTAAGTCAGGACATTCACCAAAAAAAAAATGTCAGGCTACTATACTATTGAAATTTCAAATAAAACAGCACTAGAATGTTTCTAGCTGATGAAAACTCTTGCATTCAATCCCCATTTTAGGAGTAGGTCATTGTCTAATAACTCTTATTTTCCTCATCCACATGAATCCACTCAGCACCACAGGAAAACATAAGAATAACAGATTGTTTGCTATGAAAATATATCTCTTTATTTTTGTCGGTTTGTTTTCTTTCAAAACAATATGCCCCCTCACCGGGGGAGGGGTGAATTTTCCTCTTCGGCTTTCCATTGGGCCATTTTTTTAAAAAATTACCCACCTTGAACTCCTCAATGAATTGTTTTAATACACAATTCATGACTCAAATGAAAGTATTAGGAACATTTGACAATTTTAAAAGCATGAGTAACCATTCATACCATCTCTTTCTTCGCTTTGAAAATTTAATTTTCTTTTTTTTTAAACCTAAAAGAAATTGGCAGTGATCCCCCCATAATCAATTTTAGAGAAGGTGGTTGTACCACTTAACTGCTTTTCCAAGATTCCTTCAAAATTAGACATTCTTTTGGGCTAGTAATGTAGAGTTGTAGATTGCATAATCTTAAGGATTTGAAATAGATTACTCCATCTTTGGGATTGCGATAGATTGTGATTAGCTAGATTAAAGGCATTGTAGTGAACTTATTTCCTAGTCTAGCAAATCATAGAGTGCATAATTGTACTCTTGAATAATTTCATTAAGCTATTTCAACTCCATTTGCTACATGCTAACAAAGCTAGTGGCTATTTTTTAGGTTGCCCAAGTGTGCAATACTTGCCTATCTTATGCTCTAGTGTGTAAAATACATTCATTTTTGTTTAGGGCATAATTGTGGCCTTACTGACATCTCAACAAAGTTGTCACTCCTAATTTGGTTAAGCACAGAAATATGGTCACGATTGAAAGCGCATGTCTGCCTCACGCACAAGTCATCTCTCAACCGCTTGTCTCACGCCCAAACCCTTTTAACAAACTCCAACCATCCGTCAGCCCTAAAATCTTTTTTTTTTTTTTTTTTTTTTTACTCTATTTTGACCTAAATTTGGGTAATGTTTCTCTCTTTTGACCATATCTGTTTGGTCAATGTTTTTAAAGAGACAGTTGTATGCAGATAGTCACTAGAATATGTTTGTGGCAGTGTTAGATTGTGTATGTTTGATTTTCTCTATTGTTGATTTTCGAGTATCATGGGTGATCATAAGAAATCAATTGTGGATGAAGAAGCAAAAAATATAATGGTCAATAATGTGGTTCTGGTTATGTCCAGAATCACAAAAGACAATCACTGGCCTAAAGTTTTTTCAATGGAGCCAAACTATAAGAATCTACTAGTGCAATATTTCTAAAGATGACCATTTGACTGATAACTTACTAAAGTAGAATGCAAGCAAGAAATTGTGAGGGGTTGTGCTAGACTAATTCTATATATAAGGAGTTCAATCAACACAAAGGTAATTTGATTGATTAACCTCTATGAATATTTGGAGGAACTTATGGAATATTTTGAGTTTCTATATTCTGGTACAGGAAACATATCTCAAATTTATGAAAGTTAACATGAATTTTATCATGCTAAACAAAATGAACAGTCTATTCAAACATATTTTATATATTTTGAAAATTATAAGAAAACCAATGTTCTTTTAGTCCAAACAAAAAGGTGCAATAAAGTCAACAAAAGACATAGTCTCTATGAGTTCTTTTGTAGGTTTTGCATCCCAAGATAGAAATAACCTAGCTAGTACTAAAATTTCCTCTCTACATGAGGTCTTCTCTAGAATTCAACGTACCAACATTGTTGATACTTCTTCCATCCAAAATTTTAGTACTCTTCTTAGTTGCAATAATAGTGCAACAAGATCCTCTCACAGTCAAAGCAAACAAGGTTTATTCTAGAAATCATAACAATCAAGATCAAGGTCTGCACGCATAAGTCCCAAACATTAGAACAAATCTCATGCAGCTCATGTGGCCACTTCTATTGAACAAATAGTTGTAGTTTCTGCAAAAGTGTTTTCTAAATTTTAACAATAAATAGTTACTAAAAGCTTCATCTCTACCACTCACTACTATTGCAGAATCAAGTAACTCAACACATCTTTTCTTCCACCACCTCTCTACCATTTATTTTGTTGTAAAAGATCATATGGCAATTCTAAACTTTTTATCAACTTTAACCACATACATCCTCTACCAAAGTAACACTAACAGATCATTCTACTACAAATGTTCATGGTTCTAGCACTGCATATCTCAATTCATTACTTCATGTCTTGTATATTCCTGGATTCTCTTTCATTTTAGTGTTTGAAAGTTCAATTGCATGTACCTTGAATTGATATCCGAAGTAGTACTTTAGGATCTTATGTTGAAGAAGATTATTATATCGAGAGAACTTTATACTTTAGATGCTCAAGTGGAAAAAAAAAAGAAAAAAAAACCCAAATATGTTGCTTGCTTTGATACAGTCACTCCCTTTTAAGCCCATTGTCAATTTGGAGATCCCTCATTGCCTTTCCCAAAGAAACTATGTCCTATGTTTGTAAGTGTTTCCTCTTGATTGTGGCTTGATAGTATAGAACATCATCATTTACCTTTTGTGCCTCTAGAGTCAATAGAAGATCTAATTTTCCTTTTGAATTAGTACATTCAAGTATTTGGGGACTTTGATCTATTGTATTGAAAACTAAGTTACAATTTTTGCTTTTGTGTTGAAATAAAAATCCAATTTCATATTCTTCACAGTTTTTAGAGGTAATAATGCCAAATAATAATTTCCTATTTTTTTCAATATATACATTAGTAATAATGCATTATTCATCAAACTACTTTTGTTGAAACACCATCTCAAAAGAGTGTTGTAAAAAGGGAAAAATAATAAAATAGACATCTTTTTTAGACAACCAAAGTCCTCTTATTTCAATCTTATATATACCTTAATATTTTTAGACAGGTGTCATATCCACTACTTGTTTCCTCATAAACCACATGCCATCCTCAATTCTCTAGAATAGCGCTTCTTATATAGTACTCTCTTTCCTAATAACTCGTTGTTTCCCATTGAGTCCAGAATATTTGGAAGTACATGATTTGTTCACGATGTTCGTCCTAATGTCACTAAACTAAATCCCAAAGTTTTAAAAATGTTATTTACTTGGTTATTTATGTTACTAAACTTCAAATGAAAATTTTAAAAACAACTGAAACTAGGTGAGAATCTTCCAGTCCCCACCTGTGTTATGGATTGATTTTAGTCTATCAATATATCTATCTTTGGATGGGTTTTTATTGTTAGATAGAAGGAATTTAGCAACTAAGTTACACTTGAACCTCCTTATTATGTTATTGTAGCCTAGAAGGCATCATAATTAAGCCCCTTGCATAGCACCCTAGACATTGAAATCTAACTGAGCAAAGATGCCCAAGAAATTTAAGATCCATGAAAATTGATGGTGAAATTTTTCAAGTTTGCTCAATTAGATCCAACTTCATTTATGTGATGATTATGAGAAATATAAATACATGTAAGATGCCCCAATTAAGCAAGAATTTCACAATAAAACCATCCAGTGTAAAGCAGGGGTGAGGTCAAGATCAAAAGGTGAAGCCAACTCACAGTTTCTCCATCTGTCACTGTAACAGCACCACTAGCTTGTCTCCCCATATGGCCAGTCTCAACCACTATCTGCAAAGTTGATATCATAAATTTGTTAAAATTCGATCATATAAAAAATAAAAGGAATCATGTTGCTTGATGGAGAATATAATTTTTGCCTGCTGCCCTCCATCTATGTATCAAATCATTAGAGGAAAACTTCAAATGATTTATAAAATATGACGGTCTTGAGTAATATCAAGTTCCAAAAGTTCTCAAACTAAAGTGTGTGTTTCTAATCTTGATTACATATTCTCCCGCTTAAGATCTCCTCATTCTCACCAACTTTAATAGATAGTTGAAGTCTACAAACCATCTTAGCTTATAAAACTAGGCTTGATTACTTTTGTTGTGAATTTGGAGTTTAGACTTAACAAAGTGTTTCTCATACACAAGATTTGCATATGGATTAGGATTAGGATCCTAGAAGCATATGTACTAACTGGTTGCAGTTGCTGTAAAAATGAATGAAAAATGAATTGAATGAGTTTGCTAAATTATCAGACATTTAAGGTTTTTACTTGTTTTCCTAGCATTTGTTGATTGTAAATGGAGAAGGACTATTTATATTTAAAAATTAAAAAAAAAAAATACAATAAAAAATTCTACAATCAACAAATGTTAGAATAAGATATTGTAGATTGGCTTATAATAGAAAATACAAAACAGTACAAAGTCATTTTATATTTATTAAATTCCCCTCAATGAAATAGAAAGGGTCTGATTCATAATATTAATTTTTTTTTTTTTTAAAGTAAAGAAAATGTTTAATGCAAGTCATATTCATATTGGTACACAAAAAAATGAAAAGTATAATACTCAGTTGAATTTGTAAGATTTGCAAAGCTTTAAGAGGAATTGAGAGTCCAATATATAACAACACATCAAGGAAAGTTCAAAATCCGTATTAACACAAAAAATAAATAAATAAATAAATAAAATTTTCAAGTTGAATGCAAAAGATTCAGTTCTTGCACAGTAAAAATGAGTCCATTTCACCCGTTTGGGGTCAGTGGTAACTACTGCTGCAACAACTTAACCTTAGTCCTAAACATTTCATATATATATATTTTCCTACTATCTATAATAACCAAATAGACTTACATGCCGGTCACCAACTGGAATTTTCAGTTTGTGTGGAGCTAATTCGCCAGCTATGTCACCATCCCCACTGGATTCCAGTGAAGCTTCAGAAACAAATAGATTACTAGACGACAACTTCTTCATTTTCTTCCTTAAATGTGGAAGTCGCAGCATTTGACAAGGGAAAATATTAGGCTTTCTACGGAGAAGATGAAGAGAACCAGATAAGGTGGAGGAGGAGAGGAAGAGTTTGAAACTCGAATGTTTGTCATTAGAGAACGTGAATTGTTGCTGAGTGAGGCCATCGAATACATTTCCCGTGACTAACATGTCTACCGCAGGGGAAGACCGCGGTTTCCGGCAACTGTTCCGCCGGCCGGTTGCTCTGAAAATGACTGAGAGGGTGCAGCTGCGACTGTGTGCAAGCATCAGGAGAAAACCCAAGCAGAACCACTTATCCGATTGAATTACGGGGAATTAAATAAGAATAAATTCACATTAGAAGTTCATTTTAATGAACTAATACACAAATACGCCTAGTTTTTTATTTCAATTAATTCTAGTATTTAATATTTTATTTAATTTTCAATTTATTTTAATGACCTAAATCCCTTATTTCTTTTTTATTATTATAAAATCCCTTATTTCTTGTTTATTATGATGGATGGCAATTAAAATTCAATTCGACAAAAATGTCTTGACTTAATATTCGTTTCAAAAAAATTATTTTAATAGATCATGAGTTTGAAACACGATAGAAGTTATGATTTTTTTTTTAAAAAAAAAAATATTATTTTAATAGTGATAATGATTCTAAAAAATTAAAATCGAAAATAATATTCTTTTTAGTCTGTATTTATTTCCACTCTCATTCTCTAAATATATATAATTATTTATATTTACAACAGACGTTTTAAATATATATATTTATATATTAAAGATAAATTAGGATAATTTTTTGATAAATACTAAATTAAATATAAATAAATAAAATAATAGTTGTAAATTGACAATTTTTGTCGCCATGGAATTGTTAAACATAAAGTTAACTAAATTTAACACTTTAAGTTTAAAAACTATTAATAATAAAACAATTTAGAAAGCAACAATAATATAAAATAGGAAGAAAATATTCCTTTCACTATATATTTCATGTTGTATCAAAAACATATAAAATTATCTTATATTTATAAGGATGAAATATGTATAATCTATATACACATATATAAAAATTTAAAATATATACATAACGTTCGATTATTTTTAAAACACTAACTAATAATAATAACAATAACAATTTAAATAATTACCTTTAACTTTTCAGTTATTAAAATTAAGTCCTTTAAAAATTTTAAAAAATATTCTAATTACTAAAATTTCAAATAGACAAGTCATGTGCAAGTCACATGACTAATTAAAATTATTATTTAATAGAATTTTTTAAGGAAATGATAAAATTGGAACCTTTAAATAATTTGTGTGAAAAAAATAGACTAAAAAAAAAAAAAAAAAAAAATTCGTATGCAAAACTTGAATTTGTAAAAAGTTTAAATGTCAGTTAATAATTTATTCACTAGGATTACTTTCCTCTAGAAGACCTTTTAGGATTGATGGGCCTCAAAGGAGACCCGTTAAGACCTAATAGGCCTCCTTTAAGCCACTAGAACCGAATGAGTCTCTTATAAAGATCAAAACTGGTCTCTTTAAATATATATATATATAATCATATGGTGCAATCTATCAAAGAATTGCATCTAATGCAACCATGAACCAAACTAATAAATAAATTACAAGTGAGTTTTGGTAACATGTAATAATAGGTTAAAAAGTTAAAGGGAGATGTGTCATCTTGTATATTTGACACGTCATAAAAAAAATTATTCAATAGGTTACCAACAAGTTTTGACCAAATAAAATAATGATATAATATTATAGTAGTAATGTTTAATCATTTTAAAGTAAACATTAGCATAAAATTAATAATTAATAAATAAAAAACTTAATTTTTTTTCGACACATCTTACCATTTTTTATGATATCATATCACTAAGAATTGTATATAACATAAAAGAGTAATTGAAAGGATGATAACAAAAGAATCACTATCTAAATATAGACTACTTTGAGGTTGACGGGTTAATTAATTTGAAGAAAGCTCAATTAGTGTTATATCAATAAGGAAAACTCCCATATATAACAATTTTATTTTCTAAGACTTTATCTTATATTTTTTATTTTGTGGAGCTTGGTCAAAAAAAATAAGATAAAATCTATTTATTGTGGAATAAATTCAAATATATAAAAAAATTAGATTGAATTAAGTGTGGTAAGAAAATTTGAAAAATAAATAAATAAAATTTATACGTGGCATCACTTGAAATCCATTAATCCAAAAATGACAATTCGACAAATTTCTTCTCCAAATGTTTCGTGTCATGTAACTTACGTCCATACCAATTTCTTTTTTTCTACTTAAAAGTTTCCTAAAAAAATTTGAAGTTGCAATTATGGTCTTTTTGTCTGATCCTTCATGATCAACATTAATTTGAAGGGTATTTCTAATATTTTACATTAATTTTAATCTTAATTATTATTTAGTGGAAATTTGAATTCCTCAACTTTTTATAACATCAATTTATATCCTTCCCAATTTTTTTCTCCTCCTGTGCTTTTTTTTTTTTTTTCAAATAATGTGTTTAATAATTTCTAATACTCAAATTATTATATTCTTACGAAAATTAAAGTTAAGTTTTGTTGGGAAGAAAGACACCAAAGTAAACAATTTAGCCAAAAATCATAGTTTTCCAAAAATTACATTTTCTCTAATCACAATAAAACAGTCAACCAATATAACAATCAAATACCAATTAGAATATACAATAAAGACTCAAAATGAAAGTACGAGACGCCAACAATTTTTAACGTGGAAAAACTCAAGATGAGAAAAAACCACGGACCTAGTCCAACAAAATCTCCACTATCAAAGATAATAGGAATACACATATTGACAACACTAGGAGTACATAAAAAAATTGAACTCCCAATCGAACTCCCAAAAATTTCCCCTTTCTTCTTCACGTGCAGCTGCTCGGCTTTTCTTTTTCTTTCTGTTTCCGAAACCTCACGAAAATTCCAATTGAAATTTCATTTCAATTTCTTTTCCTTTTTTTTTCTTTTTCTTTTTTAATGGTTGTGGGCCAACCCAAATGGGCTGGACCCAAACCCAACAAGTTTTAATTTTGATGATCCAAAATATAATATTTCATACCCAAACAAATATATTTATTTTTAATATATATATATATGTATATTAAATTATCTTTTTTATTTTTTTATTTTTTTTATGAATTTATATTAAATTATCTTTAAACTTTTATGTTTATTAATTTAAATTTTTATTTTCTTAAATATTCTTTATAAAACAAATACATTACAAGAATCGTGTATATATATATATATATATATATATATATATATATATATATATATATATATATATATATAAAAATATGAAAAAAATATTTAAAAAAAAATACAAACATCCAAAACTAAACTCAAACATCCAATATATGGTATCATTTCAATTAAAGATATATGTGAGAACCTATATAATACAGTTGTAAATAAGTTTAGTCCAAATTTTTTTGATACATAAATCTTATTGATACCTATTTATATTTAGATCTAATCCCGATATATCATACCATGTATACTGCACCATTTTTTTTTTAAAATATTTTTTTGAACAAATTTTTTTTTTCATATTTTCTAATATATATATATATATATATATATTCGATTCTTGTAATGTATTTGTTTTATAAAGAATATTTAAGAAAATAAAAATTTAAATTAATAAACATAAAAGTTTAAAGATAATTTAATATACATTTATAAATTTTTTTTTTAAAAAAAGATAATTTAATATACTATATATATATATATTAAAAATAAATATATTTATTTGGGTATGAAATATTATATTTTGGATCATCAAAATTAAAACTTGTTGGGTTTGGGTCCAGCCCATTTGGGTTGGCCCACAACCATTAAAAAGAAAAAGAAAATAAAAAGGAAAGAAATTGAAATGAAATTTCAATTGGAATTTTCGTGAGGTTTCGGAAACAGAAAGAAAAAGAAAAGCCGAGCAGCTGCACGTGAAGAAGAAAGGGGAAATTTTTGGGAGTTCGATTGGGAAGCCATTTGAAGTTCATTTTCAGCGAGACCTAGTGTAACGGAATCCTCTCATTATCCTTTATTTATTGATCAGTTTAATCTCTATTTTTATTTCACCATTGGTAACATCCTTCCAAACCCTAACTTGTGTTATTGTTGTAGTTTTTTGAAGAAGATTGTATTGGTGTACTCCTAGTGTTGTCTAGGAAAGACTTGTGTATTCCTATTATCTTTGATAAATTTGGGGCCATTTTAGTTGTACTAATTAAGGCATCTTTTTTATTACCAATAACAAATTTATCAAGTGCACCTCGTTGTGATTCAATGAGTTTTTCAATTCTTCTTTTCTTTTTTAATTTTTCATAACCAGAATCGTATTTTCTCTTTGACATTATAGATAAAAACTAAACAATAAAAAATAATAAAATGAAGATAAGACTTCTTTTCCGGAGATACTGCATTTTTGCTTTTAGATTTGAAATTCAAGATTGAATAATCGATCTACTAAATAAGATAGATAGGATAATATATATTTTTGTTCGATTTTGGAAGATCTCTATAGTATATTTTTGGAAGATATACTTAATATTTAGAAGATTTAAAAGTACTCAAAAGTTTGTTTGTATTCTTCGAAAGTAATTGAAAAGGTTAAAATATTTCTTATTCAAGATAAAGACAAATAAAATAATATTAATAAGGAAAGATAATTTTCATGTTTTTACAACAATTTAGAATGTAGTTGTTATAAGATGAGAAAAGTAAAATAATATTAATAAAGAGAGAATTTTTTATGTTTTTATCTTTTTTGGAAATATAATATTATTTAAATAGGTTCATTTTCAATAAATATTATTGATAACCTTAAATAATAGTTATTTTCATTTTTAAAAAATAAACTAATTAATAAAAAATTATAAATATAATTTTTATTTTTCTTTTCATTAAATTTTTTCTTTTTTTTTTTTTGAAATAATTGTTTTAGAGATTTGGAGGCCTCTTGCCGAGGTGACCGCCTAAGTCGCCTTAGACTCTACACGGCTCTGTGCTTTGGACTAGGTCCCGTGGTTTTTTCTCATCTTGGGTTTTTCCACGTTAAAAATTGTTGGTGTCTCGTACTTTCATTTTGAGCCTTTATTGCATATTCTAATTTGTATTTGGTTGCTATATTGGTTGACTGTTTTATTGTGATTTGAGAAAAAATAATTCTTGGGAAACTCCGATTGTTTACTATGGTGTCTTTCTTCCCAACAAAGTGGTATTAGAGCTTTGGTCAATTTGATTTGAATTGATACAAAATGGATGACTCAGATAGTGAGTGTATGATAAAACTGAATCCATCCAATTTTGCATTGTGGAAGATTAGAATGAAAGACTATCTTTATTGAAAAGACTTGTATGATCCTATTTTAAGAGATAAGGGTAAACCAACTGACATGTCGGATGAGAAATGAGATAGTATGCATTATAAGGTTGTTGCTAACATTAGGAAGTGAATTAGTCAAAATATATTCCAACACTTTGCTAATGAGACTAGAGCTGATGTTATGTGGAAGAAGCTTGAAATCATGTATGAAAGAAAAGCTGGCATAAACAAGTGTACTTGTTTGAAAAACATTGTACGACTGAAATATAAAGATGTGGCAGATATGACTGAACTGCATTTCAAGGTTTAATAAATCAAGCTTGTACTTTGAAATTAAACTTGGATGATGAATTGCAGGCTTTATTGTTGATCAATTCGCTACCAGACAGTTGAGATACAATGGTGGTCTCCCTTAACAACTCGGCTCCTAACAGTACATTGACGATGAGCATAGTGAAAGATGTTCCGATGAATGAAGAACTCGGGAGGAAAGAACAAGGAATTGTCGGTGAATCTCAAGCTCTTGTGACACGGAAAAAAGATGGTAGAGGCAGAAACAAAAAGTAGAGGACCTCACAACAGACACAATAAATCCAAAGATAGATCTGAATCACTAAAAGGTGGTGAGTGCTTTCATTAAAAAAAAAAAAAGACTACATAAAGCAGTGCAAAATTTTGAAAAAGGAACTTGTCGAGAAAAATGACAAAAGTAAAGTGAATGAATAATGAATAATTGAAATTACAATAAATAAGATCTAATATTACAAAAAGATAGAAGATAGAGTTAAAGAATAATGATATTAAGAGAAAATTTAATTTTTTTATTGTAATTTTTGATTATTTTTTATTAAAAACTTATGTATATATATTTAAAGAGATTTGTTTTGATCTTTAAAAAAGAGTCATTTGATCCTAGCGGGTCTCTTAAAAGAGGCCTGTTAGGTCTTAACGGGTCTCTTTTAGGCCCATCAATCCTAAAAAGTCTTCTAGAGGAGAGTAATCCTAGTGAGTAATCCTAAAAAGTCTTCTAGTTAAACTCGGTTGTGGTCGAGTGGTCAACACTATGCTTCCAATCTAAAGGTTAGAGGTTTGACACCCAATTCAGCTATAGTGCTGTCAGATCCGGTTTCAAACAAAAAAAAAAAATTATTAACTGACACTTAAACTTTTTATAAGTTCAAAGTTTTGCAGATGAATTTTTTTTTTAGTCTATGTTTTACGCACAAATTATTTAAAGGTTCCAATTTTATCATTTCCATAAAAAAATTCTATGAAATAATAATTTTAATTAGTTAAGTGACTTGCACATGGTTTATGCATTTGAAATTTTAGTAACTAAAATATTTTTAAAATTTTTAAATGATAGTAATTTTAATAACTGGATAATTCAAGGTAATTATATAAATTGTTATTATTATTATTTTAATGTTGAGATTAGTTTGTATTTTTGTTTTTCTCTTTCTCTTTCCTTCTTTAATTTATTCTTTTGTGTTATCACTCCCGCAGTGGCTCTCTTTCTTGTCATCACAAGTGTTTAATGAATTGGATTGAAAAATAATTTTCTCATTCACCTAATTCACCTCCTATTTTATAGTCATTTTGATGCCCGCAAAAGGTAGTGAATTGTCTTCTTAAGTTAAGTAACTACCATACCCAAAATTAATTTAAATTAAGTTGCGTGAGAAATAAACATTCAATTTCGATACGTAACTCCTATATATACTAATCTTCAAAAAAAAATATTATTTTATATTCTATAATATTATATATATATATATATATATATATATATTTAGAAATTTTAAATAGTGTGGTTGAGAATTCGTGATAATGTGAGGATGACACTGCATCTTGTGAGGATATCACAACTCTCAGTTCTCTACTTGACACTAGAAATGGTGAGACAACTTCATGCCTTGATCATGTGCTACGAACCTTATAATTGTTTTAAGATTGTGGCACTTCCCGACTAATATGATTATAACAAGGACCAACTTGAACCAAAACAATAAAATTATGGAACCACCTAGCTAATATGAATGTAACAAGTACCAGCCTAGCTAAACCTAACAACGGGTATAATCAAAGTAGTGGGTTGATTAGTATTAATATTACAAGTTTCATTTAGAATAGTAACAAATTAAGCTTATATTAAGTTTTGGTTATTCCAAAAATTACATTTATTTGGACAATATTTTTTAAAATGTTCCCAAAAAATCGTAAACGGCAAATTGGAAAATTTGGTTCCTTGATTTATATAATTTTTGAGATTTCATGCTATTTTATTTTTTTGTACTATTTCATCCATTAACTTAATAATTTGGTAAATTTTATCCATTAACTTAATGATTTGGTAAATTTCATTCCTTAACTTATATAATTGGGTAAATTTCATCCCTCAACTTATATAACTTGGTAAATTTCATCATTTAACTTAATAATTTAGTAATTTCATCCCTTAACTTAATAATTTGGTAAATTTTATCCTTAACTTATATAATTTTTGGGATATCATCCTTAATAATACATTTATTAAATATAAATTTACAAATGTATGATATAATATCTTTGGTAATATACAAATTTTTTTATTAAATGTATATTTATAATAGTAAATTAAAATAATTTTTATAAAAATTTATATTTTTACCCCTTTATTTTTTAGTATTATTATTTTAATTTTAAGTTAAGGGATAAAATTTACCAAATTATTAAGTTAAGTGATGAAATATAAATTATTAACTTAAGGGATGAAATTTACAAATTATATAAGTTAAGGGATGAATTTACCAAATAATTAAGTTAAAGGAATAATTTACCAAATTATTAAGTTAAAGGATGAAATAATACAAAAAAAAATAATAAAATAGAATTAAATTACAAAAATTATATAAATTAAGGGACCAAATTTGTCAATTTACCCATTGTAAACATATATATTATTGAAAGAGCAATATATTGACGCATATTTAATGTTGTTACAAAAGCAAAATTGCCACTACAATCTTGGTTACTAGAAAATTTTATAATAACAAATTGTTTATGTTATAAAACTATTATTAATAAAAGCAAATTAGAAAGAAAAGTATTATAGAGATCAAAGGAATAGGAAGAACATTCTGTTTCTTCTCGTATATTTCATATATACGAAACATATAAATTAACCTTATATTTATAGGGATGAACTATATGTAACATATACACATATGTACATACATATATAAATATATACATAACTCTCTATTATTTTAGAGAAAGTACAAAATTTATTACATGGAGATTATATGGACGTAGTGAAAGCTTAGAAGTTATGAGATTAATGGACATACAAATAATATATTGGTATTTATAAAAGTTTTCTTTTTATTTGTTGCAAAAATATTAGACATTTTTATTGTTTTACTCTCTTTTTTTCCTTTTTTTTCTGAGGGAAAAATAGCATTATGCTTCAATATAACAATTTTTGGCTTTGAAACAAGGAAAATAATTCTATTTTTATTCCAATAAAAAATTAAGATCTTTTCTATTTATTGTTTTACTAATTGTACTATGCTTAAGATTATTAATATCTTTATCAGTAGGTAGGTGAAGTAATAAATTCAAATCCTATTTCTTCTCCTAAAATTGTAGTATAAACACCTTTCTTATTAACTTTTAAAAGGATAGATTTGAGTCAAAAAGGGGGTTCCTAAAACAATGCTTTGTTTTATATCCTTTACAAGGACAAATGTATTTTTAAAACAAATTTGTTTATTACAAATTAATCTCATAACTTAAATAGTTTTATATCATACTTTTGCAGATTTCCAATCAATTCGTAATAAAAATGTTTTATTGATTAAATCATCTTGGAATTTTGTAACACATAAAACTATAGATAAAATTTCTTTTTTAATAGTAGAATAATTTTTTTTGTGAAGAAATCCAAATAACATAATGAAATCTTACTAATTGTTCAGTAGTCCGATCAGGAAATTTCTGTTTTAGGATACCGCCATAACCGAGCTCGGATGCATCCGTTTCGACCACCATAAGAGCATCCGAATGAGGTATTCCCAGAAAAGGCAGTGATTTAACAATTTGTTTAACTTGTTTTACTATGTTAGTATGTTCATCTGTCCAAGGGACAACATTCTTTCTTAATCTTTTGTACAGAGGTTCAATTATAATTCTTAAATTTTTAATGAAATCGACACATAATTTAAACATCCTAAAAATCTCTGTACCTGTTGTTTTTCTTTTATTTCATTAGAAAATTTGTTACTAAAATCAATAACTCTACAAATTGGTTTATAAGTTCCTTGGCTTAACTCATGTCCTAAAAATCTACATGTTATTTGAAATAATTTCATTTTACTAGCAGATAACACTAAACCATTTCTTTTAACAATTTTAAAGAATATATGTAAATGCTTGAAATGTTGTTCAATAGATTTAGAAAATATAAGCACATCATCAATATAAACTATACAAAATTCGGAGTAAGGGATAAAAATGTCATTCATCATATTTTGAAATTTAGATGGAGCATTCTTTAAACCAAAATGCATAACATTCCATTTATAATGTCCAAAAGGAACTGTAAAGGTTGTTTTGTATTTATCTTGTTCATTTATCTGAATTTGCCAAAATCCAGATTTTAAATCAAATTTAGAATATAAATTAGAACCACAAGTTCTTTTTAATAAATCCCTTTTATTAGGTATTGGATATATAATCCATTGTAAGGCTTTATTTAAAGGCTTATAATTAATTACTAATCTAGGAGTTCCTCTTTCCTTTTCTGCTGCATTATTCACATAAAATGCTGCACAGCTCCAAGGAGATTTAGAATCTCTAATTAATTTTTTGTCGAGTAAAGTTTGTATTTCTTTTTTACAATACTCTAATAATTCTTTATTCATCCGAATAGGTCTAGCTTTAGTAGGTATTTCCTTGTCCGTAAAATTTAATTCATAAGGTAATTCTACTATATGAGTTTTTCTATTCCAGAAAGCATTAGGTAAATTCGAACAAACTTCTTTTACTAATCTTTCTTCTAATTCTTTTATCTGATTTTTTACCTTTTCTGTTTCTAATAAGATCTTAATTTTTTCTAACTTAACTTCTTCTTGCAAAAAGTTAATCTGATTAGTGATACTATTTATTGTTTTACTAATTGTACTATGCTTAAGATTATTAATATCTTTATTAGTAGGTGAAGTAATAAATTCAAATCCTATTTCTTCTCCTAAAATTGTAGTATAAACACCTTTCTTATTAACTTTAAAAGGATAGATTTGAGTCAAAAAGGGGTTCCTAAAACAATGCTTTGTTTTATATCCTTTACAAGGACAAATGTATTTTTAAAACAAATTTGTTTATTACAAATTATAGCATTAGATAATTTATACTTAATTCCTAATTTTGAACCACTAGTAGTTTTTAATTTTTCTTTAGTTTTTTCAAAATATTTAGTTGGAACTAAACCTTCTTGAATACAATTAAGATCTGCACCATTATCTAATAAAGCTACGACATCTAAAACAAATTCATTTTTTATTTTAATTGAAACTTTTATATACCATCTTTGAAAATTAACTCTAGTGATTAGAGAAATATACTCAGCTTCTTTTATTAAGGTAGGTTTCTTAAATTCTTCTATAAAAGTTGGCTTTTTTTTGGTTTGAAACCGGGTATGATTATCATAAAGACAAACCATGTACAAAAGTACAAAACAGGCCAAGCCAGCCAAAACAAACCCTATGCCCAAGCTAACAAAAGCTCTAAAACCTTAAATAAGCTTCTTTTAGCCAACGCATAACGGTCCTCCAAAAAGTGAATAGAGTTATGATTCCTAGCATTAAAATTACTCCATAACTCATGGATAAATTGCCTAAACACATAAGGCCAAAATCTACCAAAAGATCTAAAGATAGTCCTACTATACATATTCACTTTGATCCAGTTCTTCACGTTCGTCTGCTCCTTTAGCGCCCACCATTTCTCGCCGGACAAAATCTCTTTCCAAACCGCTGCCGTCGTCGGGCAGTCGCGCAGAATGTGAATGCTTGATTGATTATGTTGTTTACAGAGCTGACAGAGAGGAGAATTCAGCACTCTCCTTTTCCATAGAAATTCTGCAGTCGGTAAACCCCCATGAATGCATGACCAGCATGTAAGAGAAGCCCTAGACGGGCCTCTAAACCTCCATAAACGTCGCCACGGAAATTCCCTTAACTCCGAGTTGTTGTGGTCCATAAGTTGTCTCAACGAACTAACCGAGAACTCCCCATGTTTACTGAAGATCCATTTGGGTTTGTCGCTTAGCTCATCAACTTCCAACAGCCTGATCAGCTGCAAGCGTTGCAGAACATCCGTAGGTAGTAGACTTTGCAAAAGCTCCATATTCCATCCTTCTCCTGGCAGCCAGAACTCCTGAACTTTGAGCTGAAGTTGGTGTTCCGGTATCGATACTAGAGCCTTCCCAAGCAGTGGTTCTTCCACTAGCCAACAATCAAGCCAAAACCTAGCATTGTTACCATCGTTAACAATCCAGCTAACACCACGCACAACCCACTGTGCGGCCAAAAAAAGTATACCTCTTCCATACATGAGAGCAGCTCGTCGGCGTGAGACCCCTCACGATAGCCTCCCATCCACCATATTTAGCGCGCAGAACCGAGGCTGCGATATCATCTCGTTGCGAGGCCGCTTTCCGGGCCAACTTAGCTAGGAGGGCAATGTTCGTTTGCTTGAAGATTCGGAATCCCCAGCCCCCCTTTATCTACCGGCCGACAGATGGTCTTCCACGCCACTGTGGACATTACCCTTTTCACTCGAGTTGAACCCCAAAAGCAATCCCTGCACATCCTCTCAAAAGACTTTACATTGGATATAGGCAATTTTATAACCTTGCATTGAGTATAAAGGGAGAGCTGCGAGTGTAGATTTGATCAAGAGTAGCCGAGCTGCCCGAGATAAAGATTTCATCTTCCAGTTGGCCAAGGTCTTTGCTGTCCTCTCGATGAGATGCTGAAATAACTTCGTAGGGCGGCTATGAAACAGTGGGATACCCAAGTAGGTGCCGAGATCGGCAGTGGCGGTGATCTGAAATTCCGAGCATATGCTATTCCGGAGATAGTGTGGAGTATTCGGGGAAAACCAAATATGAGACTTTCCTCTATTCACCCTTTGACCCGAATAGCTACAAAACTGTGATAGAACATATTCCATCATTCTTGCTTGCGAAAATGAAGCATCCCCAAATAGCAGAAGATCATCTCGCAAAGAAAATGTGGGATAACCGGGGTCCCGAACCCCCTAATTTCACTGGTTTCCATTCCCTCCTATCCACTGCCAGGTTAATCTTTTGGCTTAAAACTTCCGTGCACAACACAAAAAGATAAGGAGACAGAGGATCCCCTTGTCTCAATCCCCGTGATGGATAGAAAGCCTCAAGCAACCCCCCATTCCAAGCAAACTTTTAAATTTGTAGAGGATATACAATCCATGATCAGCTCCCTCAACTCCTTCCTGAAGCCCGTAAACATGAGCACCTCCCGTAGAAACTCCCAATCCACACGGTCATAGGCTTTCTCCAAATCTACTTTAAGTATGAAGCCCCCTGTCCTACCCTTCCTCTTTTTTAGAGAATGAAGTACTTCCTGTGCTACCACTATGTTGTCCACTGTAGATCTGTCCGGGATGAAGCTAGCTTGAAATTGACCCGTTAGTTTAGACATAATGGGTTTCAGTCGATTTGCTAAGACTTTGGATACAACTTTTCTTAGAACATTGCAAAGGGATATCGGCCGAAATTGATTAAGAGATTCCGGAGCCTCGCCCTTGGGAATAAGACAAATGATGGCCTCATTGATACCCGGAGTCAACTTGCCCATACTGAGAACATGCCTTGAACTGCTTCAACTACTTTATCACCCGGAATATGCCAAAACCGCTGGAAAAAGCAAGGAGAAAAACCATCTGGACCCGGGGCCTTATATGGTCCCATCCGAAATACTGCATCTCGTACTTCACAAGCAACAACCGGTTTGTTCAGCCACCTTTTATCACGGTGTGACAGTTTCGGAAAATCCCAATCATTCGGTTGACAAGCGATACACGTTCCCCCGTATATAGTTTTTCATAGAACCTCCTGGCCTCCATTTTCAAACTGTTCCGATCCTCACACCAAACTCCATTTAATTTCAGCCGATCAATTCGGTTCCTACGACGACGGATGACCGTAGTCATATGGAAGAAATGAGTATTCCTTTCCCCCTCCTTGAGCCAATCTACCCGTGATTTCTGTCTCCAGAACAAGTCCTCTTGTTCCAAAATTCGGTTCAGCTCCTCTCGCAGTGTGGTTTCCAAGTTCTCCAAATGGTCCGACCTCCTAGTTTGAAGTTCCCTCCGAATCCCTGCAAGTCGAGCCAAACATCTAAATTTACGGTCAAAAATATTACCAAAAACTTGTTTATTCCACTGTTGGAGAGTGTTTCTCAGGAAACCCAATTTCAGTGCCAGGTCTTCCAAACCGTCTTCCAACCAAGCTCTGCTCAATACTGTCTCGAAACCTGGATGGGTAAACCAGCCGCCTATATACGGAAAAGGGGTTGAAGTTCGGGGGCCCTATTCCCCCCATGGGTCCGACCAGAATTGGGTGGTGATCCGACCTGCTCCGTGGTAGATGCACCACCCGAGCCTCCGGGAATGCTAGAAGCCAACGTTGGTTACATATTGCACGGTCAAGACGCTCCTGGACATTAGCCGAACCCTTCATCATATTATTCCAAGTAAATTTCGGGCCTGTAAATCTAAGATCATGGAGTTCGCAACACTGGATCATTTGATTAAAAGGCCACACCCTTGAAGCCGAGATTGGTAAACCCCCTCTCTTTTCGGACTGCAAGCCACCTGGTTAAAATCACCGACCAAAGCATCCAAGGTATATCAATTACCTCGCTTATACAGGTAAAATAATCCCATAAATTCAATCTATGGTGATAGTCCGGAGAAGCATAAACAACCGATAATAGCCATGGGGAATGATTCCCAAACCGCACAATCACATTCACCACCTGTTCATCAATAGAGATCATCTCCAACTCTATCCGACTTTTATCCCAAAGCAACCAGATGCCTCCCGAAAATCCAGTAGCTTCAACAACTATACAACTATCATATTGTGTTTTCCTCATAATTCGTTCAATAACAGAACTATGGCAGCGTGTTTCTACCAGAATTAGAACATCCGGCTCGTACTTCTTAACAAGTAAATTTAGGTGTCTTGAAGCAACTAAGGAACCTGCACCTATACAGTTCCAAGCTATTATCTTAGGTAAATTCATTAGATAACCCTGTGGGGGGTAGTTTCCACCTCCATGGCAGTGAGATTGGTCATACCCGATGTTCCAAGATCAAATTTGCTTGGATTATTGCGGTTGAGTTCCAAACGGTGTTGAGCGGTTGAAAGCTCCAATTTCTGTTTCCGCTTACCGTAGACCCGCGACCCGGCCCGAGGATCCGAAGTCCGCTGGTTGTCCGGGTCGGGTCGGTTATTCGGCCCGCCGGGGCCCATTTTTAGACCCGCCTCTCGGACCCGTGGTACTTGGACCCTACCTCTGCCCCCTCGACCCGACAACCTTCCTAGCGCCAGACCTCCTCTCTGGGCTCTCGGGTGAAAGTCCTTGGGGACCCCCTTCGGTTCCTCCTGTTGTCCAACTAAAGATCCATTACGATTACGGGCTCCTGGCCCTTGTATGGACTGAAGTTTCAACTTAAGTTGAGCAATTGCGGGCTCAATATCCGCCTCCTCCCGAAGCCCATCCAAAAAATCAAATCCGGACCGACTACGCCCTTTGCCCAAATTCACATTCACTTGGGCTTGGCCTTCGCCTTGAGTCTCTATGAGAGATTAAGTTGTCTATGGAAGAAGTTCAAGAAGTTTCCTCCGGGGCCAACTCCGCTGCCGATTATCGGAAACCTCCATTTGTTAGGTGACAAACCTCATCAGTCCTTTGCAAGGCTCTCCAAGAAATATGGTCCGATAATGAGCCTAAAATTAGGCTACATGACCACAGTGGTTATTTCTTCGTCAAGCGTGGCCAAAGAAGTTTTGAAACACCAAGATTTAGCATTCTCCGATAGATCAATTCTAGATGTATCCCACGCACTTGATCACTCGCTTGAGGAAGAATTGGGGATGGTCATTCGCCTCCTCATACCTTGAGGGTCAAACTTGCTAAGGACAGGAAAGCAGTCAACCAAATTGACCTTCCCCAATTCTTCCAAGATATTCCATACCAAGTCCTTGAATTCTTTTGTAGAATCCGAATATGGGTCTGTCAAATCCTTTGAGAAAATAGTGTTAGACAATAAATTTAGCGTAGTCATGAAAGCAGCTCGACCGATGTCTACTGCCTCCCCTGTCTGGCAATATCTTTGGCAATAGTCAATGAGCTCCTGGACCTTTTTGCGCCTTAGATGCTTTGGTAAATGTCAAGTTTGTTACCAAAAAATATGCAAGTGTTCATGATTTTCCGAAGGCTCCTCCATTGGGAGACAACTGGTAGCAAAGAGACCGAGAACCGAGAGTGATCAAGTGCGTGGGATACATCTAGAATTGATCTATTGGAGAATGCTAAATCTTGGTGTTTCAAAACTTCTTTGGCCACGCCTGACGAAGAAATAACCACTTGTGGTCATGTAGCCTAATTTTAGGCTCATTATCGGACCATATTTCTTGGAGAGCCTTGCAAAGGACTGATGAGGTTTGTCACCTAACAAATGGAGGTTTCCGATAATCGGCAGCGGAGTTGGCCCCGGAGGAAACTTCTTGAACTTCTTCCATAGACAACTTAATCTCTCATAGAGACTCAACTTAATCTCCCTCTCTCTTTCTGCTACAAAGATTTTTTGGTCTCATATATTATTTGCAAAGCAACAGAGGAGTATTATATAGCGCAAGATTTACTATAACATCACTTTAGGATATTGTTTAAAACACTAATAAATATAAGGTACATATCATTAAAATAAGACATGTTCAAAATTCTTATATCACTCATTTAGAAAAATTTAAATACATTTTAAAGATGTATAAAATGTATTAGAGAATAATATTATTTAATTATTTATAATAATAAATATATATATATTAGACTTAGCATATTTGAGCTGGGTAAAAACATCATTGTGGAAAGTATTGAGCTAGGTAGGGATGAGTAGGTTGGGGAAATTTGGCAAAAATATTTCTTTTTTTTTTAATTTTTTATTCAAAATTATTTTTGATTGAGAAAAAAACAATTTTTTTTGGGAATATATATTTTTTTTTAAAAAAAAGATTTCTACAAATAAATATAATTTTTGGAATTAAGAAAATCACATTTTTCTTGTTGAAATTCTAAATGAAACTTGTAATTAATACTAATCAACACACTACCTTAATTACCGATGGTTTGGTTGTTTGGTTTAGGCCATAATCTTATTGTTTTGCTCCAAGTCGTTACTTGTTATATTCATATTAGTTGTAGGTTGTATTACAATCTCTTTATTTGTTCAAGCAAATAATTATTATATTTATATTAGTTGCATGGTGCCACAATCTCAGAATAGTTATAAAGTTGGTAGCACATAATCAAAGGACAAAGTTGCATTGCAATTTCTAGGGTCAAAAGAGAAGTGAGAGTTATCGGATTGTTACATGATACAATGTGGTCCATCAATTTTTTTTTTTTAAAGACAATCCCAATACAGTTATAAGGTTCGTAGCACATCATCACAAGATGTGTGATCCTCACATTATCATGAATTCTCCACCACACCATTTAAAATTTCTAAATATATAAATATAATATTATAGAATATAAAATAATATATATATTTTTGAAGATTAGCATATATAGGAGTTACGTGTAGAAATTGAATGTTTGTTTCTCATGCAACTTAATTTAACCTACTTTTGGGTATGGTAGTTACCTAACTTAAGAAGGTAATTCCCTCCCTTTGGCGGGATTATGATGAAACCGAAGCTGGGAAAATTTTTGAAGTTAATTAATTTTATATATTTTAAATAATCAAGACTTTATTATTAATTTTAATTTTAAAATTAAAATATATAATTTAGTTTATAAAATTTTAAATTTATAATGGAACATTTTTTATCAACAATATAAAAAAAAAAAAAAAAAAAAAACTGGAATAAAAATTTTGAAAATTTTGGGTTCAATTTTTTTCCTTGTTTCAAAGCCAAAAATTGTTATATTGAAGCATAATGCTATTTTTCCCTCAGAAAAAAAGAAGGAAAAAAAGAGAGTAAAACAATAAAAATGTCTAATATTTTTGCAACAAATAAAAAGAAAACTTTTATAAATACCAATATATTATTTGTATGTCCATTAATCTCATAACTTCCATATAATCTCAATGTAATAAATTTTGTACTTTCTCTAAAATAATAGAGAGTTATGTATATATTTATATATGTATGTGATAATGCTAAATTTGGTAATGTTTTGGAAGGGTATTTGTGCATAATTTTTGAGGATTATTAGAGTAAATTGAGATAAATATGTTAATTGTGCACTTAATTGTGATATTTCTGTTTTCGGGAAGTTCGTGGGGCTAATTGATCAAAAGAGAGAAGTTTAGGGACTAAATATGCAATTTCCGGAAAGAAATACAAATCCAGTCCAGCAACACGCGCTCGGACCAAGAACACACCCAGCCAGGAGGCTGAACACGGCCAAAAACACTGGCTCAGCCATGAACACGACTTCCAACATGGGTGCAACACGCCCGTGTCGCGTATCACCAACACGGGAGGCAACACGGTGAAACACGGCGGCGCGCCTGTGTGTCGCGCATAGCCAACCCGCAACACGGGTGCAACACGCCCGTGTTGAACCAAATTTCCAGATTCTTTTGTAAAATTACAATTTTACCCCTGTTTTGGTTATCTATAAATATTGAGATTTTTACCATTATTTAGGGTTAGCTTTTAGGTTGGATCCAGCTTGTAAGGTTGGATTAAGGTTTTGATTAGGCTGAATAGCTAAGTAATTGTAAAGGTTTGGTAGAACTTAGAGAGAGATCTATGTTTTGATTTTCCAATTTTCTTAGAGATTACTCTCTACTTGTTGTAGTATTGAGTATCTTGGGATTAATTTGGTAGGTTTGCCTCGATCCGTAAGGAAATTTACTGAATATATTCTAGGGTATTTGGGCTACACAAATTGAAGATCCAAGTTGAAGAAGCAAAGAAGAATCAAGAGAAGGAGTTGAAGAGGAAGAAGGTTTAATGTCTATGTTTCACTTTCCCCTTTTCTTCTATTATTCCTTGTTATTCTTTGTAATTAGTTAACCAACCTTAGGAATTCTCATTTCTACATTTCTTATAGGTAGATTTGGTTGATTTTATTTTACAAATTACTTGAGATATTGTGATGTTCTTGGATTGAATGATTGTGGTTTTATTAATTCGAATTGCAATTTCATTGATGACTTTAGATCTGAATTTTATCTTTAGTACAAGCTTTGATTTGAGATTGTGGTTTCGGATTAACACTAATTGTTAGGCCGGAACCGGGATATACGATTAGTGCCAAGTTGATGTGATTAGTTTCCTATTGATGGACCGGAATCGGGATGATTGATGGGAGATTTGATCTTGTCAACATTCAAGTGTTCTTAATCTAGGAATTTCTTGCCACGAACCGTATGGAAGAGATTCTACTTTAGACTTGATTTTGGTGGAGCTACGATACTAGATCCAAGATTATCCTATACTTGGTATTTTGTATCCTCTTATCTCACCTATATTTTACTAAGAATTCCTCCCAACCTTTTTACTTGCTTTATTCCTTACATTGTTCTTTACTTTGCTTTCTAGGATTTAGAATTCAATCTTATCATTCTTGATATTGGTTGATTTACTTGTTGAATGATCCTTATTCACAAATCATATTCATAATTAGTTCAATTATATTTTCCACACTAGAATTTAATAGAAGTCTTAGGGAAAAACGATTTTTATAAATTTAAAATCCGAATATCACCTTATTTACTAAACTATTTCGATAGGTGCTCTGCCTAATTGAGTTATTTTATTAGTGACAAACCTATTTTAATCATAGAGATTCTTATTATTTTTAGTATTATTTATTCGATTATTTATATTATTTTTATTATTTATATATAACTCAAAATACACATCGATTTTTGGCGCCGTTGTCGGGGAATCCTATTAATTTTCGTGATGTTTTTCCTCTAAGTTCGTTGTAATTTTTGGGAAAACTTTTCATGAACGGTGTGAAATTTATAACGAATTAATTTTGATTTGATTTGTTTTATGATATCATTCTCAAGTAACTTTTACTTTTCATGTCTAATTCTTAGAATTTCTTTGATCTCTTTGATAGATCTTGGATATTTGCTTGATAGATTTTATTTCATTTAGTTTAGTTGTTTTCAATTTCATTTGTTTTTTATTTTTTAGTTGAGTAGTTTAATTTTGATTCTTTGATTCTTCTTATTCTTACTTTAGTAGTTTTCTTATGTTACTTGTATTTTGTTTCTATTGCTTTCTTATTGATTCATTTTCTTAGAATTTTTTTTGCTTAGATTATAGATTTTTGGATTTAGATCTTAGGTTAGATGATTTAGTTTCATGATTTTTAGGTTTAGTTAGTGTTTTGTTTAGTTTAGATCCCTTAGGTAAACTTTTACTTAGAGATTTTGGTTAGATATAGTTTAGATATTTTGGATTTAGGTTAACTTTAGTTGATTTAGATTAGATAGCTTAGTTAGTTTAGTGTTTTAGATTAGGTTAGCTTTTGATTCTTTAGATCCTTATCCTTTAGAATAACCTAGATCTTAGGTTTAACATCTTAGTTTGATCCTTAGTTTAGAATTTTTAGATCTAATTGTTTTTCCTACTTTCTAACTTGACATAGTTTGTTTTAATTTTTCTAACTTGATCTAACTAGTTCTTAGGTATGGTTAGTATAAGATCTAACTAGTTTTCTAACTTGACCCTTTCTTTGATTGATTCATATTTCATGTTCGTAGATGTATTTCCATATTTTCATTTTATGATTTTCGATAGTTGTTATAGATATTATCTTGATTTTTAGGTATTATGTTAGAGTAGTTTAGTTTACTTCTCTTCTTAATCTTAGTTTCATTACTTGTCATTTACTTGTTTTGCATCTTCTTTAGTTGTTTTACATTTCTTAGTTAGTTTTGCATGATCTTGTTATTTCATTTTCATTCCTTTATTTTCTTTAAGTACTTTCTAGTTTAGTTAGTATTCTAATAATGTCTTCAATTCATGAAGATTATTATCTAGATACTTACTTTTGCTAGGCATTGATGTTATATGTTTTTCTTATTTTCTATATTTTATTTGTTAGGTTTAATTTGTGTTTGATATAGCTTTGCTTTTAATTTCTTCTTTCGAAATTTTTGTTGGATTTTGCATGTAGTAGATTTTTCAATAAAAGGTCATCATTATTATTATTATTTAGTCTTGCATCTTTAGGTATTTATTTAGTAATCTTTGAATTCTTTAGTTAATAAATATGTATAGCTTTTTGTTGAAAAGTAAGCATTCTTAGAAACTAATTCTAAGAAATGCTAGTTTAGTGACCAACATTTCATTCTAATAGCTTTATTCCATTTCAATTCTCAAATGTAGACTATTATTCCAGTAGCTTTTTGTCGATTTGTTTGTTTTGCTTTTCTTTGCATGTTATTTAGTAGACTTGCATGAATTTGCATATTTTGTTTTGTGCTTACATGAATCTGTTGTTCTTTGTTTTCTTTTACTTAGTATATGATTTAGATGTTTTGATGGTTTTGCCAAATTGCATATTACTTTGTAGTAGTACAGTTTGCATAGCTTTTACTTAGGTATCGTTTGCATGGTGATTTAGGTAAATATTATTACATAGATTTCTCCTTAATTTCTGTATTACAGCAGTTAGAATTAGGTTATTATGTTCTAATAGGATAGTACTGCATGTGCATGCTTTTACATAGCTTATATATTTATATAGGTATTATTAATTGCAACATTTTCCAGTAGTTCTTTTTGCATGTACTTTATTATAGGAATAGATGTATATATTTTATGTATTTTCATTTCCAGTAGGTAGTGTTTGTTCTTTGTTCTTCTTGTTTTTGCATGAGCTGTAGGTAGCTTGTTAAAATTTTCATGGTAGTAGCTTATAGATTCATGCGTACAGTAGGATTTATGAATTGCATTTACTTTGCTTTTCATGTCATAAGTATATATATTAGTTCATAAAGATTGCATTTAATCATTTTGCATAATTAGTTTAGCTTAGCTTAGTTTGTCTTTGCATTACAATAGTTTTTGCATGTTTTGTCTTTTACTACAATTAGTTAGCCCGCATGATTTGTTATTTGCATAAGTTTTATGGCTTTTATATAGATTTCATTTGCATGGATATTTTAGGAAGTTTGCATGTGGCACTTGGCTAATTTTAAATTTGCTATAGTTGGAAATTTTGTTATGTAAACCTTCCATGATTAAATAATGCATGCAGTATATGCTTCAATTCCAATTTTGTGCAAGTTCAGTAGGTTTGTATATATTTTCCTTTTGATTTACAATAGCAAATACATGATGTTTTCTGTTTGTACTACATTTTCCAATAGTTTAGTGCATGGCTGTATTGTAATTTCTTTTTGCATGAATTGTTTGTAGATGCATTAGTTTGTCTTCTTTGGTAGTTTAGTTTGCATTTAGTTTTCTAAAAGTTCCATGGCAGTAGCTTTAGAGTTTAGAATGCATTTTAATTTCAATTTCGTGTAGTACATAGCTTTTAGCGTGCCATTTTCCTTTGTACATTTTAACTCTAGTGTACATGTGTTCTGTTTTTGGTGTAAAATTCCAGTGAGCTACCTTACTGCCCCTGTTGTATTTTTTTTTTTCCAGCAATTTCAGTATGCAAACTGCCCTGTTCATTATGTAATTCCAGTTTGTAATTTCCTCTGTTTTATTCTTTCATTCTTTTTCTTCTTTCTTCCTATCAATTAATTTAATTCATTTTCTTTTCCTTATTTTTGATTAGATTAGCATTATTTAATAATCTTATATTTTATATCCTTTTATCCTTACTAATCTCTCTTTTCTTGTTTTGTAGGTAATGCGATTTCTTTCTCTTGTTTTTCTTAATCTTTTAATTTCTTTACTAGATCCTTTGTAGTAGGACATTTTTAATTTTGTAATTTCTTTCTTTCCTTGTTTTGTTCTATTCTATCTTTCTTGATTGTTTGTTGAAGGTAAAACAGGAATCAATAGGTTTCGCTACAAAACCTAGAAACGCAAGTGGGACAATTGTCCAGACAATTTTCAGAACAAGAAAAAAGGACTACTCCCTAATAGCACCGAACAAAATTCCGTTGAATAAATCGAAAGATGATGTTGTTAGGGAGGACAAAGCGAGCCTTATAAAAGTCATTGAAGAAGGAAGAAACTCCTAAGAAAGGAATGAATAAGTTCCAAGCATGCTTGCTCGGAAACAAGATTTGTCTTTCTTCCCTTTCCTTTTACCGCTTTTTTCGAGTCATACTTGGTTTTTGGCGTTCAATATTTGTCTATATCACTTTATTAGTGGCTGGATTTTCCAGTATAGGTTTTATTATCTTGTTTGTTATATTATTCCCGGATGTTCCAGATAGGATTTATTTGTTTTATTTATTCACTTTTTAGATGATTTTATTTGTTTTTGCTTGGTTTTTGTACTATTTGATTTATTTGGATTTATATGATTATCTTTTGTGTTCATAGTTTACTTTCCCGTTTTAAATAAAATTTTCTTGTTTTTATTTTTCTAGTTTTTCGCACTTATTCCCATTTTGTATTTATAGTTTTCTCGCACTTATTTATTTTTCTAAAATAAGTTGTGGGGTATTAGCTTTTTACACTGAGGACAGTGTAACATTCAAGTTGTGGGGTAGGTGTGTGTGCTCGTTTTATCTCAATTTACAAATATTTTTTTAAAAAATAATGCTTAATTTTTTGAATTTTTCAAAATGATTAGTTTACTTGAAAAGATTATTTGTGAACTTTGTTTTGGAATTTGATTTGCTTAGCCGATGATAGATATCGTTTGTTGATTGTTGAAAGTCTCGAGATTTGATTTTAGTTCATTTTGTTGATACTTGATACGAGCATGATTATAGAAAATTCCTGAAACTCTTTTGACACAGCTATTTTGGTTGGTTGTTCCGATTAGTGGACTACTTTTGGACAGTTTATTTGAATAGTATTAAGTCTTTTGGGAATGGAAATGACTTGAATTTTCACTTGAAAAATTCTTTGAGAGACTTGCCACACTTTTAATTTTCGTTGAATAAATTGTTGAATAAAAGGTTGTTTTGCATGTATCCTTTGCTACTTGAGCACCACTTCTTATGGGAATTGAATGCCCGGTGCCCTAAGGTCCTCGGGATCTGGGAGTCATCGGAGTGGAACTCGTTATAAGGGTAGTTAAAGTTGATATTGTTAAGCAAACAATAAAAACCTTGAATAAAAGAGAATAAATTGAATAAAAATTTACTTTTGAATAAGTGGCTTGTTTCTTGAGATTTGATTGTGATTATGTCTCGTTGTTGAAGTTTTTGATCGACCAAACCACTATTTGAGTAATTTGCTTTGAAAGGAAATTTGCTATTTGGATCACTAATTGAGATAGAGCACACACTGCACTCGGGATGATTTTATGATCGTTTTTCGTATTGAAGTTGAAAATGATTTGTTCAATTTTGTATTTCTTGACTTAAACATGAAAACACTTGATGAGGCATAGAAGTGAATCATTCCTTAAACACTTTGTTTATGAGATCTTTGAAAAGTAAACTAGTTAGTTTGAATTCTTTGAGAAAACATTTATGCACTTCTCTTAAATGATTTGTTTGATTCAAATTCCTTCTTTGATTTGCTTGAGGACGAGCAAAGGTTAAGTTGTGGGGTATTATGATAACGCTAAATTTGGTAATGTTTTGGAAGGGTATTTGTGCATAATTTTTGAGGATTATTAGAGTAAATTGAGATAAATATGTTAATTGTGCACTTAATTGTGATATTTCTGTTTTCGGGAAGTTCGTGGGGCTAATTGATCAAAAGAGAGAAGTTTAGGGACTAAATATGCAATTTCCGGAAAGAAATACAAATCCAGTCCAGCAACACGCGCTCAGACCACTAACACGCCCAACCAGGAGGCTGAACACGCCCAGAGACACGGGCTCAGCCATGAACACGGCTTCCAACACGGGTGCAACACGCCCGTGTCGCGTATCACCAACACGGGAGGCAGCACGGTCGAAACACGGGCGCGACAGCCGTGTCGCGTATAGCCAACACGGGCACAACACGGGTGCAACACGCCCGTGTTGAGCCAAATTTCCAGATTCTTTTGTAAAATTACAATTTTACCCATGTTTTGGTTATCTATAAATATTGGGATTTTTACCATTATTTAGGGTTAGCTTTTAGGTTGGATCCAGCTTGTAAGGTTGGATTAAGGTTTTGATTAGGCTGAATAGCTAAGTAATTGTAAAGGTTTGGTAGAACTTAGAGAGAGATCTATGTTTTGATTTTCCAATTTTCTTAGAGATTACTCTCTACTTGTTGTAGTATTGAGTATCTTGTGATTAATTTGGTAGGTTTGCCTCGATCCGTAAGGAAATTTACTGAATATATTCTAGGGTATTTGGGCTACACAAATTGAAGATCCAAGTTGAAGAAGCAAAGAAGAATCAAGAGAAGGAGTTGAAGAGGAAGAAGGTTTAATGTCTATGTTTCACTTTCCCCTTTTCTTCTATTATTCCTTGTTATTCTTTGTAATTAGTTAACCAACCTTAGGAATTCTCATTTCTACATTTCTTATAGGTAGATTTGGTTGGTTTTATTTTACAAATTACTTGAGATATTGTGATGTTCTTGGATTGAATGATTGTGGTTTTATTAATTCGAATTGCAATTTCATTGATGACTTTAGATCTGAATTTTATCTTTAGTACAAGCTTTGATTTGAGATTGTGGTTTCGGATTAACACTAATTGTTAGACCGGAACCAGGATATACGATTAGTGCCAAGTTGATGTGATTAGTTTCCTATTGATGGACCGGAACCAGGATGATTGATGGGAGATTTGATCTTGTCAACATTCAAGTGTTCTTAATCTAGGAATTTCTTGCCACGAACCGTATGGAAGAGATTCTACTTTAGACTTGATTTTGGTGGAGCTACGATACTAGATCCAAGATTATCCTATACTTGGTATTTTGTATCCTCTTATCTCACCTATATTTTAGTAAGAATTCCTCCCAACCTTTTTACTTGCTTTATTCCTTACATTGTTCTTTACTTTGCTTTCTAGGATTTAGAATTCAATCTTATCATTCTTGATATTGGTTGATTTACTTGTTGAATGATCCTTATTCACAAATCATATTCATAATTAGTTTAATTATATTTTCCACACTAGAATTTAATAGAAGTCTTAGGGAAAAACGATTTTTATAAATTTAAAATCTGAATATCACCTTATTTACTAAACTATTTCGATAGGTGTTCTGCCTAATTGAGTTATTTTATTAGTGACAAACCTATTTTAATCATAGAGATTCTTATTATTTTTAGTATTATTTATTCGATTATTTATATTATTTTTATTATTTATATATAACTCAAAATACACATCGGTATGTACTTATGTGTATAGGTTACATATAGTTCATCCCTATAAATATAAGGTTACTTTATATGTTTCGATGTATATATGAAATATACGAGAAGAAGCAGAATGCTCTTCCTATTCCTTTGATCTCTATAATACTTTTCTTTCTAATTTGCTTTTATTAATAATAGTTTTATAACATAAACAATTTTTTATTATAAAATTTTCTAGTAACCAAGATTGTAGTGGCAATTTTGCTTTTGTAACAACATTAAATATGCGTCAATATATTGCTCTTTCAATAATATATATGTTTACAATGGGTAAATTGGTAATTTTGGTCCCTTAATTTATATAATTTTTGTAATTTAATTCTATTTTATTATTTTTTTTGTATTATTTCATCCTTTAACTTAATAATTTGGTAAATTATTCCTTTAACTTAATTATTTGGTAAATTCATCCCTTAACTTATATAATTTGTAAATTTCATCCCTTAAGTTAATAATTTAGATTTCATCACTTAACTTAATAATTTGGTAAATTTTATCCCTTAACTTAAAATTAAAATAATAATACTAAAAAATAAAGGGGTAAAAATATAAATTTTAATAAAAATTATGTTAATTTACTATTATAAATATACATTTAATAAAAAATTTTGTATATTACCAAAGATATTATATCATAGATTTGTAAATTTATATTTAATAAATGTATTATTAAGGATGATATCCCAAAAATTATATAAGTTAAGGATAAAATTTACCAAATTATTAAGTTAAGGGATGAAATTACTAAATTATTAAGTTAAATGATGAAATTTACCAAGTTATATAAGTTGAGGGATGAAATTTACCCAATTATATAAGTTAAGAAATGAAATTTACCAAATCATTAAGTTAATAGATGAAATTTACCAAATTATTAAGTTAATGGATGAAATAGTACAAAAAAATAAAATAGCATGAAATCACAAAAATTATATAAATCAAAGGACCAAATTTTCCAATTTTCCGTTTACTATGTTATAAGTCATTAATTACCCAAAAATATTTCGATTTTTTGGGAACATTTTAAAAAATATTGTCCAAATAAATATAATTTTTGGAATAATCAAAACTTAATATAAGCTTAATTTGTTAGTATTCTAAATGAAACTTGTAATATTAATACTAATCAACCCACTACCTTGATTATACCCGTTGTTAGGTTTAGCTAGGTGGGTACTTGTTATATTCATATTAGCTAGGTGGTTCCATAATTTTATTGTTTTGGTTCAAGTCGGTCCTTGTTATAATCATATTAGTCGGGAAGTGCCACAATCTCAAATCAGTTATAAGGTTCGTAGCACATGATCAAGACATGAACTTGTCTTACCATTTCTAGTGTCTAGAGAACTGAGAGCTGTGATATCCTCACAAGATGCAGTGTGATCCTCACATTATCATGAATTCTCAACCACACTATTTAAAATTTCCATATATATATATATATATATATATATATAATATTATAGAATATAAAATAATATATTTTTTATGAAGATTAGTATATATAGGAGTTACGTGTCGAAATTGAATGTTTGTTTCTCACGCAACTTAATTTAAATTAGTTTTGGGTATGGTAGTTACCTAACTTAAGAAGGCAATTCACTACCTTTTGCGGACATCAAAATAACTATAAAATAGGAGGTGAATTAGGTGAATGAGAAAATTATTTTTCAATCTAATTTATTAAACACTTGTGAGAGCCACTACCAAAGTGATAACACAAAAGAATAAATTAAAGAAGGAAAGAGAAAGAGAAAGAAAAACACTAACTAATCTCATGATTAAAATAATAATAACAATTTAAATAATTACCTTGAATTATCCCGTTATTAAGATTACATCTTTTAAAAATTTTAAAAATATTCTAATTACTAAAATTTCAAAAACATAAATCATGTGCAAGTCACTTTGACTAATTAAAATTATTATTTCATAGAATTTTTTTATGGAAATGATAAAATTGGAACCTTTAAATAATTTGTGCGTAAAACATAGACTAAAAAAAAAAAAAAATTCATCTGCAAAACTTTGAACTTGTAAAAAGTTTAAGTGTCAGTTAATAATTTTTTTTTTTACCCACTTGGGGCGTCCGGTGTCCTCACCTTTTCGGTGAGACTAATCCGGACTCGACCTGCGGAGCACTCGCAGAGTTCAACTCTTACTCGAGGGTTAGAGCCTGGCCTAGAGCTTTTAACATGACGCTAACCACCCCAGGGGATTCGAACCTTCGACTATCCGCCCTGAAAGAAGTATTATGAGTCCGCTTACTAACTCCCCAAGCTACCGGATTATCAGTTAATAATTTACTCACTAGGATTACTCTCCTCTAGAAGACTTTTTAGGATTGATGGGCCTAAAAGAGACCCGTTAAGACCTAATAGGCCTCTTTTAAGAGACCCGCTAGGATCAAATGAGTCTTTTCGTGTGGTATCCGAGTTATACCCGAATAATCCACACTCGGATCCGGCAGCACTATGACTGAGTTGGGTATCGAACTCCCGCCATTTGAGTAAGGAGTGTGGTTGCTGACCACTCGGCCACAACACACTTGACATATAGGTTTTTATATTGATGAATGCAATATAACACTAAAATACTCAATTCATCTTACTTTAAGCCTTCGTCTATATCTTGTTCCTCAAGAATTAGACAACGAGTTTCCTTCTTCTCCAGAATCACGTTATTGAGACGATTTAAAATAGTTTCATCCTCGATTCAATATCAATTACTCTTAAAGAGTCTAATCATTTCTTAAAAGTTGTTAAGCATTAATAACCTAGAAACCCAAGGTAGACATGTGATAAAATAACAAATGTAATATATATTTTTTAATTTTAGATAAATATAAATAATTATTACGGCAGGAGATATATTTTTTAAAATTTTATTAATATTTTGGAGAATATTTTAAGAGATATGACATTAATTTTACCATGCTTAGACATAATTATCATAAATTATATGAAATTAAAGATAAAAATACACAAACTTTTACGTATATAATTAGATGGCTATGTGTATGTATATGCTCTTCGAATTAAGAACAACAAAGGGTCGTCTTCCATTATTCATAATAGACATATAATCATTGTCAAAATGGCAATTCAATCACAATCAACAGATGAACGACAGCCAAAGTCAAAAACCAAGATTCTGGTGATGTGTGTCATTGGCAAATTAAGATCAAACGTATATATATATATATATATATATATATATATATATATATATATATATCCTTTTCAATCAAACAACATTTGTTCACTCGATCGTAAAAAGGTGTGAAAGCTTCTAAATCAGCATTTTTTAAAGTCATTTTCAGTGATTATTGATTATTAATAAACCTCATAATGGATAATAAATTAAAGTTTCTAGCTAATTGGTGAAATTGCTGACTACTTTATGCATATTGTTAATCACTTCTACAACTGCAAATGACCTGTTTTCCTCTAATTACCTTCGAAGGGGATGAAATCAAAGCAAAAGATGAAATGCTTGGAGTTTAAATGTTTAATAAGTCAAAGAGTCATGACTCAGATGATCAGAAGCCGATCGATATAGCCATTAATTTATTTTGACAAAATTTCCTTCTTCAGTCATATCAAGATGGACTTGAGGAACGATTCTCTGCATGTGTGACTGGTGGGCTCCACTTTCTGTCAAATGTTGGTGGTGTATCTCGTATTGGCTCTCCGACGATCAAGTCAATGACAAAATTAGATAGTCTCAGAGGACCGCCCGAAAAAGGATATTTACGGTGATTCTCCTTGGGTGAATATGTTAATAACGGTAACAAGACACTTGAAATGTTCAAAGGTATATAATTTTCACTTGTCTATGTGTGAGTATGAGTGTGAGTTACCGTATATATGAAGAGAGATTCAATGAGAAGTGACACATGAATTGGCTATCTTTTCCAACAGTCGAGTCGGATGCATTTAATGTTAACTATAGAAGGAATCTTTTCATGTTAGAGATCATGCCCTTCGCGTGATACTTACAGTCGGTGACCAAACTTTGGTGGAGCCTATCCGAGACCCAATTGGTCTTTCATGGCATCCACCTCAGATCATCTAGCCTACATCGATTTTTTGGGACTTCAGTACCTCAGCATATATATATATATATATATATATATATATATATATATATATTAAATATATATTTACTCTACTTTTGTATTCTTCGTCTTTTTGTGTGATGTTAACTGGAACCAGCCAGAAATAGAACAAGACAAGGGCGCCTAACAGTAATTGTGTGCTACGTACCCTTTATGTTCTTCTGGCCATCAAAGAACCATTTTTTAAATTCTTCTTCTTCCACGCAAATGAATTAATAAATGTCCCATATTTCAACCTCATGAATTGACCAACGTCTATGTAAATACAAATCTCGGCATATTCACCATTAAATTCCAAAATAAAAAACCATCTAGAAAGGGATAGACGAAGAAAGTCAGAGAGGGATTGGTGTTTTTTTTTTTTTTTATGATAAGCAGAGAGGGATTGGTGTTAATAGACAAAGACTCCAATTTTCATAGCCTAGTGTGAGTATATATATTATATGTATATCAAGGGTAGATAAACTTGTAATGAGCTCTTCTAAGGTTACGCGTTTTGAATTCGTATTTAATTTTTTAAAATTTAAGGTCCAAATTATTTGTAATCAAAGAAGGATATCCAACCCGAACGATAATTGAATTAGTTTGAATGTAAAATGTATGTGGCTCATAAAAATTATATATTTGTTTATATAAACATCACTTTCAGCATCTTTACAAAGTGTGGCTTGTTGTGTAAATATCCATCCACACCTAGCATTAGTATTAGTATTAGTATTCCTTTTCCATCAACTATATCAACTCCCTCGAGCCTTCATTTTAGTCCTGCTTAGGATCCTCCGATCGATCTAACTTAGGAAGAAGAAATATCCAGAGAAAATATTTGGGGAGTTGATTTCGAGGAAAATGGCCAAGAAACCATCAAGTCAATCTTCGAGAAAAATATCTAACAATAAGAGTGACAAGAAATACTTGAACAGCTTGATTAAAGTCTTGAAGCCTAAGGTATACATCACAGATTCATCAAACTTCAAGACACTTGTTCAAGAACTCACCGGTAACAATAATGGAAGAAATCCCATTCCATTATTTCCTCCTTCTCCAACTCCAATTCAAGAACCAGTTTTTGAAATCCCTATTTTTGAGATTGAAGAAAATGAATCGTCATCCACGTCGGTTGATTCCTCAGAAGCAAGCATGCCATTAATGGCAGCAGCAGCAGCAGATAGCCCACAACAAGATCAGGAGGTGTACGTATCAGAAACATTCAATGTTTTAGAGAATATCCAAAAGATAGAACGCATTCCAAATTATTGTGATATTGAATCATGGCTTCTACAGATTGATGATTCGTCTTGTTCGTATAACTCTCCTGATGTTATTATTCCACCGACATTTCAGCAAGAGGTTTCTTTTTTCTATGATCTATCTAACCTCATCGTGTGATCGATGATTAAGTTGTTTTTTCAGACATATATATATATATATATATATATATAGGAGCAAGTATATATTTTTGTGTTTTCCTTAATTTTCTCACGTATATCAATGAATATAGGATTATTTATTTCATGTAAAGGTTTGTACAAAGAGAGGCAACATATATATATATATATAGAAATTTGTTTTGATGTTGTAAATTTTGTAGATATTTTTCCTCTCTAGTCTTTATGTAAATATATATATCTACTTCAGATCTTTAATAATTTATTACATTTCCAATCCTTATCACTGGTCTTTTGCAAATGAACTGCAGAAGTCAGGTTGATCTTCCGTTATAATCTGGTAATCACAATATCAACCACGTACGTGTTAATTTATTTACACATACAAATATATATATATATATATATACATACAACTTCCATTCTATATCTCATTTAATTAATCCTTTAACTTAAGGCGATTGATTGATTATCCCATTGAGGCCTTTATATGTTGGAGAGAAAGAAAAAGAACGTAAATAATAAAATTTGTTAAAATGCTTCAGAAGCGTGTATTCAGTCAGTTTGATGTGAGTTTTAAAACTTTTGAAACTTGCTGATGTATTTTATTGATCTGAATTCTGAAGAAATCACGAATGAAATATAATATATCTATATGTATATATGCGTGTGATCGGGGTCGAAACTCCTGATCCTTCCACGTGTCACCGGTGGGTTCGTTTCCCACTGATGAATCCTGCAAAAAACCACGCGCTGGGAGGGTGTGTTTTCCGCGTTGGCTCTCCAACGATCAAGTCGGTCACAAGTAAGAAGAATGGGTGTCGGATGATCGATCGAAAAGTGTGTTCCCAACATGCCAGATTGAGCACCAAGAGTGGTATCAAAGTTGGACTGAACACTTAGAGTATATTATGTGTATCTGGTTTTATCTCGCCTGTGTGTGAGTGTGTGTTACCGTTTTATGGAGAAGAGTAATCAATCGGGAGATGATACCTAGAGTGGTACCTTTCTTGACAGTTATGAAATAGTGGCTCAACACAGTGCTTGTCGGGTCGGATCTATTTAATATAAAAATCTCATTGTCAAAGATCATGTCTTGAACATGTATATTCTAGTCGCCAGTCGAACATCGGGGAGTCTCATCCGGGACCACGTGAGTCTTTCATGACATCAACTTTTATAGAACAACGATTCCTCTCAACGTGTGAAATTGTTAGGGGAAGAAGATACAATAAAAAATAAAATAAAATAAAATAAAACCTTCCATAATGTGTTTCCTTTGCCCTAATTTTTGACACATTAAATCAAAATTTATTTTAAGTCACTAACATTTATATGAACAACCCAAAAATTTGAATGAAATTACCCTTACTGATTGTCAGAAATTAATTGTCTATCCATTGTATTACAATATAGGCGCTTGGTAATGTTGTTTTGCTATAAAGATTGAATAATGTACTATAATTGTAAGTTACGTATCGTTTTATATGATACTTATCTAAGAGTATTATTTAAATGTTGTATAATATGAAATTGTCTGCCTTACCAAAAAAAAATATTTTATTTCGCAAAATTGGCCTTTATTAATTACTATTGTTCATAAATATATTATACACATATATCCTTATATAGCAATAGAGAATTGTGCAACACATTCAGATTAAGTTTAAATTAATTATGTTCACTACAGAAAAACTTGACAAAAACTCGGTAGCTTGGGGAGTTGATAAGCGGACTCCTAATGCTTCCTTCAGAGTGAATGATCGAGGGTTCGAATCCCCTGGGGTGGTTAGCGTCATGCTAAAAAAGCTCTGGGTCGGACCATAACCCTCGAGTAAGAGTTGAACTCTGCGAGCACTCTATAGGTCGAGTCCGAATTAGTTTCATCGAAAAGGTGGAGACACTGAGCACCCACGTGGGTACCAAAAAAAGAAAAGAAAAGCTTGACAAAACTTGAAATCTTGCTTGGCCCCATAAAAGTAATTCTTCATCTTGTCCACCACTCAGATGCTCAATCCCACCCTTTTTTTTTCTTCTACTTCTTTCTCTTCTAAAATAAAATATTAAAAAAAAAAAATGTGAGCATTTTCCAAGAACTTTATTAACATAATAAAAGGTTGAAATGATAAAGTTAACCCTTAATGCGAAGTGAACAGATTTAGATCCTAACATTTTTATGTTTGATAATCTTGTTCTTTTTTATATTTATATTCAAATTTTATTTATTGCATATATAAATTTTTTTTTTTTTTTAATAAAAATAAAAACTAAGATGTAGATGTAAAACTATTAGACCAAGAGAGAAACTTCATATCGGAAGCGAGAGATGATGCTACTAATTGAGTTACAACTTATTAACTTAGGAAATAATGTTATATATATATTAAAATAGGTAAGGAAGTAGCCATCATTTCTTTTCGTCTCCTCTTGTCGGCAGTTGGTGGTGGAGTGGCAGATAGGCCATCCCCCAACCTCCCCAACGGGAGTTCGACACCCACCCGCTCCCCCAGGTATCAAAAAAAAAAAAAAAAAAATTTCTTTTCGTCTCTCTTGCAAGTGTTATTCTATCCGTCGGTAGTTTTTAATTTTTTCTACTCCATTATAATTTAGCAATTCTTTATCAATTTTTTCAATTTCATTAATCCCTTAAATTTTTTAGGCTTAGCATTCATTTTCTAATTTAAACATTTAATTTTAAAATTTAAAGTTTTTTTTTTTTATTATTATTATTATCCAATGTAATTATTTTAGCCAAAAACAGGAACATTCCGATCAAATGGCTATATTTTAACTGAACAATTCCATACAACGTATGTAATAAAAGAAATTAGCTGGTAAAATTACAACTTTACTTTATTCTTAATTTTGGTTTTCAAAAAACAATTTGGATATAAACTACAACCATCACCTTCTTTACTTCTTCTTTTCTCCAAAATTTCTCACCGCCTTCTGAATTTTCTCTTCCTTTTTTCTCACATCTTCAAACTTCTCACTTGAGTTCTTAACTAACAAATCTAAGTAAAAGATCTCACACAAATTCTGAATCCAAAAACTAAATTGGTGCAAAACCTGACTACAAATTTAGAAAATCTAATTCAAAATACAACATAATGTGAAGTAAAAACACACCTTTTAAATTTGGGTAACTCTAAAAACCCCTAAAAAATGTGGAGTTAACCTGTGGATCTCACTGTTCAGGTAAACCAGAAACAAAGCCATGGGATAAAAGTTGGAAAATATAAGCCCTTCAATATTCAACAATTGAAGAATTGATTATTCACCTTAATTTTTCATTTTGACAGGTATCATCATCATCATCTCTACAAAATTTGTTACTTGAACATAACTTGGTAAGAAAAATAAAAAAAAGAAAAGAAAAATCAAAACAAGATTGGGGAGAAGATGTCCAACTTATCTCAAGGAGATTATCATCCGACTACTTCTGCATTTTATTGGACCTTGCCTTGTGTTTGTTGAGCTGGTTGACCGTACAGAGATTTAAGCTGCCTACTTATCAGCTTACTGTTGTGAAGAGCCATTTGCAGTTCCAAGTCATCAGACCACCATTGTTCCAATCCATGTGCCTCAAGAAACTTTTGCTTTCCCTTTGATTGCACAAAAAGTTTTGCTGCTACTTTTGCATTGCAAGAAGGCTTTGCATTCTCCTTGTCAACTTGGGTATCTTCCGTTCCTTCTGGATCGGTGTAATAGCAACAAATGTAGTCACTATTATTAACATACAAATGAGGCACCCACTGCCTCTTTCCTGCAGCAATTGATCTTGCAGCTTCCTCAACATTAACAACCTGAGATTCTCCATAAGAAGGAAGCATTGCTTTTACCCTCTTCCAGGCGAATCCTGCTTTTTCACTAAGGTTTTTCAAGCTCATAGCTACTGAAACTGATGGTGGGTTAAATAGATGTGCTTCCACATATATACCTTCTTTGGCTAATGCTTTTCCAACTTGGAGAGCGAAACCAGCTCCCAAAGAATGACCTGCAATACATACATTGCTACTCCCATACTTGTCAGCAATTGATTTTAGCACTTTTAGAGCTCCATTGAATCTAACAGAACCTTTTAAACTTTCCCAAGCCAGGAATCGAAGATCATCTTCAACGTCTCTTCTAATTGTGTGACTTTTAAGAATTGTACCTCTTAGTGCCAGAACAGCTCTAGGTGCACCACTAGGTCTCAGAAGTATGAAATCAGCCAGAGCTGCCGATCTATCCCATTCCAGTAATGCACCATATATGGATCCATCTCTTTCATCTATTAGGGTTTCAACCAATCTGTACTTGAAGGGTATCCACCATTTCGGAGCAAGAGCAGTTTCTTCCGTCCTATTTTCATGTCTATCAAGTTCAAGCAAATAAACAGCTTGTATAAAGCAGGCTACTACAGTCCTCTTGTAATTTCCATCCTTCCTGCATATGCAGCAATTTACTAAGATTGCAGCAATGATTCAAGCAAAAAACTATTTTTTGCTTTCAATAAAAATTAAAACAAAAAAATGCATGTTTAACTAAGTATGGATGAAGATTTTATGTAACGCAACCTTGTGCATTCAAAGAAAAGGTAAACATACAACGTACATACCAGCAGCAAAAACAGAAAAGTTGCATCATAAATACTACTAGTAGCTATTCAGCATCCATTGTAAACAGAAACAATATCACCGTTTTTATCAGTGGATGTTTGAAAGCTTCATCCACTATTCCCTTATTTTAGAAGGGTTACCATATCATTCTTGTTAGTTGCTTCCAGTTCAAATTTTTTGTCATCACAAAAAGGTACACTAAAAAGGAAGAAAAATCTAAAACTCAATAAAAGCCTTCAGGATTAATCTAGTTTCAGATCAAATAAAACCTTAAATACCCTGTACAGTTTGAACTTAAATTATATAGTTTAAAATAGGAAACTTTATCCAAGTTATATAACTAACTCCCCCTCAATAAAGTTTTAGGAGGTCAAGTTCATTGATGAAATCATAAAATATTATCACTAACTATCTTAAGAGCCACTCCTAGGTTATGACAACTTGATGAACCTTAAACAAGTATTTACAGATCAAATATACAGAACAGACTTGATGAAGCAAATAAATCAGTTCTGTTTTCTCCATAACTGAATTCTCTAGGATTATCTTCTTAATGACTCAAACCAAAATTCTCAATGAATTATGAATACTTGAAATACCCTGCCTATAATGTGGATCTCATCTCCAAAGTATTACTACTCAGACTTAGCCTTAAAATTTCAGTACGGTATCCTGATTCTATGAAAATTGAATCAAGTTCCACTAATTGCAACGCATTGCAAATGCCACAAATCATTTGGATCATTCACAGTTGATTTAGCAAGTTAATCTGTTTAAACTAAGAAGAACCACCACAGCCCCGCGCCCCCCCCCCCCCCCCAATTTTCCTTCCTTTTTTGCATACTGACAAATCTATTAATGTATTCCAGATCCAGACTTTCCAGTATAATATCCTGTTGAAAAATTTATCGAATATTTTGGAGCAAATTCAAACAGAAGAACATGAAATCCAAGCTCAACACAAAAGTACTCCAATCAGATCTGCTAGTATCAGGTTAAACAGGAAAAGTAGTCCCATTCTTATGTTAACCAATTGAGCAAATCAGAGCAGAAAAGAAGCAAACAGAGCACTAAGAAACGCACTAAATCAAACCACAAATGAAAACAGAGAACAAGGGGCATCCCCAAACTCATCTCAACTCTCATTCTCCGCAGACAAAGCATAATAACTCTAGATCTCCATAAGGAAGAAACAAAAAAAAAATGGAAAAGTCTCAACACAGAGAATCTCTCTTCATAGAGAAGCAAACACAAATTCCTTGAAGAACTTTACTCACTAGAAAATCCAGAGCAAGTAACAAAATATAAAAAGATGAATTATTTCACACTGAAACGCATATAAAGACACAAATCAAGAAAAGGCCAAAACCTTCTAGCGGTACATACTTACAGTACACATATAGAAGAACACAATAAACAAGATAAATTGAAAATTTTGTGAATCACTGACCAACTCGAGTTAATGAGGTCCCTCCAATTCGGAGAAGAAACATTGCGAGGCCCAGATACATGAAAAGCGTAAGGATGGGATTGTTCTTTGCTTTCCATCACAAGCACTTTATCTCCTTCCTCATCGTTCTTCAACACCTCCTCTGCGCTCCTCTTTGCTGCCATTATCGTGTATATATATATATATCTACAAACACCCCCCACGAAAAACAATAATTCAGAACCCACTTCTTCGTAGTTATTCTGATTCTTCTCGCTTTAGCTTTTTATTCTTTTTCTTTTCCTTATCACCTCTACTGACGCAGATAAAACCTCGAACCCAGAAAATGAAATAGAGAGAGAGAGAGAGAGAGAGGCAAAGATGTCAAAGGAGATGATGGGTTGCTATTTGGTATTTGGATTTTTGGCTTTTGAGAATCTGATTCCCGAAATCAATGTGAATTTAAACTCTGGGAGTGGAAGTTTTGCAACGGGCAACCCATGGGAACATCCTCCAGTGCACTCTACCTTGGCAAATTGACAGGTTTAACCCTAAACATTTCATGATTGACAACATTATTCTTTAAAATTAAACCAATATACTATTTATTTATTTTTTTGAGTGGATAAGAAACTCTATTAATTTAAATAAGATTAAATGTTCGAATTGAACTTATTTATGTAATTGTTTAAAATTTAGGGTCAGAGTTTCCTTCTGCAAAGGACCACCCCGGCACTCCTCTCTAGACATATTTATTTAAGAAGATTGTTTAGATTTCACAATTCAAGTTTAATTTGATTAATTTTTAATATTATCAAATGAAGCATAATTGAGCATAAATTGATTAAGCTTGTTTGGTTAATTATTCAAATATTGTACGAGTAGACTCAGTTGATATTTCAAATTTAAAATTTTATTTAAATTTCTTTTTATTATTTGTTTGTGTTTAGGTTTTGATTAATTTAAACTCAAGTTTGAGCTTGAATAAAAATTATATTATAAATTAATATATTTTTAGATGGTAAAAATATCAAAATATTATAATTTATATAATATAAATACTATAATTTTTTCACATATCAAGTTTTGAAAAGAGTTTGAGTTTAGTTTCATTTATAAATGAAACGATAATATTTTTTTAGGTTTAAGCAAATTTACATACATATGATTAACTTTTAAATGAGGATTTATAAACACTATAAAATATATATATGTTTTTAAAAAGAGTGAAAAAATAATTAGAGAATTGTAAATAAGTGGGATACTAATTAACTATTAATTAATTATGGAATTAATAATGAAGGAGGAAATTTAGAAGAAAAAGAAAACGGGGGACTCTACAACGGTCGAATTTTGGTTTGAAAAAGCGCGTTAGGCGATGGCCAGCTGGAGTCCAGACAAGATCCGAGTCATAGTAAACAAACATTAAAGTATAAACCCAGAGGGCCCAATAGACTCTTTATTTTATTTATTTACTTTTTTTTTTAATGAACGAGGGCCCAATAATCTTACTTAAGTAATGATTTTTTTTTTTTAATTTTTTTTCCGACTAATCCTCAATATTTTCCTTTATTCTCTTAACCCTCAATAGAATTACACGATTGTCTTCAAATCAGTCAAAATTAATTCAATTAAATTAATGAGCAGTTTAAGGTGTTCACTGAGTCGTCTCCCTAAAAAACCTAATCGAAATAAAACAATAAAACAAAGATTTTTAGATTGGAAAATTGTAAGAAACAATTAACTAATAAGAAAAACGCAAGTATCGGATTTAAATATTTCAGTCCTAGGGTAATGATTCAATTTAAATTCTTCCTCGTTCCTTAATGAATTTCCAGATTTCAAAACTAATTCCTTGTTTGACTACTAAATGGAAGCCCTAATTAGTATTTGTATCACATACTAACGAAGCCGTTAGAATTCGATTAAACAACAAAAGTATATCCTAGGACAAGCGCCTAATCAATAAATTCAAGTTTAACCAATAACCCGTGATAATATCAAGGCAATTCGTGAAGCCACAAAACTGTCCAAAATTAAATTCAATCATAAATAATAAAATCCCAACTCAATTTAATAAAAAAACATCAAAAGAATTAAGTAAAACCTCATCAATATTGAATCACACGATCTAAATATTGAATTGTTAAAAGTAATAAATTCAAAATTGGAAATTAGCTTAAAACCCGGAATTTGTGTAGATCATGAACTCGGAACTTGTCTTGGAATCATTCCCCAGACTGAATCGAAGCTTAGGTGGCCATCCCGATCTCCATCTCTCTTCTCTTTCTAAATCTTGAAAACTTGGTAAAAATAAGAATGGTTAAAAGAAGAATGTAGCAGCAGACCTATTTATAAAGTTTTCCTAACTTTTCAGAATCCTAATAGAATAGTAATAAATAAAATCCTAATTAAAATAGAAAATAATTATCTCTCTAATAACTAATAAAATAATAATAAAGATAAGATAATTTGATTTTATCTTCAAATATCTTGGGAATTGTTGATAATCATCCGTTCAAATTTTAACTCTTCATCTCAAAGACATATTTGAAATAATTGATGACTAAAAATAAGTCTTTTAGCCAAATTCTGCTTGATCTTTGACTTTCCACCACTATCATCAAAACAAACATAAATTCCACAAATTAGCTCGATATCTAATCAAAATGTAAGGGAATTAAATATAATAATTATGAAAATTTATGACTTATCAATCTCTGCTAACCCTAGTTACAGATATAAATAGGGACAACTTGTGTGCGGCATTGGCAAGAGAGAGGCAGAAGAGAAAGGTGTGTGACAATGCACATTGGTTGTGCATTGTGAGTTAACAGTGTGTCTTGTTGACATACGATTGTGCTTTAGATAGGCAATCGTGAGTGATAGTATAGTCGAGTGCATTGTATGTCCTCATGCTTGTTAAAACTCCTTCAGGTTGTAATCAATTTTTGACTATAGTAGATGATTACAACAAATTTACTTGGATACATTTGTTAAGAAATAAAACCGAAGTTGTTTTGGTTGTGAATGATTTTTGCATATGGTAAAAACTCGGTTTGATCTCTTTGTTAAGTGTATAAGATCGGATAATGCAAGAGAGCTTTGTGCTTTGGTGATATGAAGAGATTGTATCAGAAGTTTGAAATTTTAAGTCAAAGTAATTGCCGTGATACACCCCAACATAATGGAGTTGTCGAGAGAAAACATAAACACTTATTGTAAACTACCGGAGCCTTATACATACAGTCTAGAATTCCAGACAAGACAAGTTTTGGGGTGAATGTGTATTGTGTGCAACTTATTTGATCAATAGAATGCCTTTAAAGGTTCTTGGCTTGCATACTCCTTATTTCAGGTTATACAAAAGGCATCATAATATATCACATTTGAGAACTTTTGGATGCTTGTGTTATGTTTCTACCACTACAGTTGGAAGATCTAAGATGGACAACGAGCCAAACCATGTGTTTTTATTGGATATTCCAATTCACAAAAGGGGAACAAAATTCTAGATATTGATACACACAAGGTGTATGTGTCTAGGGATGTTCATTTTCATGAAAGGCACTTTCCTTTTCACCTTTACAATAAACACAAGAAACCCTCTTCAAACTATTCCAATGCCATACATCTACTAGTTTCTTCTTCTCCCAATTTATTTGACACTCCGATTTTTTCTTCTCCTCAAGAAGTTTTTCCTATACATGATACATTTCTTCGTTGTTGTCTTCTCTTCTCATAATTTTGATGCCGATCCTTCACCTCCACCAAATTCTAATAATGGTCTGTCATTAGTAGTTGACCTCGGCAATTCCCAATCCACTTCGGAGATCCACAAGAACACATAAGCCACCTTCTTACCCGAACAACTACAAATGTAACAATGCATATTCCTCTCGATTGCACTCTTACCAAAGCAAACATTGGTGCAACCTTGTATCCTCTAGTTCTTTTCCTGACTCTTTCAAAGCTTTCTTATCTCAGGTTTGTGCAATCAAAGAGCCAATGAGCTATACAGAAGCTTCAACAGATCCACTGTGGATTGAAGCTATGAATAAAGAAATTCAAGCACTTGAAGATAACCATACATGAGATTTTGTTGATTTTCCCAAAGGAAAAAGGTTTATAGGCTGCAAATGGGTATACAAGGTAAAATTGAAGGCAGATGGGACTTTAGATAGGTGCAAAGCAAGATTAGTAGCTAAAGGTTACAATCAAAAGTATGACATTGATTATGCAGAAACATTTAGTCCTATGGTTAAGATGAGCACAATTAGATCTTTAATTGCTGTAGCAGCTAACAAGCATTGGCCCTTGTTTGAACTGGATGTGAATAATGCCTTTTTACATGGGGACTTGAAAGAAGAGGTATACATGAATGTTCACTACAAGAAAAACTGGAATTTGCGACCAATTTTTGCAACGGCCTCAAATCCGTCGCAAATTGGGACCAATATTTGCGACGGCCACAAATCGGTCGCAAATTGCGACCTTTTTTTGCGACGGCCACAAATTCATTGCGAACAAATTTCATTTATTTTGACCATTTTTCACGCGCCAAACGGTCGCAAATTGCGACCAATTTTTGTTTTCGACGGCCACAAATCCGTCGGGCAAATTGAGACTTTTTTTTCGCCGGCCCACAAATCCGCGCAAATTGCGACCAATTTTTGGGTTTTTTGCCGGCCACAAATCGCGTCGTGATTGCGACCAATTTTTGCGACGACCACAAATCCATCGCAATTTGCGACTAATTTTGCGACGGACTCAAATCGGTTGCAAATTTGCTACCAATTTTGTGATGGCCATCTAAGCCTTCCGATTTTTGCGATAGATTTTTTCAATGGATATATAAAATTCAATATATTTTATATTCAAATTTAAGTTTTTTGTTTTATTTATATGTGTAATTATAATTTGATAGTTTAAATTTTTTATTTTTATATTCTAATAATATAGCAAACATAATATAATTTCTCCTTCTTTCGTAATATAATTTTTTACTTATTTGTATTTAAAATTATAAAAGTGTATAACAATACTCAATAGCAAAGATAATATATTTTTGTTTATATTATTATTTTATTATATTAGTATTTATATAAATCAATAAATATTTGGTTTGATCTTTTTCTTAATTATTATTTTTAAATTTTTTAATTATCATCTTTTTCTTTCCTTAATTTGAATTGGCATCAAAGTTTGGTGAGATTTTAGTTAATTTGAAAATTTATAGGAGGGAAAACTTTATTTTCTAGGTTTTGGAGGGAGAATTTTAGAAAATTTTGAATTTTGAATTGTTTTTGCGACCGATTTTTAGCGATTGCAAAATTTGCGATCGATTTTGTGACGACCACCTAAGTTGTCACAATTTGCGACCGACTTTTGCGACTGGATGTTAGCCGTTGTTATTTTACGACCGATTTTGTGATGACCTTCGGGAAAGATAGGATGTAAATATTTGATATATTTTATTAGAAAAATAATATAATTTATATTGAATTATTATAATAATATAGTAAAGATAATATAATTTTGAAATGAGGTTTTAGTTTATTTTAAAAATTGTTGGAGGGAAAACTTTAATTTCGATTTTGCCGGGAAAATTTTGAACATTTTGTATTTGTTTGAAATTTTGAGGGATAATGACCAAGATAAAATTTTAATATGTAGCATTATTGTAATATTAACTTAATATATATAAGAATAAATGAAATGGACAGAATCTTACTTAGTAGGTATACCACTTACAACAATTTAGAAGAATAATCTTCATCAGTATTAACACATTATCTTAAAAACAACCATATCCACTTAGCATATAATTAATTATTTAGCATCGTCTTTATTACATGAAAAAATATATATCGCATTGACTTTGAGTATATCATATCACATTCAACTAAACATAATTTGTCCGAGTCCAACATTAACCAACGATGTTCGAGACTCTAAATATATCTCTCATACATATGATATAACATTTAACTCTAATAGTTCGGATATCCACTCATACCAATTGTTATAGGTCAACCGACATCCATAATCAATTAGTTATTAACTTTTGAGTATTTATATATATTAATTTAATAGAATATGGACAATGATCAAGAGAAAAATTTAATATATAATGTTATTTTAATATTAACTTTTATGAGAATATATATAGGTATAAATAATCTATAAGTTTTTAACAATTAATTAAAAATTAAAACATAGTATTACTTTGACAATTAGAAGATATACATTGTTTTCTAATATGTAAATATATATATATAATAGATTGTGTTTCACCTTTTTAACATATAAATTAAATTTTTAAAGTTGCGACAAAATCTACATAAAGAATCTATATGTATAATTTTTCTAAATTTCATAAAGCATGTTACCATCACAATAATTCTTTTAGTTTTTCAATTTTTGTAGGACAGTGGTACGTTATAACTCTCATGTGTTTAGAATTTTCGTAACAAAAGATTTGAAATATATTATTTATTTATTATTTACAAATGTATTTGATAAATTATATTTTAAAATTATAAAATATTATTAAATTTATATAATTATCTTTTATTAAATGATTAAAAATATATCTTTCCTTCTCTCCTTTCTTTTTCCCCACACCCGCTGCCCCTTCTTCCCCTTCTTTTCCCTTCTTTCCCTTCTTCTTCTTCTAGGGTTAGCCTTTCTATCTCCCCACACCCGCCGCCCCTTCTTCCCCTTCTTCTTCTTCTAGGGTTAGCTTCTCTATCCTGAGGCCTATTGTTAGTGATGTGCAGCAACTCCTGATGTCCCACCACAACTGGTCGGTATAAAGGGTGAACAGATTAGCCAATGCTTCGGCCGATTGGGTGGCAAAGCATCTTCGGTCATATAGAACACCAACACATAGAAAAAGGGCTGAAGAAACTAGTCCATGACTTAACATCAGTAGAATGCTACCTCCAATTCCCTGTATGTTCGATAGAGCCAAAGACATCATCAAATCTTGAGGTTAATTTCTTGTTCCCGTAGTCGGCTTAATCTTGAGGTTAATTTCTCTACCTTTCTTCTTCAGGTCAGTGGAAACCTGTTTTTTTAAATTTTTTTGTGTTGTTAATTTGGTTTATGATTTGTTATTGAGGTTCGATTTTTTTTTTTTTATTTTTTATATAAATTTTGTGGTTTGTGTTTGAATGTCGTGGATATACTCGATGGATGTATAAAAAATTCGAATCATGATCACTTTTGATGATTCTTCTTCTTTTGATCTTTTGATTTGACTCCATGTGTTTCCTTTGTTGTTCTTTTCTATATGATCCGTGCTAGTTTAATTATGTCAGTACTGAATCTAGAAATTTAATAGTGCAGTCGTATGTTATTGTTCTTCCTTAGTACATCAATTCTGTAGTCATATGGATTATGGTTGATAAAACTTCTTTGCACATTGTTCTATTATTAAAGCAAAGGTAATTTTGTAACTATTTTATGGATAAATAATCTCCTATATTTTGTGTTAAGTCAAATATGGACATTCAATTCCCACAAGAAGGGAGTATTATTGTTTCTTCAGTAATTATGGATAATTGCTTAAAGTGCTTGAGAAACCAACTGGATTTGGTATAAATTGCTATGAGGTGATAGGGGATGCACTGTGTCAACTGTGAGCTAAAGAGAAAAATCAGTTATTCTTGCTATCATTTAGGAAAAACTGTGAAGGAAAGACAAGAATCTCTTTCTTCTCCATTTTTCCTTTAATATATTATATGTCCAAACTATTTTTTAAGGAAATGCAAATCTTGAAGATTCTCTAAGGATTATCTCATTGATGAAGAGCCTAATTTCCTGTAATTTATGGGTAAAGAGGAAGTTTTGTTTATTTTGTCATTTTATTTTATTTTTTTAAAATATTAAACTTAATCATTTAAGTTTAGCCTCTATGAAGTTCCTCTCCTTGTCTAATGGTTTAGTGGGGTTAAGTTTAGGTAGAAAGGTTTATGACATGATTAGTAAATCATTTGCTAGACTTGATGATGTCTATTAGTTAACTTGTTCTAAGTTGTTTTAGACTGGATTTACTGAATTGGATATGTTTTGAAGGGTTACTCTCTTATTGAGTATGAAAACTTTGAAGAAGCTCAAAGGGCCACAAATGACTTGGATGGAACAAATTTGCTAAACCAGACTATTCATGTTGATTGGGCATTCAACAAAGGTCCTTTAAGGAGGAATATGAGGAGGAGGTATTTGTTATAAAATATGAATTCTTTTTATCACTCTACTTTGCAAATTATTGTTTCACTTTGTGTGAAAGTATAAATTATTTTGGGGTTATGTTTATATATATATATATATGCTATTTTACCAAAAGATGATTTGATAACCACTTTGGGTAAATGTATAACCACTTTGGTTAAATACAACTTTATATGCTTATATTACATTCATGTTACTTATGGTTGCCTGATGTTTGAGCTTGGGAAAGAGGAAAACAAGAAAAGAAAAAAGGCTTCTGATCATAAATTAATTTCTTTTCTAGGCTCAAGAATAATATGAATTAAATGGAAGAATGAATAATTGTACTAAGCACTACTATGACAGAAAATGAGAAAAAAAGGTTGGCTTGTATACAATGTATTTTATTTTATTTTAAATATCCAATGTATACATAAGTTGGCTTCTTATGAAGGCAGTGAAAAAAAAGGTTAAGAAGATATGGCTAAAATTGGAAGGAGGATGAGGCATATTCACTTCTGACATTTTTTTTTTTCTTGAAAGAAATCTTACTAACATTTTATTTTGCATATTCAAATTTATTGCAGGTTGAAGAAATTGGTCTCGAGTACATGGATGTTGAAGGTCTGAAGAAGCTCAACACAAACAGGAAAGTGAAAAAACATGCAAGAAATGACATTATTAGAATTAGTATTATTATAATGTATTGGGGTTTTTTAAATATTTTGTAATTAGAATGAAATTTAAAATGTATTTAGAATGTTTTGTTCATTGAATTTTATATATTATTATTATAATAAAATTTAGAATTTTTTATTATTTGGATTTTATATATATGTTAGAAATATTATTATTTAAGATTTTTATTGTTATATTATATAATTATATTTAAATAATCTTTTTTGGATATATTTATATAATTTTTTAGATATTTAATAAATAATTTTATAAAATTATAAACTAAATAATAATAATATTCCTCCAAAAAACAAATAATTTTTTAATAAAAAATAGCTATTGCCTAAATAGTAGCAAATTTGCGGCCAAAATGGTTGCAAATCGGTCGTCAAATTGTGATGGCTAAATTGGTCGCAAATCGGTCGCAAATTGCGATGGTTAAATCGGTCGCAAATTGCGACCACGGAGGCGGGAAGGAAGACGACCAAATCGACAAATCGATCGGTCGGAAATCGCGACGGCCAAAGCAGCCGCAAATCGGTCGCGCATTTGCGGCATTTTTGCCCCTTCGGAAATCCGTCGCAATTTGCGACTGTTTTTGATCGGGTCGCTATCGACGGGGGTTTTTGCGCCGGACAAATCCGTCGCAAATCTTGAAATTTCTGGTAGTGGTTCTTGAAGGTGTTCATAATCCCGATCAAAAGGTTTGTAAACTTGTCAAGTCCATTTATGGACTCAAGCAAGCTTCAAGACAGTGGCATGAAAAATTGGTTAATTCACTGGAAAGTCAAGGTTTCATTCAGTCATAGAATGATTATAGTTTGTTTATACACAGAGGTGGTTCTCACATCAATATTGTAGCAGTATATGTTGATGATGTTATTCTTATTGGAACCGATGTTAGTAAATTGGAAGATCTTAAGATTCATTTGCATAAAGAGTTCAATATTAAAGATTTGGGACATCTCCATTATTTTCTTGGAATTGAAGTTGGCTATACTTCAACAGAGATACTTTTGAGTTAAAAAATTCACTAGAGAACTTCCGCAATGATAACACTAAATTTGATAATGTTTTGGAAGGGTAATTGTGCATAATTGTTGAGGTTTATTAGAGTAAATTGAGATAAATATGTTAATTGTGCACTTAATTGTGATATTTTTGTTTTCGGGAAGTTCGTGGGGCTAATTGATCAAAAGAGTGAAGTTCAGGGATTAAATGCAATATTCCGGAAGTATGCTACGCCCCTAGAAGGTCAACTACGCCCTTGGAAGACCCTTACTACGCATATAGAAGGTTTTCTACGCCCTTAGAGAATAACTATCTACAACAGCGTATGAACACGGGCAGCAACACACCCGTGTTTTGCATGACCAACACGGGTGCGTCACGTGTGTCGCGCATCATCAACACGGGCACAACACGGGGGGCAACACGCCCGTGTTGAGCCAAATTTCTAGATTCTTTTGTGTTTAATTACGATTTTACCCCTGTTTCGGTTATCTATAAATTATAGTTTTTTTACCATTAATTGGAGGTTGGATTAGGTTGAGATTGGCTAGTATTTGGAAGGGTTATGCTATCAAAGTAACTTTGTAATTCTTGTTTAGGGTTTTGAATTAGATCTACACTTTGCTATTTTCTATACTTTGAGATCTCTTTCGGTTGTTGTAAGTTGTAAGAATCTCTTGTGAGTCTTTGTGAGTCTTTGTGTGAAGTTGCCTCGAATCGTAAGGAATTTCCTTGGAGTTTTGCAAGAGAGGAATCAACTCCATGAACTTGTAGATTTGAAGAAGAACAAGAAGTTTGACAAAGAGGGAGTTGAAGAGGTTACTCTTCTTCTTTTATTTGTTATGATTTCTATCTTGTAATTAGAGACCAACCCTAGGAACTCTTCTCTCTACATTTCTTTTAGGTAGAAATGGTTGGTAATATTCTACAATTACTTTGGGCATTTCTTGGTTTTTCATGAATTGAATATTATAGTTTGATTAATTTGAATTGCAATTTCATTCATAGCTTTGAATCTGAATTTTATCTTGAGTATTGAGCTTTGTTTTGAGGTTGTAGTTCTAGATTAACACTAATTGTTAGGCCGGAACGAGGACAACAATTAGTGCCAAGTTGATTCGATTAGATTTCCTTTTGATGGACCGGAACTAGGATGATTGATGGGAGATTTGATCTTGTCAACATTCAAGTGTTCTTAAATCAATGAATTTCTTGCAACGAATTGTATTGAAGAAGTTCATCCTTAGACTTGAATATTGGTGAGATTATGATAGTTAATTCTTGATTAATCTTGCCCCTAGTAGTTTGTATCCTTCATTTCTCCTAATGTTTCTTATGAGTTTCTACCTTCCATTACTTGCTTAATCCTCTACTTTGCTTTATTTTACTTTGCTTTCTAGGACATTAGAATTCAATCTTATCATTCTTGATAAAGGTTGGATTACTTGATGGTTGATTCATACTTCCAAATCATATAGATAATTGATTTAATTATATTTTCCACACTAAAAAATTAATAGACGTCTTGGGGAAAATGATTTTATAAATATTAAAATCTGAATACTACCTTTATTTACTAAACTATTTCGATAGGTTCTCTGTCTAGTTGAGTTTATTTTATTAGTGACAATCCTATTTTAATCTTGAGAATTTCTATTATTTTTAGTATTATTTATTTGATTATTTATTTGATTTTTATACATATATAACTCACATCATGCACCATTGTGGTTATGATGTGACTAAGAAAGCTGTCACCCCTCTTCCCTTAAATATCAAATTATTAGCATATGAGGGTGATTTGTTTCCAAATGTTGAGCAGTATAGGTCCCTGGTTGGAAAACTGAATTTCTTGACACATACCGGACCAAACCTTTCTTACTCATTACAAACTCTCAACCAATTTTTGCAAACACCACGTCTACCTCATGTTGCTGCCTTACACCATACCTTAAGATATCTTGCACATATACTTGGACAAGGTATCTTACTCAAAGCATCTGACCAGTTGAGCTTACAAGCATTTTCGGATTCTAATTGGGCAACTTGTCCTGATTCAAGGCGCTCCATCACTGGTTTTGTTTTGCTCTTTGGTGGCTCTCCCATTTCTTGGAAATCCAAGAAACAAGGAACAATTTCCGGATCATCTGCAGAAGCGGAATATAGAGCCATGGCAACAGCAACTTCCGAAGTTACTTGGATTGTTCGTGTATTGGAAGAAATGAGAATAACCGATTTGCAGCCCATCACTTTGCACTGTGATAATCAGTCTGCTTTACACATAGCAAGGAATCCAGTTTTTCATGAGAGAACTAAACATATAGAAATTGGCTGCCATTTCACTAGACATAAAGTATTGTAAGGATTGCTGCAACTCACATATTTGCCTACAACACATCAATTGGCAGATGTATTCACAGAGACACTACCCTCAACTCAATTTAAGGTTCTTTTGTCCAATCTAGGATTGAACAAAGATGATACACTCCCATCTTGAGGGGGACTATTGAAAATACTGAGCTGGAAGCACAGTATTAACACTGTGCATTAACACCGACGTGGAAGCAAAACATCACCTAACCATGATGAGGAAGTTTCAACTCAGCTTACACTTAGGAGATATTTACCTCTAGATTTTTATGTATTTGAGTGCGCACTAAGGCATTAATTTTGTAATATAAATATTACACTATTTTTGAGAAATAAAATATTCTGAATTTTCTCCACAACTTTACTTTCTCAGTCTTCCTTTTTCCTGATTTTTTCTCCAAATCTTTCCTTCACTTAAGAAAACTATCAATAACACGTAGTGTGTCTCGAACTCATAACCCGCAAGTCATAAATGAAATTGCTATCAACTGAGTTACACCTTCTTGACATGATCATGTTAGTTACATCCTGTAAAAGAGAAGAAAACGTGCTCAAGACAAGAAGGTCACAAACATGATAGAAGACTCTAGAAGGTTAATAAGTTTCTACATGAAGTTAGAAAATACTAGAAGATAAATGTATTCTTAAGCCATATATAAAATATCTACTTTTTATATATATATAATGGTATATATAATTTTTTGAAATGTAGCTATACTATCTTCATAGCTTCAAATTTTAAGTTTAATATGTACTCTTTTCATCTTTTCACAAGAGCATGCTCAAAACAAGAATATTCAACTTGATGAAGAAGGTTAACAAACTTTTGCACGAGTTTAGAAGACACTAAAATTTAGATGGTGGAACAATTTTGAAAGATACCCAATTTACGTTATACAATTTTGAAAAATGCCTAATCATGTTATATCAAAACCATCCTAGTGGTCCACCAATTCTGTTGCTATAGGTATAACCATTAAAATTTAATTAATTATTATCTAATTATTTATAATTTATTTATTTTTTAAAATTAATTATTATATAAGGTTATCAGTACTATTTATTAAAAATAGAGAATATTATACTTCTAGTATAATAAAAACATTAATTTTTTTTTCTCTAACTCTCACTTAATGGAAATTTTAAGTAGAGTTAAAAAAGTAATTCATAAAACTCTTTTCAAATAGTGCAGAAAGTACAACTTCCCCCTTTTTATAGGAGAAGCCTCCTTCTCCCTTTCCTCCTTCACCCGATGTGGGATTGCGAAAGTAGTAAACCCAACAATCTCCACCTGCACCTCACTTTGATGAAGATCTTTCATAAATTCTTTTATGATGCTCCACCATAAAAGCATACACACTCATAGTAAAAAATTCCAAACATTTTACTTATTTGGCCTATGTCAAAATCATCCTTGCTGAAAATTTATGGTGTAACCTCCATGTTTGACTTCCCTAAAAGTTCATCAGCCATCGATATGAATTTCTAGAACACACCTTGCATCAATGCCAAACCAATGCTCATGTGCACTTAGTGACACGCTTTAAGGATATATTTGTCTTAATTCGGAGAATATCTTCCATGGAGAGAGATAGACAATATTATGTGCATTTACTGACCAGAAGTCTCTTGTCGAACTAACTCTACCTTTGTATAACCGTGACTGAATCAAAATAACCTTGACTTGAACTTGCCACAAGCCAAAATTGATTCTTCTATCAAACTTCTCCACATAATATCTCACCAAATTTGATATTCTATTTATTGACATTTCTGTTCTTACTCCTAATTTGCTGAACAAAAAAAAAAAACACGTGTAATAACTATTCAACAAGTTATAATAATATTGATATAAGTTCCCAGGAAAAGCTGAAGTGGTAACAACGGTCCCACTTAAAACCCAGTCTCCTTAGACACAACTTATCTCCAATACGTATTGACATGATTGTACCAAAATTCCATTGCACAAGAACTCCACTGCACCAAAGAACCACAAGGCAAGCTTTTTTGTTGTGGAGGCTCAATCAAAGTTGTAACCATAGAGCATGCTCAAAAATGCCAACCATGCTTCAATACCACTTGTTAGAAATTTAGTCACCTAAATTCTCTCTCAAAATTTATGCAAGAAATATAAAAAATAGAAAATAATAACAACACAAAGATTTAACGTGAAAAATGCCTCAAAATAGGATAAAGAAAATTGTTACAACCACACTATTTTTATCCTTACGCCTATAACCACAGGACACCCACAAAGTATTTCAAGGAAAAAATTAACACTCACCCAATTAGAATTTTAACTAGAGTTAAAATGTAATTCCTAAAACTCTTTTCAAATGGTGCACTAAACCTAAGGAAGTTCAACCCCTTTTATAGGAGAAGTCTCCTTCTCCTTTTCCTCCTTTATTTGATGTGGGATTGGGGAAAGTAGCAAACATAACATTGACAAATCCATCCTTTCCAGAAGTTCTTCAACACTTATTCAGCATCGTGTTGATAAATTACGGTGATGTGTTATTTGAGTTACATATAATATTAATAAAAATAATATAAATAATCGAATAAATAATACTAAAAATAATAAGAATCTCTATGATTAAAATAGGTTTGTCACTTAATAAAATAACTCAATTAGGCAGAGCACCTATCGAAATAGTTTAGTAAATAAGGTGATATTCAGATTTTAAATTTATAAAAATCTTTTTTCCCTAAGACTTCTATTAAATTCTAGTGTGGAAAAATATAATCAAACTAATTATGAATATGATTTGTGAATAAGGATCATTCAACAAGTAAATCAACTAATATCAAGAATGATAAGATTGATTTCTAAATCTAGAAAGCAAATTAAAAGCAAGTAAAGTAAAATCATGGATGAGAGAATATTGAATATTTGAAGAACTCACTAAACACATTAGAGAGAGTGGAGGATACACTTCACAACAAAATCAAGTATCATGATTCAACTATTACAATTTCACCAAATCCGAGTCTAATGATGAACTTCCTCAATACGTGTCGTTGAAAGAAATTCATACGTGAAGAACAACTCGAATATATTAGTAAGATCAAATCCCTACTAATCATCCAAGGTCCGGTACATCAATAGGAAGACAATCCAACTAATCTAGCACTAATTGTATATCCAAGGTCCGGCTTAACAATTAGTGTTAACCCGAACCACAAGATCGAATTAGAGCTCAACTCAAGATAAACAATCAAATCAAAGCCATAATTGAAATTGCAATTCAAGTTAATGAAATCATAACAATCAACTCACAATAGATAAATCTCATAGTGAAAGTATAACATGAAACCAACCACTTCTACCCTAAAGAAATGTAGGAGAAGAGAGTTCCTATTAGGTTGGTAAACTAGATTACAAGAATTATCAACAAAAATACTTGAAGAAGGTAAGAAAATAATTCCAAAACCAGTTGTCAATTGAATCCGGAAAGATCTCTACACCTCAACTTTCTTCTTGAATCCTCTTCTTGCTCCTTGAAGCTTGAATGGTTGAAGTAGCTCAAAATCCTCTTGATCAAGTCACAAAACTCTACCTCATAGACCAAGGAGAGATTTCACAACCTAACTAGAAACATTTATTCACTAAAACAACCTAGGGAATTATCTAATCAAAGTTATTCAATCAAAGTGATAGAAAAATTCCCCAAAGTCTATACCAAAAAAATATGTGAAATTGAAGAAAAACCTAATATGATATTCAATATCTAGATCAATATGAAATACAATCTAATCCACAAGCCAATCTAATAAATGCTAAAAATTCTAGTATTTATAGATCTACTAAACCAGGGGTAAAATCGTCATTTTACATAAAAAATATTCTGGACAGAGCATCCTTACGGGCGTAGCCCTCTATGCTATACGGGCGTTTAGAAGCGGTTACGCCTTACGGGCGTTTGATCCAGAGTGCCACGGCCGTAAGGGAGACAGTTAATTCATAAGGCGTAATGCACACGGGGCAAGGCGTTTAATACGCTACGTTCGTTATGCACAAAAGGCGCGTGCACTAGGAGACGGGCGTAAGAAATCGTCCACGGGCGTAAGAAATCGTCCACGGGCGTAGTGAATTTCCAGAATGTTGCACTTTTGCCTCTGAATTTATCTTTTTTCACCAATTTGCCCCGAAGTTACCCGAAACAGAATATTTGCAATTAAACCCAAAATCAATCAATTTATCTCAATTTAATACAATTATAATCACAAATCATGCACAATTTATATCTCAAATCATGATCATATTTGATGTTATCATACAACAACGAGTCGTGTTTGGACATCCATAAACTGCCATATTGACTTTAAAAAATTTTAATCATTCAATTTAATGGTGTTAGTTTTTAGAATTAATTATATTGACACCTATCTTATTTTATAAGTATTTTAAGACAATATCTTAAAAGACGTCTTAGGAGATCTCATACCTCATCAAGCTCGTGGCTACAAAATATCTACAAAATTCTTATGTAATTCCTTCATTTGCAAATCAAATCTGATAAGAACTGGTATCAAGTCCCTAATGTTGTAGCTAACCGAGTGGCAGTGCTATTTTCAAGTGCTTTTAAGAATTCTTTTATCATCTAGGACGAAGAACATATTTTGAATCGAATTTTGAAGTAGAATTGTCACGCCTCAAATTCGTACCTAATTTAAAAAAATTAGAAAATATCAAATTTAAAGTCATAACACAGCTATATCCTTTAAATTTTCACTTAAAGAATGCAAAGTCTTAATACTATTACAAAATAAGTATCTCAAAAATTTCCCTAACCAAAATACAGAAGTCTAATATTAATTACAAAAGTTACATAACTCGGATGAATAATATTTTACAAAAATTACTATTCTAATTACATCATTGCCATTTGTCAATTGATAAACATGAAACTTTTAATTTGTAATAATTATAACCTTTTGTGGGTCTCAACACTAAATTATTATATCAGCATTTAGTAAACTATTTTATACCAATATTTTAAGTCTTTTATTTGAAATATACAAGGTCATATAGCTCGCTATAACATATTGTAGCTCCTCCTTGTCTCATATTCTTCTTTATATTCTGCACTTAGCCCGATGTCCTTTTTTCTCTAATAACTTGATAATTATTGATTATGCAATAATGAGTCCTTAATTATTGCCAATGTCATTTATCCTCTCAATTTTATAAAATAAAAAGATAAAATTTGTTTAAACTTTGAGATTTCAAGGTTGAATACTTAATCTAATATTTGGAAGATGGTGTGTGTTTTGAGTGAGTAAAATATGGTATCATATAAAACAAATAATCTCACAAAACAGTGTCACAAAGTCAAACACAACTAAGGTAGAGTATCTATCGCATGCAGATAGTAACACGGGAGTACCACAATTTTAAATTTATAAATATTGTATCCACGAGAACGTTGGTGATGGCTGGTTAGTTTCTATCAATTATGACAATCTTTAAAGTTCAAGGAAATTAGTCCTATGTGTCCATTCAATTTAGGTTTGTTGATTTGAAGAGTATTTAAAACAAGAATGGAAAAACAATTGACTAAGATCTCTCATGAAGTACAATTGACTAAGGCAATTATGAATTCAAATCGTCTTACTACCATACCCGAGTTATCTAAACTGATTACCTCAATACGGGTCGTTGCAAGTAATCCTAAAATTTCGTAGATTAATTATTAAGTCATCAATTCAATAAGTTAATCTTAAGATTTACATTGATTACTAACTCAAGATTATTAGGCTTCCTAACTTCATTATGGTTGATGCAAGCTATTAGACCTAATCCGGAAATTTGTAAATTCTCCTATGGTCGGGTCTCCTAAGCAAATCGTCAATTTAATTAACTATTGTAGTATCATGCATCAACCTAAGTTTCATAGCATAAACTCAATACGAGAATCAAATCAAAAGCGTAAAACAATAAGCAATCCACAATGTATATTCAAACGTATCCTTTTCGGAAATGTATAAATCATTAATTAATCAATCTAAATAAAGAGAATCCTAGGACAAAGAATGTAACTAATAAAAGGAAAATAATTACGAAAACTAAAGGAAAGAGAGAAAGAAAGGTTGCCGTTATGCTTGTCACTACAATGACGACTTGCTCGCTCCTCCGGATCCTCGATGCCTCCCGATGTGTTATTTGAGTTATATATAATATTAAAAATAATATAAATAATCGAATAAATAATACTAAAAATAATAAGAATCTTCAATATTAAAATAGGTTTGTCACTAATAAAATAACTCAATTAGGCAGAGCACCTATCGAAATAGTTTAGTAAATAAGGTGGTATTCGGATTTTAAATTTATAAAAATCGTTTTTCCCTACGACTTTTATTAAATTCTAGTGTAGAAAATATAATCAAACTAATTATGAATATGATTTGTGAATAAGGATCATTCAACAAGTAAATCAACCAATATCAAGAATGATAAGATTGAAGACTATATCCTAGAAAGCAAATTAAATGAACAATGTAAGGAATAAAGCAAGTAAAAAGGTTGGGAGGAATTCTTAGTAAAATATGGGTGAGATAAGAGGATACAAAATACCAAGTATAGGATAATCTTGGATCTAGTATCATAGCTCCACCAAAATCAAGTCTAAAGTAGAATCTCTTCCATACGGTTCGTGGCAAGAAATTCCTAGATTAAGAACACTTGAATGTTGACAAGATCAAATCTCCCATCAATCATCCTGGTTCCGGTCCATCAATAGGAAACTAATCACATCAACTTGGTTGGTTAACTAATTACAAAGAATAACAAGGAATAATAGAAGAAAAGCGGAAAGTGAAACATAGACATTAAACCTTCTTCCTCTTCAACTCCTTCTCTTGATTCTTCTTTGCTTCTTCAACTTGGATCTTCAATTTGTGTAGCCCAAATACCCTAGAATATATTCAGTAGATTTCCTTACGGATCGAGGCAAACCTACCAAATTAATCCCAAGATACTCAATACTACAACAAGTAGAGAGTAATCTCTAAGGAAATTGGAAAATCAAAGTATAGATCTCTCTCTAAGTTCTACCAAACCTTTACAATTACTTAGCTATTCGCGCCCGTGTTTCGACCGTGCTGCCTCCCGTGTTGGTGATACTCGACACGGGCGTGTTGGAAGCCGTGTTCATGGCTGAGCCCGTGTTGCTGGGCATGTTCAGCGCTGAGCGCGTGTTGCTGGACTGGATTTGTATTTCTTTCCAGAAATTGCATATTTAGTCCCTAAACTTTGCTCTTTTGATCAATTAACTCCACAAACTTCCCGAAAACAGAATTATCACAATTAAGTGGACAATTAACATATTTATCTCAATTTACCCTAATAATCCTCAACAATTATGCACAAATACCCTTCCAAAACATTACCAAATTTAGCGTTATCATAATACCCCACAACTTAACCTTTGCTTGTCCTCAAGCAAATCAAAGAAGGAATTTTGAACAAACAAATCATTGAAGAGGAGTGCATAAATGTTTTCTCAAAAAATTCAAACTAACTAGTTTACTTTTCAAAGATCTCATAAACAAAGTGTTTAAAGAATGATTCACTTCTATGCCTCATCAAGTGTTTTCATGTTTAAATCAAGAAATACAAAATTGAACAAATCATTTTCAACTTAAATACGAAAAACGATCATAAAATCATCCCGAGTGCAGTGTGTGCTCTATCTCAATTAGTGATCCAAAGAGAAAATTTCCTTTCAAAGCAAATTACTCAAATAGTGGTTCGGTCGATCGAAAACTTCAACAACGAGACATAATCACAATCAAATCTCAAGAAACAAGCCACTTATTCAAAAGTAAATTTTTATTCAATTTATTCTCTTTTATTCAAGGTTTTTATTGTTTGCTTAACAATATCAACTTTAACTACCCTTGTAACGAGTTCCACTCCGATGACTCCCAGATCCCGAGGACCTTAGGGCACCGGGCATTCAATTCCCATAAGAAGTGGTGCTCAAGTAGCAAAGGATACATGCAAATAACCTTTTATTCAACAATTTATTCAACGAAAATTAAAAGTGTGGCAAGTCTCTCAAAGAATTTTTCAAGTGAAAATTCAAGTCATTTCCATTCCCAAAAGACTTAATACTATTCAAATAAATGTCCAAAAGTAGTCCACTAATCGGAACAACCAACCAAAATAGCTGTGTAAAACGATTTTCAGGAATTTCCTATAATCATGCTCGTACCAAGTATCAACAAAATGAACTAAATCAAATCTCGAGACTTTCAACAATCAACAACCGATATCTATCATCGGCTAAGCAAATCAAATTCCAAAACAAAGTTCACAAAATAATCTTTTCAAGTAAACTAATCATTTTGAAAAATTCGAAAAATTTAGCATTTTTTTTTTGTTTGAAAATATTTGCAAATTGAGATAAAACGAGCACACACCTACCCCACAACTTGAATATTACACTGTCCTCAGTGTAAAAAGCGAATACCCCACAACTTATTTGAAAAATAAATAAGTGCGAGAAAACTATAAATACAAAACGGGAATAAGTGCGACAAACTAGAAAAAAAATAAAAACAAGAAAATTTTATTTAAAACGGGAAAGTAAACTATGAACACAAAAGATAATCATATAAATCCTAAATAAATCAAATAGTAAATGCCGAGCAAAAACAAATACAAACACTAGCTAAAAAGCGAGATAAATAAATAAATAAACCCTATCCGGAAAATCCGGGATAAATATAACAAATAAGATAATAAAACCTATACTTTGGAACATCCAGCCACTAATAAAGCGATATAGACAAATATTGAACGCCAAAAACCAAGTATGACTCGATAAAAGTGGTAAAAGGAAAGGGAAGAAAGACAAATCTTGTTTCCGAGCAAGCATGCTTGGAACTTATTTTGTTCCTTTCTTAGGAGCTTCTTCCTTCTTCAATAACTTTTATAAGGCTCGCTATGTCCTCCCTAACAACTTCATCATTCGATGCATTCGATGGAATTTTGTTTGGTACTGTTAGGGAGTAATCATTTTTCTCGTTCCGAAAATTGCCTGGACATATGTCCCACTTGCATTTCCAAGTTTTGTAGTGAAACCTATTGATTCCTGTTTTACCTTCAACAAACAATCAAGAAGGATAGAATACAACAAAACAAAGAAAGAAAGAAATTACAAAATTAAAAATGTCCTACTACAAACGATCTAGTAAAGAAATTAAAAGAACAAGAAAAATAAGAGAAAGAAATCACATTACCTACAAAATAAGAAATGAGAGATTAGTAAGGATAAAATGATATAAAATATAAGATTATTAAATAATGCTAATCAGAAATAAGGAAAAGAAAATGAATTAAATTAATTGAATGAAAGAAAGAAGAAAAAGAATGAAATAATGAAAGAATGATAAATAAGAAAATCCATGCAAGTGAATTGAAGAATAATTTAAATAATTCATACAGTAAAAGGAAGCTTAAAAGAATTAAAAATGGAGGACGAAAGGAAAAGAAATGAAACTCATGCAAAAGAATTGAATTAAAAAGAAAGAGAATTGAAGTGCAATAGAACTAAACGAAAATGGAGGAAAAGAATTGAATTAAAAAGTGTGCATGCAATCGGCTACCGCCAAAAACAGAGGAAAAAGCAGAGGCATAAATATTCAGTTCTGGAAATTATACAAAACAGAGTAATTACAGAGTTGCACATATGTTAGCTACTAGAATTTTTCTACAAAACAGAGGAAAAAACAGTCCACTAGAATTTATACACCAAAAACAGAACACATGTACACTAGAATTAAAATGCACAAACTATGTACTACACGAGATTGAAATTAAAATGCATTCTAAACACTAAAGCTATTGCCATGGAACTTTTAGAAAACTAAATGCAAACTAAACTACCAAAGAAGACAAACTAATGCATCTACAAAAAATTTATGCAAAACCATGCAAAAAGAAATTACACAACAACCATGAACTAACCTACTGGAAAATGTAGTACAAACAGAAAATATCATGCATTTGCTACTAAATGAAGTGAAAAACAAAACATACAAAAACTATTGTAATGCAAAGACAAGCTAAGCTACACTAAACTTAATTATGCAAAATGATTAAATGTAATCTTTATGAACTAATATATATACTTATGACATGAAAAGCAAAGTAAATGCAATTCATAAATCCTACTGTATGCATGAATATATAAGCTACTACCATGAAAATTTTAGCAAGCTACCTACAGTATATGCAAATTAAAATTTCAAAGCATAAATAAACAATTCATACAATATATATATGTACAGTATACTGCCTAATTCAATTCCATGCATATGATAAATATACAAGCTAACTACAACTCATGCAAAAACAGAACAAAACCAAACAAGCAATAAACTTCTGGATTAAAAATTTCAGCAGCAGTGCAAATAACATGTTACTGGACTGCCCAAAAATAATTTTACTGAAAATGCAGTGTACAAAAAGTAACTAATTAAGCTACTGGAAAATTGAAGTGCAAACAAAATCATCATGAATTTAAATAAAGAACAAACTAGAAAAAGATTTTGAAATATTTAAATAAAGATTTTAAATAAAGCACAATATCTATATCTATACACTGAACATTAGATACAGTAAAGAAATAAGACATACATCTAATGTATCTAAATGTACTAAATGCTATGCAAAATCAAAAAGAACAAAGAATAAGCACTACCTACTGGAAATGAGGATACATAATATATATATATACATCTATTCCTATAATAAAGTACATGCAAAAAGAACTACTGGAAGATCAAGTTGCAATTAATAATACCTACGTATATATAAGCCATGCAAAAACATGCAAAAAGCTACAAAAAGTCATACAATTTATTCTAGCCACCTAGCTAACATGTAATCTATCTAAATAACATGAAGGTCATGCAATCTATATATAACTAAAATGCCTAAATCTAACTACTGGAATGCAAAAGATAGTAAAGGAGAAATTCATGTAATAATATTTACCTAAATCATCATGCAAACTATACCTAAGTAAAAGCTTATGCAAACTGTACTACTACAAAGTAATATGCAGTTTGGTAAAATCATCAAAACATCTAAAACATATGCTAAGTAAAAGAAAACAAAGAACAGCAAAGTTATGCAAGCACAAAACTAACTACTGGAATTCAACATAATATGAGACAAAACATCATATGCATATTCATACTAGTATATTAAATCAATTGCAAAGAAAAACAAAACATGCAAACTAACTAAATCATATGCAAAAACAATTAATACAAAATACTTGAAATCTGAAAATGAAATGTAACAAAGCTAGGTGAAGTGAATTAAATAACTAAACTAAAAAATGTTGGTCACTAAACTAGCATTTCTTAGAATTAGTTTCTAAGAATGCTTACTACTCAACAAAAAGGCTATACTATTTTATTAACTAAAGAATTCAAAGATTAGTAGATAAATTCCTAAAGATGCAAATCTAAAAATATCAATGGTGACCAATTATTGAAAAATCTACTACATGCAAAATCTAACAAAGATTTCAAAAGAAGAAATTTAAAAGAAAAGCTATACCAAAACTCTTATCAAACACACGTTAAGGCTAACAAATAAAAAATATGAAAACATCTAACATCAATGCCTAACAAAAGTAAGTATCTAGATAATATTCTTCATGAATTGAAGATATTATTAGAATACTAACTAAACTAGAAAGTACTTAAAGAAAATGAAGGAAAGAAGATAAAATAACAAGAACATGCAAAACTAACTAAGAAATGTAAGACAACTAAAGAAAATGCAAAACAAGTAAATGACAAGTAAATGAGACTAAGATTAAGAAGAGAAGTAAACTAAACTACTCCAACATAATACCTAAAAATCAAGATAATATCTATAACAACTATCAAAAATCATAAAACGAAAGCATGGAAATACATCTAAGAACATGAAACATGAATCAATCAAAGAAAGAGTCAAGTTAGAAGACTAGTTAGATCTTATACTAACCATACCTAAGAACTAGTTAGATCAAGTTAGAAAAAATTAGAACAAACTAAGTCAAATTAGAAAGTAGGAAAAACAATTAGATCTAAAAATTCTATACTAAAGATTAAACTAAGATGTTATACCAAAGATCTAGGTTATTCTAAAGGATAAGGATCTAAAGAATCAAAAGCTAACCTAATCTAAAGCACTAAACTAACTAAGCTATCTAATCTAGATCAACTAAAGTTAACCTAAATCTAAAATATCTAAGCTATATCTAACCAAAATCTCTAAGTAAAAGTTTACCTAAGGGATCTAAACTAACCAAAACACTAACTAAACCTAAAAATCATGATACTAAATCATCTAGCCTAAGATCTAAATCCAAAAATTCTATAATCTAGGCAAAAGAAATTCTAAGAAAACAAACCAATAAGAAAGCAAGAGAAACAAAATACAAGTAACAAAAGAAAACTACTAAAGTAAGAATAAGAAAAAATAAAAGGATCAAAATTAAACTACTCAACTAAAAATAAGAAACAAATGAAATTGAATCATCTAAACTAAATGAAAAAAAATCGAAAAAGCAAATATCCAAGATCTATCAAAGAGATCAAAGATATTCTAAGAATTAGACATGAAAAGTAAAAGTTACTTGAGAATGATATCATAAAACAAATCATATAAAAATTAATTCGTTATAAATTTCACACCGTTGATGAAAATTTTTCCCAAAAATTACCACGAACTTAGAGGAAAAACATCACGAAAATTAATACGCTTCCCCGGCAACGGCGCCAAAAATCCGATGTGTTATTTGAGTTATATATAATATTAAAAATAATATAAATAATCGAATAAATAATACTAAAAATAATAAGAATCTTCAATATTAAAATAGGTTTGTCACTAATACAATAACTCAATTAGGCACAGCACCTATTGAAATAGTTTAGTAAATAACGCGGTATTCGGATTTTAAATTTATAAAAATCGTTTTTCCCTAAGACTTCTATTAAATTCTAGTGTGGAAAATATAATCAAACTAATTATGAATATGATTTGTGAATAAGGATCATTCAACAAGTAAATCAACCAATATCAAGAATGATAAGATTGAAGACTATATCCTAGAAAGCAAATTAAATGAACAATGTAAGGAATAAAGCAAGTAAAAAGGTTGGGAGGAATTCTTAGTAAAATATGGGTGAGATATGAGGATACAAAATACCAAGTATAGGATAATCTTGGATCTAGTATCATAGCTCCACCAAAATCAAGTCTAAAGTAGAATCTCTTCCATACGGTTCGTGGCAAGAAATTCCTAGATTAAGAACACTTGAATGTTGACAAGATTAAATCTCCCATCAATCATCCTGGTTCCGGTCCATCAATAGGAAACTAATCACATCAACTTCGCACTAATCGTATATCCTGGTTCCGGCCTAACAATTAGTGTTATTCCGAAACCACAATCTCAAATCAAAGCTTGTACTAAAGATAAAATTCAGATCTAAAGTCATCAATGAAATTGCAATTCGAATTAATAAACCACAATCATTCAATCCAAGAACATCACAATATCTCAAGTAATTTGTAAAATAAAACCAACCAAATCTACCTATAAGAAATGTAGAAATGAGAATTCCTAAGGTTGGTTAACTAATTACAAAGAATAACAAGGAATAATAGAAGAAAAGGGGAAAGTGAAACATAGACATTAAACCTTCTTCCTCTTCAACTCCTTCTCTTGATTCTTCTGTGCTTCTTCAACTTGGATTGTGTAGCCCAAATACCCTAGAATATATTCAGTAGATTTCCTTACGGATCGAGGCAAACCTACCAAATTAATCCCAAGATACTCAATACTACAACAAGTAGAGAGTAATCTCTAAGGAAATTGGAAAATCAAAGTATAGTCTCTCTCTAAGTTCTACCAAACCTTTACAATTACTTAGCTATTCAGCCTAATCAAACCTCTATTCAACCTTGATCCAACCTCTTTCTAACCTTAAAACAGGGGTAAAATTGTAATTTTACAAAATAGAATCTGGAAATTTAGCTCAACACGGGCGTGTTGCACTCGTGTTGTGCCCGTGTTAGCTATGCGCGACACGACTGTCGCGCCCGTGTTTCGACCGTCCTGCCTCCCGTGTTGGTGATACTCGACACGGGCGTGTTGGAAGCCGTGTTCATGGCTGAGCCCGTGTTGCTGGGCATGTTCAGCCTCCTGGCTGGGCGTGTTCAGAGCTGAGCGCGTGTTGCTGGACTGGATTTGTATTTATTTCCGGAAATTACATATTTAGTCCCCGAACTTTGCTCTTTTGATCAATTAACTCCACAAACTTCCCGAAAACAGAATTATCACAATTAAGTGCACAATTAACATATTTATCTCAATTTACCCTAATAATCCTCAACAATTATGCACAAATACCCTTCTAAAACATTACCAAATTTAGCGTTATCACCTACGCAACTCGATCCTTTGTCGTGATCTTCGGATCTTAGACACTCACACCTCCCGAAGAAATCTCGGAGCTATCCCTTATGGTCGAGGCTCAAGCTCGAGAATAAAAACAAAAACGTGAAGCCTTGAGATCTGCGAGAGTACTCGAGTTCGGACACTCGAAACTCATGTGTTCTCTGCTATTTTGGTGTGTCAAAGCTTGCACATGATGCCTCTATTTATTGGGGTGAGTTGGGCTGGAAAATAGAAATTTTCCAATGTGGGACATTTACTAGGCCATAGCGGCACGGTGCTGCGCATTGTGGCACGGCACTTGTGTGGCACAGTGCTTCGCATGTGTAGTACGATGTTGCACGCGTTACTCATAAATTGCAATTTTGCTTCAAAATTTGTTCCTTTTTCAATTTTAGTCCTCAAACCTTCCTGAAACCAAAATAATGTAATTAGATAATATTTTTCAACTAATTTCATTCATTTAACTCCATAATTAACTCTAATTGAACACAATTAATGTATAAAAACATGATATAAAATCGAGTTATCAGAAGACTCTCTGTTTATTTGTATTGTGTTTATTTTTAAACTAATTGAAAAACGCTATAATATTTCTTGACTTAAGATAAGTACTCTCTCTCTCTCTCTCTATATATATATATATGTATATATATATATATATATATTTTTTTTTTTAACAAAAACTTACCAAGATAAGAAAAATGAAAAAACAAATACTAAATATTAATAAGGTGGGAAGAATTTTTATGTTTCATATATTAAGGAACATGAAAATCGCCAGTATGGACCTCATATATTAATTTTTTTGTCCTAATTTTATAATGAAGTAAAGGAAATTATAAAGTTTAACCTAATTGAAATTGTGGTACAATCCAACTAATATGATAAAAATTATTGATTACGACAAACAAGTAATATGAATATAACGAGTAGTGGCGAAACCAAAACCATCCACAACCAATATAACAAATTACAAAAACAATGAGATTCTTATCCCACCTAGCAATTATATGAGTAAAACATGTGTTCCGGCCTAAATCAAATAACCAAAGTTAGTGGCCTGATTAGTATTAATTAAACGTGTATTTAGATTATGTTTCGGTGTGATTTGTGAGGTTTGCCATTGCTAATAAGCTCACCAAACATGCAAATAGGTCTGGCTGAGAAGTTGGAATCTTGCTTTTTCAAGAACTCACAATTTAGCTTAGGAGAGGTGACAAGAATTAATGATCTTCCAAAAGATCTATGTGTGTTAAGGGTTCTGTTTTTTACTATACAATAGAAAACTCTTAATAGTCTCCTAGGGAAAATAACCAATACATATCATATGGCTACATAATCCATCAAAGTTTAAGAATAGAGTATCTACATATATGCCACATACTTATTCTTCTTATATATTAATCTATTAAATTTTATCATATCACTTTAATAGGGTCTAATTAAACATGATCCTTATATATATAGTTGAGACATGAAATAGAGAATAAAAATTTTAAACAAAAAAATTAAAATATTAAGTCACGTTAAATTTGATAGACAAAGGAGAGCTGCTAGCAAAGCAAAGGATAAGACAAGCCAAGAAATATCCATGGCTGTCTGCTGCTAAATTAAGAAATTTTTGAAGAGGGTTTGAGTATTTTATATTGAAAATAATCAATACTCTATACATAATTAATAAAATTTTTATTGTTTTGCCGGTTGGAACTGATCACTTTCAAGGAAAACAGTCAAGGGTCCCCGCCATAGACAAGAAATTCACCATGATAAAGACTCGTACGGTTCGTGATTCGAATAATTTTATAGGCTGATGAATTAATGTAGCCATGAACTTTCAGATGATCTAACACCTTTAAATTACAACGGATCGGATATCAATCACAACAAAAACTAAAAAAAAAATAAAATTTGGCTTAGGTTTAGACAGCATGATCATGTTAGTTTTTTTTTGGGTAAATCATAACATGTAGTGTGTTTCGAACTCATAACCCTCAAATTATAAGTGAGATTACTACTAATTGAGTTACACATTCTTAACATGATCATGTTAGTTACATCCTATAAAAGAGAAGAAAACGTGCTCAAGACAAGAAGGTCACGGACATGATAGAAGACTCTAGAAGGTTAATAAGTTTTTACATGAAGTTAGAAAATACTAGAAGATAAATGTATTCTTAAGCCATATATAAAATATCTACTTTTAATGTATTTATAATGGTATATATAAATTTTTGAAATGTAGCTATACTATCTTCATAGCTTCAAATTTTAAGTTTAATATGTACTCTTTTCATCTTTTCACAAGAGCATGCTCAAAACAAGAATATTCAACTTGATGAAGAAGGTTAACAAACTTTTGCACGAGTTTAGAATTTTGAAAAATACCTAATCATGTTATATCAAAACCATCCTAGTGGTCCACCAATTCTGTTGCTATAGGTATAACCATTAAAATTTAATTAATTATTATCTAATTATTTATAATTTATTTATTTTTTAAAAATTAATTATTATATAAGATTATCATTACTATTTATTAAAAATAGAGAATATTATATTTCTAATATAATAAAAACATTAAAAGAAAATTTCTCTAACTCTTACTTAATGAAAATTTTAAGTAGAGTTAAAAAAGTAATTCATAAAACTCTTTTCAAATTGTGCAGGAGGTTCAACTTCCCCCATTTTATAGGAGAAGCCTCCTTCTCCCTTTCCTCCTTCACCCGATGAGGGATTGCGAAAGTAGTAAACCCAACAATCTCCACCTGCACCTCACTTTGATGAAGATCTTTTATAAATTCTTTTATGATGCTCCACCATAAAAGCAAACACTCTCATAGTAAAAAATTCCAAACATTTTACTTATTTGGCCTATGTCAAAATCATCCGTGTCGAAAATTTATGGTGCGACATCCATGTTTGACTTCCGCAAAAGTTCATCAGCCATCGGTATGAATTTCTAGAACACACCTTGCATCAATGCCAAACCAATGCTCATATGCACTTAGCGATACACTTTAAGGATGTATTTGCCTTAATTCGGAGATTATTTTCCACGGAGAGAAATAGACAATATTATGGGCATTTACTGACCATAAGTCTCTTGTCGAACTAACTCTACCTTTGTGTAACCGTGACTGAATCAAAATAACCTTGACTTGAACTTGCCACAAGCCAAAATTGATTCTTCTATCAAACTTCTCCACATAAAATCTCACCAAATTTTATATTCTATTTATGGACATTTCTGTTCTTACTCCTAATTTGGTGAACAAAAAAAAAAAAAATACGTGTAATAACTATTCAACAAGTTATAATAATATTGATATAAGTTCCCGGGAAAGGCTAGTGGTAACAACGGTCCTACTTAAAACCCAGTCTCCTTAGACACAACTTATCTCCAATACATATTGACAAAATTGTACCAAAATTCCATTGCACAAGAACTCCACCGCACCAAAGAACCACAAGGCAAACTTTTCTGTTGTGGAGGCTCAATCAAAGTTGTAACCATAGAGCATGCTCAAAAATGTCAACCAGGCTTCAATACCACTTGATAGAAATTTAGTCACCTAAATTCTTGATGTGTGGTTTATTATATATAAAAATAATAAAAATAATTGAATAAATAATACTAAAAATAATAGGAATTCTCAAGATTAAAATAGGATTGTCACTAATAAAATAAACTCAACTAGGCAGAGCACCTATCGAAATAGTTTAGTAAATAAGGTCGCATTCAGATTTTAATATTTATAAAATCGTTTTCTCCAAGACTTCTATTAAATTCTAGTGTGAAAAATATAAATAAATCAATTGTGAATATGATTTGAAAGTATGAATCAATCATCAAGTAATCCAACCATATCAAGAATGATAAGATTGAATTCTAATTCCTAGAAAGCAAATTAAAAGAAAGCAAAGTAAAGAATATGGATGAGATAATATTGAATATTTGAAGAACTCACTAAACACATTAGAGAGAGTGGAGGATATACTTCACAACAAAATCAAGTATTATGATTCAACTATCACAATTTCACTAAATCCGAGTCTAAAGATGAACTTCTTCAATACGTGTCATTGAAAGAAATTCATACGTAAAGAACAACTCGAATATATTAGTAAGATTAAATCCCTACTAATCATCCAAGGTTTGGTACATCAATAGGAAGATAATCAAACTAATCTAGCACTAATCGTATATCCAAGGTCCGGCTTAACAATTAGTGTTAATCCGAACCACAAAATCAAATTAGAGCTCAACTCAAGATAGGAAATCAAATCAAAGCCATAATTGAAATTGCAATTCAAGTTAATGAAATCATAACAATCAACTCACAATAGATCAATCTCATAGTGAAAGTATAACATGAAACCAACCACTTCTACCCTAAAGAAATGTAGAAGAAGAGAGTTCCTATTGGGTTGGTAAACTAGATTACAAGAATTATCAACAAAATTAATTGAAGAAGGTAAGCAAATAATTCCAAAACCAGTTGTCAATTGATATCGGAAATATCTCTACACCTCAACTTTCCTCTTGAATCCTCTTCTTGTTCCTTGAAGCTTGAATGATTGAAGTAGATCAAATTCCTCTTGATTAAATTGCAAAATTCTACCTTATAGACCGATGAGAGATTCACAACCTAACTAGAAACAATTATCAGTAGAACAACCTAGGGAATTATCTAATTGAAAGTAGATCAAACAAAGTAATAGAAAATCCCCTAAATTCTATACCAAAATATAAGAAATTCAAGAAAACCCAATATGATATTCAATATCCGAAACAATGTGAAAAACTAGCCAATCTCAACCTAATCTAACCTCTAATCCAACCTCATCCAACCTCTAATCCAACCTCAAATAATGGTAAAAATCCTATAATTTATAGATAACCGAAACAGGGGTAAAATCGTAATTTTGCACAACAGAATTTGGAAATTTGGCTCAACACGGGCGTGTTGCACCCTTGTTGTGCCCGTGTTGATTATGCGCGACACGGCTGTCGCGCCCGTGTTTCCCCCGTGTTGCCTTCCGTGTTGGTAATACGCGACACAGGCGTTTTGCACCCGTGTTGGCAACCGTGTTGAAGTGAAATTGCATCTTTGGTCCTTCTTTTTGTACTTTTTATGCAATTAAGTCCCAAACTTATTCCTGCAATAAAGTAAACACTATTAAGGATATTTCTATGAAATTATAATCAATTTATACCAAAATAATACCTAAAATACCCCTAAGAATGTTATACATTTTCGTGTTATCAATTCTCTCCCACAATTTATGCAAGAAATATAAAAAAATAGAAAATAATAACAATACAAAGATTTATCGTGAAAAATGCCTCAAAATAGGAAAAAGAAAATTGTTACAATCACACTATTTTTATCCTTACACCTATAACCACAGGACACCCACAAAGTATTGCATGGAAAAAATTAACACTCACCCAATTAGAATTTTAACTAGAGTTAAAATGTAATTCCTAAAACTCTTTTCAAATGGTGCACTAAACCTAAGGAGGTTTACCCGCTTTTATAGGAGAAGTCTCCTTCTCCCTTTCCTCCTTTATCTAATGTGGGATTGGGGAAAGTAGCAAACATAACATTGACAAATCCATCCTTTCCAGAAGTTCTTCAACACTTATTCAGCATCGTGTTGATAAATTACAGCAATGAGTCGTGTTTGGACATCCATAAACTGCCATATTTACTTTAAAAAAATTTAATCATTCAATTTAATGGTGTTAGTTTTTAGAATTAATTATATTGACACCTATCTAATTATTTTATAAGTATTTTAAGACAATATCTTAAAAGACGTCTTAGGAGATCTCATACCTCATCAAGCTCGTGGCTACAAAATATGTAACATATTTTCAATCAAATTTTGAAGTAGAATTGTCACGCCTCAAATTCGTACATAATTTAAAAAAATTAGAAAATATCAAATTTAAAGTCATAACACGGCTACATCCTTTAAATTTTCACTTAAAGAATGCAAAGTCTTAATACTATTACAAAATAAGTATCTCAAAAATTTCCCTAACCAAAATACAGAAGTCTAATATTAATTACAAAAAGTTACATAACTTAGATGAACAATATTTTACAATAATTACTATTCTAATTACATCATTGCCATTTGTCAATTGATAAACATGAAACTTTTAATTTGTAATAATTATAACCTTTTGTGGGTCTCGACACTAAATTATTATATCAACATTTAGTAAACTATTTTATACCAATATTTTAAGTCTTTTATTTGAAATATACAAGGTCATATAGCTCGCTATAACATATTGTAGCTCCTCCTTGTCTCATATTCTTCTTTATATTCTGCACTTTGCCCGATGTCCTTTTTTCTCTAATAACTTGATAATTATTGATTATGCAATAATCAGTCCTTAATTATTGCCAGTGTCATTTATCCTCTCAATTTTATAAAATAAAAAGATAAAATTTGTTTAAACTTTGAGATCTCAAGGTCGAATACTTAATCTAATATTTGGAAGATGGTGTGTGTTTTGAGTGAGTAAAATATGGTATCATATAAAACAAATAATCTCACAAAACAGTGTCACAAAGTCAAACACAACTAAGTCTAACACGAGAGTACCACAATTTTAAATTTATAAATATTGTATCCACGGGAACGTTGGTGACGACTGGTTAGTTTCTATCAATTATGATAATATTTAAAGTTCAAGGAAATTAGTCCTATGTGTCCATTCAATTCAGGTTTGTTGATTTGAAGAGTATTTAAAACAAGAATGGAAAAACAATTGACTAAGATCTCTCATGAACTACAATTGACTAAGGCAATTATGAATTCGAATCGTCTTACTACCATACCCAAGTTATCTAAACTGATTACCTCAATACGGGTCATTGCAAGTAATCCTAAAATTTCGTAGATTAATTATTAAGTCGTCAATTTAATAAGTTAATCTTAAGAATAACATTGATTACTAGCTCAAGATTATTAGGCTTCCTAACTTCATTATGGTCGATGCAAGCTATTAGACCTAATCTAGAAATTTTTAAATTCTCCTATGGTCGGGTCTCCTAAGCAAATAGTCAATTTAATTAACTATTGTAGTATGATGCATCAACCTAAGTTTCATAGCATAAACTCAATACGAGAATCAAATCGAAGCGTAAAACAATAAGCAATCCACAATGTATATTCAAACGTATCCTTTTCGGAAATGTATAAATCATTAATTAATCAATCTAAATAAAGAGAATCCTAGGACAAAGAATGCAACTAATAAAAGGAAAATAATTACGAAAACTAAAGGAAAGAGAGAAAGAAAGGTTGTCGTTATGCTGTCACTACAATGACGATGATGTGTGTCGAAATCACCAAAAATTTATACCCAGAATGCTGTCACAAAAATTGTAGTATCTGACAAATAGGGTCAATCCACAGAGATTGGGTATAAATTTAATTATTTAAATGTATATAAAATAAAATAGGGGTTTATGGATTTGTTCTACTGAATAAAATATAAAAATGCAGAAATAACTCGAATAAATAATTAAAAGAATTCAATAAAATGGATATTCAATTGAGGTAATTTTTCGTAAACAGTTCAACTTAATTTGATCATTGATAAAACACAATCTCAATTTTGGCTATCAGATTAATAATTTGTAAATAGTTAAGATGAAATCGTTAACTATTACTAATCAATTGACAATCTTAGAATAAGATCATAAGATTTAATCAACCAATTATTCCAGTTAATAAACATCAAAGAGAGTTTATTTAATTGAATATGAAAGCATATAAAATCATGTCATATGTCTACTTATATCAAAACGTTCAACGATAGGTTTTGATTGACAGATCACTACGATGACAAGTTAATACCAGCGTATTAACTAATCAAAGTAATAATAACAATAAACCAGGAATATATAAATACGAGAAAAAATATATCGGATAGCAATTAATTTAGAAAGATCTCACAAATATTGAAGAACCGAAACTTCAATTAACCTCAATCAAACAATTGATTTAGTTGCTCATTCTTCGAAGTAGCCTTGTAAAAAAAAATAAAAATAATTCCTAAAAACTATTTTCTGCGTTCTGTCCTTTTTGAAAGCCGAAAGGCTCTTATTTAAAATAATTCAAAACTCCACTAATTTCTCCTTATTTTTCTCTCTATTTAAAATAAATAGAAAGAATAAAATAAATAAAATAAAAGACTAGACTACTTCTTCTCCTTCTGCGCAGAATTATGGGAGAAAAAATCGAAAATCCCTAACAGCAATCTTCAATTCAAATTTGACTCCAATTACCCACGCGTCTGCTTCTCTAAAATAAAATAAAGAATATAAATAAATAAGTAAGAGATTGGTAAATTTGCTAATTTATTCCAAAATTCTATTTTATAACTCTTATTAAAATTAAGAAGCAAAATTGACTCTAAAAATATAAAATATAATAAAAGCACACATTTAATAATAAATAATATAATAAAGTGAAGAGAATTATTAAATAAGTAATGACTAAATAACACTCTAACAAATCCCCTCACACCTAAACGATGCTTGTCCTCAAGCATATTTTAAGAAAAACAAATAAAACGGAAACAAATGAAACTAACTGACTCTAACAAACAATGATCTTCAATTGGCAAATCTGAAAATTGAATTTCTCAACACAAAAAAGGCTGAAGCAAGTCATAAGCAAAATCCTGAAAATCATCACAAACCATTTTCTACTTCGACAATCTTTTCAAAATCAAAGCATACGAGATTCAATAACCCTCACAAAGATTTCACACAATACACTCATAGTGTTTAGGTTACTGTTTAAACCCTCAAATCAATTCACAATGTGGAATTACCATAGGCTTGCTCAAAAATCAAATCTCCACCACTGAAAATAAACTAAATGCACTAATCAAAGGGTCTTATAGGGCTTGTAATGTGGCCAAAAGGGTGAGATGATGACGGATATGAAACACAAAGAAAATAGATAAGACAACATGAACTTATTGAATGGAATGACAAAAAATTCTGCAACTCAAATAGTTGAAATGGTGCTGAATAAGGAAATATATATAAAGAACATCAACACTTTCTTCCTCTTTTTTTTTTCTCCAAATAAAATACTCATTCTGTACAATGATATTCAAGATATTGTTTTTAACTTCATCCCACTTACTTCCTTGGGTTTATACTGCCATCTAGGAGAAAGTTCATGATGCCCCTTTTTTTTTTTTTTTTTTTTTCCACATATCAAATCTTTAGATATCTTCTCAATTTGATAACTTATTTCCAATTGCTCCTAGATTACCAAGCAATACATTCTCATAATCATTCCACCAACAAATTCATTTGTTTCTCATCAACACAAAGGGGTAAGAAAAAGATGATGGGAAACAAAAATGGGTTAAAAGGAGGGAGAAGAAAGTGAAAATAAAATAAAAAGAAAGAATAGGCTAAGGCTCAAAAAGACAAGAAAAACAGGGCTTAGGGTAGATAATAGAGTTTGTTTTGCCCTTATCATCCTAATGCATCTATTCCAAAAACAATGTAGTCTCAAAATGCATAAATGAGCAAGTTCTAGAATCCATACCATGAATGATATCCACTCAAGAAAAAAAATCAGCAATATATGTAATTAATTGCTCAAACGGCTCAAACCTCACAAAGTGGGATAATGGCATTAAATCAAGTATACATCTCAATGAGTCAATTGTCAAAAGCAGTAAATCAATTTGTTCTAAAAATCAAGACTCACCCACTCATGCTCAAGACTAGTCATGCAGCAAAATTCTCAATTCAAAAAGAGCTAAGTGAAGATCATTTGGACACACAGGAGAAAGAAACAAAACAAATACCAATCCCCTCACACCTAGATCTCACATTGTCCTCAATGTAAAAAAAAAAGAAAATGAAGCCCAAAATAAGTAAAGTTAGGATATAGATAACTTCCCTGAGACCAAGAGGAGGACATGGAGGATTGTGTATTCCAAGATTATTGAAGTGGTGCTTCTCCTTTCCTACAAAAAAATACCAAATGCACGACAAAAATTTTTTTTTTTTAATTTTTAATTTTTTGAATTTTTTTATTGAATAAAATAAAATAAAATAAAAACGAGAATGGGCTGCCTCCCATAAGCGCCTTTCTTTTATGTCTTTGGCTAGACATTCTTCATTTCATCCTTCATATAAAGGACTATGCAGTACCGGATCATCCATTTGATTCGCCTGAGATATGCCTTGATGTGTTATTTTGAGTTATAAAATATTAATATAAATAATATAAATAATCGAATAAATAATACTAAATATAATAAGAATCTTAAGATTAAAATAAGTTTGTCACTTAATAAAATAACTCAATTTAGGCAGAGCACCTATCGAAATAGTTTAGTAAATAAGGTGATATTCGGATTTTAAATTTATAAAAATCGTTTTTCCCTAAGACTTCTATTAAATTCTAGTGTGGAAAATATAATCAAACTAATTATGAATATGATTTGTGATTAAGGATCATTCAACAAGTAAATCAACCAATATCAAGAATGATAAGATTGAGTTCTAAATCCTAGAAAGCAAGGTAAAGAACAATGTAAGGAACAAAGCAAGTAAAAAGGTTGGGAGGAATTCTTTGTAAAATATAGGTGAGATAAGAGGATACAAAATACCAAGTATAGGATAATCTTGGATCTAGTATCATAGCTCCACCAAATTCAAGTCTAAAGTAGAATCTCTTCCATACGGATCGTGGCAAGAAATTCCTAGATTAAGAACACTTGAATGTTAACACAACTATATCTCCTATCAATCATCCAAGGTCCGGTCCATCGATAGTAAACAAATCACATTAACTTGGCACTAATCGTATATCCAAGGTCCGGCCTAACAATTAGTGTTAATCCGAAACCACAATCTCAAATCAAAGCTTGTACTAAAGATAAAATTCAGATCTAAAGTCATCAATGAAATTGCAATTTGAATCAATAAAACCACAATCATTCAATCCAAGAACATCACAATATCTCAAGTAATTTGTAAAATAAGACCAACCAAATCTACCTATAAGAAATGTAGAGATGAGAATTCCTAAGGTTGGTTAACTAATTACAAAGAATAACAAGGGATAATAGAAGAAAAGGGGAAAGTAAAACATAGACATTAAACCTTCTTCCTCTTCAACTCCTTCTCTTGATTCTTCTTTGCTTCTTCAATTTGGATCTTCAATTTGTGTAGCCCAAATACCCTAGAATATATTCAATAGATCTCCTTACGGATCGAGGCAAACCTACCAAATTAATCCCAAGATACTCAATACTACAACAAGTAGAGAGTAATCTCTAAGAAAATTGGAAAATCAAAGTATAGATCTCTCTCTAAGTTCTACCAAACCTCTAAAATTACTTAGCAATTAAGCCTAATTCAAACTCTATCCAACCTTAATTAATGATAAAAATCCCAATATTTATAGATAACCAAAACAGGGGTAAAATAGTAATTTTACACAAAAATCACTAAAATCTCGGAACAGGGCGCCAAACACGGGCTCAGTGTATACGTAACACGGGCTCAGTGACGGTTTCATCACCGAGCGCGTGTTGACTCTGGCCGTGTTCTTCCTTCTGTTTGGCCGTGTTCATTCACCGAGCACGTGTTCCGTAGCTTGGAAGGGCGTGTTCAATGGCTTTGTAGGGCGTGTTCGTGGACTGAGCGCGTGTTCCTGGACTGGTTGTGTAAATCTTTCCGGAAATTGCATATTTAGTCCCCGAACTTCGCTCTTTTAATCAATTGACTCCACAAACTTCCCGAAAACAGATTTATCACAATTAAGTACACAATTAACATATTTATCTCAATTTACTCTAATAAATCTCAACAATTATGCACAAATACCCTTCCAAAACATTACCAAATTTAGCGTTATCATGCCTTCATAGAAAATTTTAAGACGATAACCATTAACTTTAAAAATTTTATTTGTAGCTAAACTTTGAATCTCAACTGCACCATGAGGAAAAATATTAGTGACAACAAAAGGTCCTATCCATCTAGAACGCAATTTACCAGGGAATAATTTCAAACGAGAATGATAAAGTAAAAATTTCGACCAATTGAAAAACTCTTCCTAGAAATCATCTTATCATGAAAGGCTTTTGTTTTGTCCTTATAAATTTTAGAATTCTCATATGCCTCATTGCGAATTTCTTCCAACTCTTGCAATTGTAACTTTCTATGATTACCCGATTCATCCAAATTCATATTGCACCGTTTGTGACCCCAATAAGCTCTATGCTCCACCTCCACAGGGAGATGACATGGTTTACCAAAAAATCAAACGATAAGGAGACATACCTATTGGAGTTTTGTAAGCTGTACGATAAGCCCATAATGCATCATCGAGACGCAAACTCCAATCCTTTCTAGTGGGGTTGATTGTTTTCTCAAGAATTGATTTGATCTCTCTGTTAGATATCTCAGCTTGACCATTCGTCTGTGGATGATATGCAGATAGAGATGCGGTGAGTGACTTTATATTTCTTGAACAATGCTTCCACTACTTTATTGCAAAAATGAGTGCCACGATCACTGATTATTGCCCTTGGCGTTCCATACCTAACAAAAATATGAGATGTTATAAAATTTACAACCACTTTAGCATCATCGATCGTGTTCCGTAGCTTGGAAGGGCGTGTTCAATGGCTTTGTAGGGCGTGTTCGTGGACGCGCGCGTGTTCCTGGACTGGTTGTGTAAATCTTTCCGGAAATTGCATATTTAGTCCCCGAACTTCGCTCTTTTAATCAATTGACTCCACAAACTTCCCGAAAACAGATTTATCACAATTAAGTACACAATTAACATATTTATCTCAATTTACTCTAATAAATCTCAACAATTATGCACAAATACCCTTCCAAAACATTACCAAATTTAGCGTTATCATGCCTTCATAGAAAATTTTAAGACGATAACCATTAACTTTAAAAATTTTATTTGTAGCTAAACTTTGAATCTCAACTGCACCATGAGGAAAAATATTAGTGACAACAAAAGGTCCTATCCATCTAGAACGCAATTTACCAGGGAATAATTTCAAACGAGAATGATAAAGTAAAAATTTCCGACCAATTGAAAAACTCTTCCTAGAAATCATCTTATCATGAAAGGCTTTTGTTTTGTCCTTATAAATTTTAGAATTCTCATATGCCTCATTGCGAATTTCTTCCAACTCTTGCAATTGTAACTTTCTATGATTACCCGATTCATCCAAATTCATATTGCCCTGGTTTGATGCCCCAATAAGCTCTATGCTCCACCTCCACAGGGAGATGACATGGTTTACCAAAAAATCAAACGATAAGGAGACATACCTATTGGAGTTTTGTAAGCTGTACGATAAGCCCATAATGCATCATCGAGACGCAAACTCCAATCCTTTCTAGTGGGGTTATTGTTTTCTCAAGAATTGATTTGATCTCTCATTAGATATCTCAGCTTGACCATTCGTGCATGGATGATATGCGTAGAGATGCGGTGAGTGACTTTATATTTCTTGAACAATGCTTCCACTACTTTATTGCAAAAATGAGTGCCACGATCACCGATTATTGCCCTTGGCGTTCCATACCTAACAAAAATATGAGATGTTATAAAATTTACAACCACTTTAGCATCATCAGTACGTGTTCCGTAGCTTGGAAGGGCGTGTTCAATGGCTTTGTAGGGCGTGTTCGTGGACTGAGCGCGTGTTCCTGGACTGGTTGTGTAAATCTTTCCAGAAATTGCATATTTAGTCCCCGAACTTCGCTCTTTTAATCAATTGACTCCACAAACTTCCCGAAAACAGATTTATCACAATTAAGTACACAATTAACATATTTATCTCAATTTACTCTAATAAATCTCAACAATTATGCACAAATACCCTTCCAAAACATTACCAAATTTAGCGTTATCATGCCTTCATAGAAAATTTTAAGACGATAACCATTAACTTTAAAAATTTTATTTGTAGCTAAACTTTGAATCTCAACTGCACCATGAGGAAAAATATTAGTGACAACAAAAGGTCCTATCCATCTAGAACGCAATTTACCAGGGAATAATTTCAAACGAGAATGATAAAGTAAAAATTTCCGACCAATTGAAAAACTCTTCCTAGAAATCATCTTATCATGAAAGGCTTTTGTTTTGTCCTTATAAATTTTAGAATTCTCATATGATCCAACCATTATCAAGAATGATAAGATTGAATTCTAAATCCTAGAAAGCAAAGTAAAATAACGCAAAGTAAAGTAGAAGATCAAACAAGTAATGGAAGGTTGATGTGTGAGTTATATATATAAAAATAATATAAATAATCGAATAAATAATACTAAAAATAATAGGAATCTCTAAGATTAAAATAGGATTGTCACTAATAAAATAAACTCAACTAGGCGAGCACCTATCGAAATAGTTTAGTAAATAAGGTGGTATTCAAATTTTAAATTTATAAAAATCTTTTTTCCCTAAGACTTCTATTAAATTCTAGTGTGGAAAATATAATCAAACTAATTATGAATATGATTTGTGAATAAGAATCATTCAACAAGTAGTCCAACCATTATCAAGAATGAGAAGATTGAATTCTAAATCCTAGAAAGCAAAGTAAAGAACAATGTAAGGAATAAAGCAAGTAAAAAGGTTGGGAGGAATTCTTAGTAAAATATAGGTGAGATAAGAGGATACAAAATACCAAGAATAGGATAATCTTGGATCTAGTATCATAGCTCCACCAAAATCAAGTCTAAAGTAGAATCTCTTCCATACGGATCGTGGCAAGAAATTCCTCGATTAAGAACACTTGAATGTTGACAAGATCAAATCTCCTATCAATCATCCTGGTTCCGGTCCATCAATAGGAAACTAATCACATCAACTTGGCACTAATCGTATATCCTGGTTCCGGCCTAACAATTAGTGTTAATCCGAAACCACAATCTCAAATCAAAGCTTGTACTAAAGATAAAATTCAGATCTAAAGTCATCAATGAAATTGCAATTCGAATTAATAAAACCACAATCATTCAATCCAAGAACGTCACAATATCTCAAGTAATTTGTAAAATAAACCAACCAAATCTACCTATAAGAAATGTAGAAATGAGAATTCCTAAGGTTGGTTAACTAATTACAAAGAATAACAAGGAATAATAGAAGAAAAGGAGAAAGTGAAACATAGACATTAAACCTTCTTCCTCTTCAACTCCTTCTCTTGATTCTTCTTTGCTTCTTCAACTTGGATCTTCAATTTGTGTAGCCCAAATACCCTAGAATATATTCAGTAGATTTCCTTACGGATCGAGGCAAACCTACCAAATTAATCCCAAGATACTCAATACTACAACAAGTAGAGAGTAATCTCTAAGAAAGTTGGAAAATCAAAGTATTGATCTCTCTCTAAGTTCTACCAAACCTTTACAATTACTTAGCTATTCAGCCTAATCCAACTTTAATCCAACCTCAAATAATGGTAAAATTCCCAATATTTATAGATAACCAAAATAGGGGTAAAATAGTAATTTTAAACAAAATTCTCTAAAAACTCGGAACAGTGCATCAACACGGGCTCAGTGTTATACGAACACACGGGCTCAGTGACAGGTTTATCACCGAGCGCGTGTTCTTCGCGTGTTGTTCTTCCTTCGTCTAGGCGTGTTCTTGATATGAGCACGTGTTCTAAAGCTTGTCAAGGCGTGTTGAGTCTTCCTGAAGGGCGTGTTCTTGGTCCGAGCGCGTGTTCCTGGGCTGGTTGTGTATATCTTTCCGGAAATTGCATATTTAGTCCCCGAACTTCGCTCTTTTGATCAATTGACTCCACAAACTTCCTGAAAATACAAATATCACAATTAAGTACACAATTAACAAATTCATCCAAAAATCTATAATCTAAGCAAGAGAAATTCTAAGAAAATGAATCAATATGAAAGCAAGAGAAACAAAATACAAGTAACATAAGAAAACTACTAAAGTAAGAATAAGAAAAATCAAAGAATCAAAATTAAACTACTCAACTAAAAATAAGAAACAAATGAATTTGAATCATCTAAACTAAATGAAATAAAATTGATCAAGCAAATATCCAAGATCTATCAAAGAGATCAAAGATATTCTAAGAATTAGACATGAAAAATAAAAGTTACTTGAGAATGATATCATAAAACAAATCATATCAAAATTAATTCGTTATAAATTTCACACCGTTGATGAAAATTTTTCCCAAAAATTACAACGAACTTAGAGGAAAAACATCACGAAAATTAATAGGATTCTCCGGCAACGGCGCCAAAAAATCTGATGTGTGGTTTATTGTATATAAAATTAATATAAATAATCGAATAAATAATACTAAAAATAATAGGAATCTTCAAGATTAAAATAGGATTGTCACTAATAAAATAAACTCAACTAGGCAGAGCACCTATCGAAATAGTTTAGTAAATATAGTAGTATTCGATTTTAAATTTATAAAATCGTTTTCCTCAAGACGTCTATTAAATTCTAGTGTGGAAAATATAATCAAACTAATTATGAATATGATTTGGGAATAAGAATCATTCAACAAGTAATCCAACCATTATCAAGAATGATAAGATTGAATTCTAAATCCTAGAAAGCAAAGTAAAATAACGCAAAGTAAAGTAGAAGATCAAACAAGTAATGGAAGGTTGATGTGTGAGTTATATATATAAAAATAATATAAATAATCGAATAAATAATACTAAAAATAATAGGAATCTCTAAGATTAAAATAGGATTGTCACTAATAAAATAAACTCAACTAGGCAGAGCACCTATCGAAATAGTTTAGTAAATAAGGTGGTATTCAAATTTTAAATTTATAAAAATCTTTTTTCCCTAAGACTTCTATTAAATTCTAGTGTGGAAAATATAATCAAACTAATTATGAATATGATTTGTGAATAAGAATCATTCAACATGTAGTCCAACCATTATCAAGAATGAGAAGATTGAATTCTAAATCCTAGAAAGCAAAGTAAAGAACAATGTAAGGAATAAAGCAAGTAAAAAGGTTGGGAGGAATTCTTAGTAAAATATAGGTGAGATAAGAGGATACAAAATACCAAGAATAGGATAATCTTGGATCTAGTATCATAGCTCCACCAAAATCAAGTCTAAAGTAGAATCTCTTCCATACGGATCGTGGCAAGAAATTCCTCGATTAAGAACACTTGAATGTTGACAAGATCAAATCTCCTATCAATCATCCTGGTTCCGGTCCATCAATAGGAAACTAATCACATCAACTTGGCACTAATCGTATATCCTGGTTCCGGCCTAACAATTAGTGTTAATCCGAAACCACAATCTCAAATCAAAGCTTGTACTAAAGATAAAATTCAGATCTAAAGTCATCAATGAAATTGCAATTCGAATTAATAAAACCACAATCATTCAATCCAAGAACGTCACAATATCTCAAGTAATTTGTAAAATAAACCAACCAAATCTACCTATAAGAAATGTAGAAATGAGAATTCCTAAGGTTGGTTAACTAATTACAAAGAATAACAAGGAATAATAGAAGAAAAGGAGAAAGTGAAACATAGACATTAAACCTTCTTCCTCTTCAACTCCTTCTCTTGATTCTTCTTTGCTTCTTCAACTTGGATCTTCAATTTGTGTAGCCCAAATACCCTAGAATATATTCAGTAGATTTCCTTACGGATCGAGGCAAACCTACCAAATTAATCCCAAGATACTCAATACTACAACAAGTAGAGAGTAATCTCTAAGAAAGTTGGAAAATCAAAGTATTGATCTCTCTCTAAGTTCTACCAAACCTTTACAATTACTTAGCTATTCAGCCTAATCCAACTTTAATCCAACCTCAAATAATGGTAAAATTCCCAATATTTATAGATAACCAAAATAGGGGTAAAATAGTAATTTTAAACAAAATTCTCTAAAAACTCGGAACAGTGCATCAACACGGGCTCAGTGTTATACGCAACACGGGCTCAGTGACAGGTTTATCACCGAGCGCGTGTTCTTCCGGCCGTGTTCTTCCTTCTGTCTAGGCGTGTTCTTGATATGAGCACGTGTTCTAAAGCTTGTCAAGGCGTGTTGAGTCTTCCTGAAGGGCGTGTTCTTGGTCCGAGCGCGTGTTCCTGGGCTGGTTGTGTATATCTTTCCGGAAATTGCATATTTAGTCCCCGAACTTCGCTCTTTTGATCAATTGACTCCACAAACTTCCTGAAAATACAAATATCACAATTAAGTACACAATTAACAAATTCATCCAAAAATCTATAATCTAAGCAAGAGAAATTCTAAGAAAATGAATCAATATGAAAGCAAGAGAAACAAAATACAAGTAACATAAGAAAACTACTAAAGTAAGAATAAGAAAAATCAAAGAATCAAAATTAAACTACTCAACTAAAAATAAGAAACAAATGAATTTGAATCATCTAAACTAAATGAAATAAAATTGATCAAGCAAATATCCAAGATCTATCAAAGAGATCAAAGATATTCTAAGAATTAGACATGAAAAATAAAAGTTACTTGAGAATGATATCATAAAACAAATCATATCAAAATTAATTCGTTATAAATTTCACACCGTTGATGAAAATTTTTCCCAAAAATTACAACGAACTTAGAGGAAAAACATCACGAAAATTAATAGGATTCTCCGGCAACGGCGCCAAAAAATCTGATGTGTGGTTTATTGTATATAAAATTAATATAAATAATCGAATAAATAATACTAAAAATAATAGGAATCTTCAAGATTAAAATAGGATTGTCACTAATAAAATAAACTCAACTAGGCAGAGCACCTATCGAAATAGTTTAGTAAATATAGTAGTATTCAGATTTTAAATTTATAAAATCGTTTTCCTCAAGACGTCTATTAAATTCTAGTGTGGAAAATATAATCAAACTAATTATGAATATGATTTGGGAATAAGAATCATTCAACAAGTAATCCAACCATTATCAAGAATGATAAGATTGAATTCTAAATCCTAGAAAGCAAAGTAAAATAACGCAAAGTAAAGTAGAAGATCAAACAAGTAATGGAAGGTTGATGTGTGAGTTATATATATAAAAATAATATAAATAATCGAATAAATAATACTAAAAATAATAGGAATCTCTAAGATTAAAATAGGATTGTCACTAATAAAATAAACTCAACTAGGCAGAGCACCTATCGAAATAGTTTAGTAAATAAGGTGGTATTCAAATTTTAAATTTATAAAAATCTTTTTTCCCTAAGACTTCTATTAAATTCTAGTGTGGAAAATATAATCAAACTAATTATGAATATGATTTGTGAATAAGAATCATTCAACATGTAGTCCAACCATTATCAAGAATGAGAAGATTGAATTCTAAATCCTAGAAAGCAAAGTAAAGAACAATGTAAGGAATAAAGCAAGTAAAAAGGTTGGGAGGAATTCTTAGTAAAATATAGGTGAGATAAGAGGATACAAAATACCAAGAATAGGATAATCTTGGATCTAGTATCATAGCTCCACCAAAATCAAGTCTAAAGTAGAATCTCTTCCATACGGATCGTGGCAAGAAATTCCTCGATTAAGAACACTTGAATGTTGACAAGATCAAATCTCCTATCAATCATCCTGGTTCCGGTCCATCAATAGGAAACTAATCACATCAACTTGGCACTAATCGTATATCCTGGTTCCGGCCTAACAATTAGTGTTAATCCGAAACCACAATCTCAAATCAAAGCTTGTACTAAAGATAAAATTCAGATCTAAAGTCATCAATGAAATTGCAATTCGAATTAATAAAACCACAATCATTCAATCCAAGAACGTCACAATATCTCAAGTAATTTGTAAAATAAACCAACCAAATCTACCTATAAGAAATGTAGAAATGAGAATTCCTAAGGTTGGTTAACTAATTACAAAGAATAACAAGGAATAATAGAAGAAAAGGAG